>CAJQUW010002197.1:162500-750099 GCA_907163375.1 Prostheceraeus crozeri | reverse complement strand
ATTTTTATGATTACATAGCTGTGCGAGATTTCTCCGCTTTATTCATTCTAAATCATCCTCTAAAAAATCCTTTTAACTATCGGAGTCCATTCGTCCGCGATAAAAATCAGGCAATTAAGAAAATCAAGTTAGCTGAATTGCTGCTTACTACATTAGCTATAAGTGGGAAGTGCAGTTGTCTTGACTTACCGCAAAATTTTAAAAAACCTGCTCAGTTAATTTCTTTAAGTTTGATAATAGATGGATCACCGTTTTGACTGATGCAGCTGCGACGCCTTCTTCATCTACTAGAAAGAACACTCTTCTCTTGGTCACAGACCAAGAATACATGAGGAATGTTTTTTCAAATGATGTAGTCACTTCAGTATTTTTAACGAATTCCATCGCGCAATGTGATCGCAGTTAGATGCTTGATACAATAAAAAGATTTTGTTCGATTGCGTACTTGCAGACTAACACTATCGAAGTTGTCCACAGATAAGGATTACTTGCGATTGATTTCTTACTGTCTGATACTCAGAGGCTGTTAATCAGATTTGATCGGCTTTGAATCAGATTTCGGTTGAGAAATGTCTTGAAAATGCGTACGTGCATGTTTCGGATGGACTGCTGCTAATGTATTGTCCGTTTCAAAATTTTCAATTGAAGCTAGCGTATAATATATTTCACACATTCTCTTTGATACCATAGATAATATTCTCTTTGAATGAAGATTCTACAATTTTTATGTTTAACTTTTTAGAAGCTACATGTAAGTCATGCAATTTGACTAATGAAAGTGGTGATAATGTTTATTTGAAGAGAAGTACGACAACAGCATCGACCACTGATTTTTTCGGGTCGGTTTCAGAAAGTTCTTAAAATCAGGCATTAACTTTGAAATCTTGTTTGATCAAAACTAATGTTGACCTGTGTATGGCATTAGCATAAACATTGCAAGCTACTGAATACTGAATGTTGCGGTCAGCTTAATATCAAACTTTTCATTTATTTAAATGTCAGATGGTTTCCAGTCACACAAGCATTTCATTAGATCAAAATGACAAATTGCCTCGACACGTGATATTTGAGAAATGAAAAATGGTGCAATTCTTACATTTCTTTCAAGATCGTTTTATCAATTTTGAGTTGTTTTTTTTTTTTGAAAACTTCGCAAAAATTTTGGGTTATAGGTAGCACACATTGCACAGACGAATGCAATCGGGCGACTCTCTATGCTTTCATAAACATAGGTCTCAAACGTGTGAAGTAAATATGATTGCAAGTCAATTGGCGTAGGAGATGTAAATCTAATAGCCTGTTTTGATAATTTAAATTGTCTAAATGCATGGTTGACGGTCACGTTTTGTATTAAGTAATTTTTCAATTTAGTTGTAGATTGGCGTGAATGATTTTATGTCAGAAAACACCATCTAGGCTACATCTTTTATTAAAGTTTCAGTATCAGTAATGAAATTTTGTATTGACGTAGATACTAGCGTCATGTAGAATACCGACGAAATGACGTATGAGGAGATACAGACACTGAAAGATGTGCAAAAGCATTAAGAGATAGTCTAATCTAGATTCTTGTGATCTTCGTGTGCAAATTCCTGCATTGCACGCGGTCATTCTGTCTTATTATTTCTTCAGGCTTCTCGCTGTGCATCACGCTGATGTCCGTCCTGATATCGTCATCCTTGGAAAGGCTCTGTCCGGAGGTTTATTGCCTGTAAGTCAATAAGTACACAAGATGACACGCACGTGCGCACACACCTCCACTGTTGCTATGCCTTTTCTTCACGTTTCAGGTGTCTGCCGTCTTAGCCGATGATGACGTCATGTTGTGCATCAAGCCAGGCGAGCACGGGTCGACCTACGGCGGCAATCCATTGGCATGTCGTGTCGCTATCGAGGCCTTAAAAGTCCTTCAAGAGGAAAAGTTGTCAGAAAATGCGGAACGACTTGGAGCAAAACTCAGAAAAGAGTTGTCGCAGCTCCCTAAATCGGTGGTGAAATTGGTCAGAGGCAAAGGGCTGTTAAACGCCATCGTAATCGCTCCCCGTAAGTCTTAAAAATATACAATCATCGCAAATTATTTATCATAATTTAATTTGGAATAGGTTTGATATTCAGTTAGAGTAGATACAATATATTTTGTTTTATCATCATGGAAATTTGGACTTCAGGACACTTAAACAGTCTAGAAAGGCAAAAAGGTAGCTCCCCTTTGTTTTAAGGTCGAATTTCTATCAAAGTCTGTATATACACCAAGACAGTTCTCAGGCGTTCCGCGCCTTCAAAGGTCGATAGAGGTGGATCTAGTTCAAACGATTTCTCACGTCCACATAGCTTTGTCGAATGAGAAAACCAGACTTTGTCGGTTTTGACTTTTGACTTTGTCAGCTTTGTCGACATTTGAAGGCGCGGGACGCCGAATATATACGAGTACTGACTTCAATAGAAATTGGACTTCAAAACAGAGAGGAGTTACCTTCTTGCCTTTCTCAATATGAGTATGAGCTCCCGTCGTTTGGTCAACTGCACATAGACAGTGGAACAATGGGGTCCACTGTTCCTTTAACGAAGCAAGTTTCTTTAAAACAATCGCCTTTCAATGGGCAATATGTTTATCATGCCGAACGCTAGATAAATGTACTGATATTCTTGAATTTTTGTTTGTGGCGGGAGTGTTGTCACACAATGCGGTCATGAAAATGGGTGATTATGGCACTCACTCTGTCAGGAGTGTCGGATTTTATTTTCAGTGAATTTAAACTCACATATAACTTCAGTTTTACATTTTTAAGATCTAGTTCTCCTACCTAGAATGAGGTTGTTATTGAATATTCAAATTGTGCACGCGATGCATGGTCACAAAATCTCAGCTTAGACCGGTGGTGGGCATCGCGTGGCCCGCCGGGACATGCTGGGTGGCCCGCCACCGCTTCTCATATCTAAAGTGGCCCGCGGACATTATTTGAATCGATGATGTGAAAATGACTCACTCCGACTTCGATCTATGGGAGATACATTTAGGGGTGAGGAATTCTCTCTAGAATTTGGAAAGCCATGAATTAACAACTAAATGAGCAACATGATGGCACAAAAAACAAAAATTCACATTCGAATTCTCCAACCATGTTCCTTTCGTAATGAATATATTCTCGCATAAGCGCAAAATGGTCATCACCTGCGCGAGTTTATGCTAAGTCATATAGTATTCGATGCCCTGCTGAGCATGTTTCTCTACGCAATATACCACGCCACAATGAACCTAGAAAGAGGCTACAGTACATTGATTAGACTTTGACTACGAATGGAGGAATCCAACTGCAAGGTTTTGACAGGCCAACATTTTTTTCAAATATTCTTGTTTAAGTCATTTGTACTACACTATATTTCGTATGCTCGATTGTCATTAGCACACGACTGCCATTTGTGGAACCCATGCACGTATTTTAAAAGCTGTAAATGTTTGGGTGACTTATGCGCACGTATGTACAAGTAGCATGATACACATAAGAAAGCTTCCATGATTTGCTATAGGCATATTCGCTCTTCAGTAGTCACATGAATTGTAGAAAGTATATCATAATTCCTTAATATTTAACAAATTAGTTGCGTACAATACTGCTGTATGCATTTGCATGCAAAATTTTGTTTAATGCGACCACAGTTTATGCACGTGCGGTACAGCAGCCCATATGTGCACATAAAAGTACGGAATAAACGAATATTGAGCCTATACTACTACCTTTTAAAATTGGTGGCCCGCTATCCTAACTTGGTTAACCACCACTGGTTTAGACATTAGTCTGTATGAAAAGTAAAATGTACCATATCACAAAACAATCTATCGACGGATATCTGAAAAACTTGAAAATCAATAATTTTCAAAGCAATATATAGTGATGATAAAATAGAAATCTAACCTTCACAACCTGATCCGTTGGGGCGTTCAACTGGCACGTTTTTAGGAGAATAGTGATACAAGATATTTTTATCATTGGATAAAGGATGTGGAGGAAGAACGACGAGGATATAAGCGTCGGATTAGATTGTAATACTTTATTTTATTAATTTTGCTAATCGTCGCGTGGAATCGACAGATTTCCTCTGCTCGTATAAACGCGTCTCGGAGGCTTCACATTATTCATCGCTTGAGTATGTTGTGAGCTGTCAGATCATCTCATTGTAATTAAATTAAAACACGACACGGTAAAAAATCGAAGAATCCAGGAAACGGAAGATACCATAGTTAAGCAACTACCCTAATGGAGAATCGTGTAAATACTTAGGTACAAAGCGTAACATGAGCGAATGAATATAAATTAATACTAATAACATAGAATAACTTACCCCTCTACAGAGTAGGAAACGAAATACATATTATGTCTAATAAATCATTCTTTGAATAGCTCATACCTCGTGTACTTCTGTTTATGGAAGACTGGTAGCAACTTATTGTTTTTAAAACCACTCATCGTCTCATTCGTGGTCCTTCATGTGTTGGCACGAAATTCCCAGCACCTCGAAAAGAAGCATTGAATTGGTAACCAACTTCCGTCGATCTTGCACTAGCAAGAGGAAAATATAAGTCTTTGATCGAATCTGTAATGAAGTCTGTACCGAGTCTGTACTGAAACTTCTTTGTTGACATTCCATCACATCAGATGTCCAGAATGTGTGAGGTGATCGATATTATAGCTCAGCTGACAAAGTGTAGATACACGTCTCGTTGATGAGGCAGAAAACATCTGCTCACTCCGGTGAGACTGCAGCATTTAGCAACTAACATAATAAGTGGCCAAGCTGAAGGCGACAAAACGTTTCGTGTATTGATATCACATTTTCTTGCTTCAAAACTAATGCAGTTGGAGAAATATCTTTACTTTTCCTCTTCATAGAACTTCTTATTCTCTCTGTTTGTAATTCATTGATCTTGTTAAGCTGTTTAGTTTTCTGTTGTCTATAATTCCCATTTCAATTCAAATATTGAGTTATGATCATAGACGGTCAAATGACCGTTTTGTAGTCGTCCGTATTGCGGATTGTGAATGTGACCCTGTAACCAAGGGTGGAGACAAATCCCTCAACATCCACCGTCATCACTAGCACAAACTTTTTCGCGGTTGAAGTTAATATATCAATTTCTCCACAGTTACGAGTAAGACATATTTTCGAAACATTTTGATTTCAGTACTTTCTTTGTATCAACTACTTAGAGCTGATGACTTTCCTAATTTGGTAGCATGATTTCAACTCATGATATCATTTACTCAGGATGCGATCGAAATTCCATCTAGACTTTGTGTAAATTTCCTGAAATAATGTGTTCAGTACCTCTACACTAACGTTTTCAACCCCGAGATCCCGGGATTATCGTATTTTTACTAGATTCAAAATCCCGAGACGCGTTAGTATCTGTTTTTAGGCAGTTAGGCTGTATGAAGACGGAGTACCAAGGAAATAACAACGAAGATAAAACGTAATTCATTGTTACAAATTGCAATATATCGTTTTATTATCGTTTATTTTTTCATTATCATTGTTAGACATTGACTATGAAGATTACATCAAACACGATAGTCCTATAATTATATGTAGGTGTGTGTTGCTTATTTATACATTTCCATCATAGACTTGAATTAATATCAGCGTATCTTTGTGCAGTATGCCAAAAATTGTTTACTTTCATTCACATCAATAAATAAAACCATATTCAGGCAGTCGGGAGAGAGAAAAAGAGAGAGAGCGTTATGCATACAAGCGTACCAATATTTAATGAACTTTTGAAGCGGATATACAATATCGAGCTGGATATTACCAAACGTCACAAAGTCGCGGGATTGTCATTTCGATTTAAAAATCACATACCACGTTTGCGACAACATATCTTGTGCACGATGATCAGATCTACATAGGTGCTGTTTTAGTTCATCTCTGCATGTAAAAGGCAAATTTATTATTAAGTCATGGACATTTAGGCACATGTCTATCTGATGTCATAAGTTGCATTGTACTGTACAGGTATCGTTCAAAATACTCGTCTGAGAATTTAAAACAACGCCTTGTATTGTTCAGCCTGTGCTAGACTAAGCATTCTATCAGAAAATACATTGAGTTTACTAATGCCGCGATCCGGGATCGCAAAAAAATCACAGATCAATTCCGGAAACCCGGGAACCGAAAAAGTCGTGATTTGGATAACCCTAGTCGACAGTTGACACTGTAAATGAGACAGCGAGAGTTGCCCAAGAATTTGTTACCCGAAATATATCATACTCAAGCATTCTACTGTTTTATGAAAGTAGTAGTAACACAAGATCTAGCAGAATGTAATATGGAGTAAAAGTTTTGTCAAGTATGATCGAAATATCATGGATTTCCGTGGAAGCACGGAGACATGTAAAATCGCTCCTTCTCCGTTCAGATTGCCAGTCATTTGCGTTACGATATTTAAGCGTTAGAGAAACTCTGATGTGTAGGTCTACGAGCACCCGTGAGAGAATATGTTGTTTCATACTAGCCTATTATATCTCCATTTGATAAGTTGTGTCATTTTAGAATTGGAGCCTGGCCTAATTTTAAGGTCCAACCCCTTAGCCCGTTTACAACTTTTTTATTCTATTCAGCTGCATGATCGTTCATTGCAATAATTTTCTTGAACTTCCTCTCACTCTGACGGTATGCTTTCCTTATTTTGTGTGAGCATTCAATTTTTCAGATAAAATTTGTGTGGTAAACGATCGAACGTCGGCTATTGAAGCCAACATATTTTGTAGGCTTTGCTTTAATAAGTTATGCAAAAGAGAACGATACTGCTTACGCAGATAAAAAAATCATAGAATATCATTAGACAAAGCCGCGTCCAATCCTGAGTTGTCCGAGAATCGCCCAAGAATTTTGTTGAGGTCCGGAAATCGCCCTAAACTCAGCGATGTAGGCTATTAGACCTTGTTGTGATTTCTGTGCTACTAAGTTCATTGAACATAATTTCGTGATTTCAGCAACTATTTATAGAAATATTTAAAGTCCACTGTCTATTTACTATCTTCGAATCGCAATTGAAGTAAGCAAGAAAATATACTTTCACAACTTTTAGGCCTAGATGGCATATTTAATTGGTTCTGTGAATTTTTTGCGCGTCCAAATGACTCTGTCAGTGATAGCCGTGAGTCTGTCAGTGATACCCGTGAGGAGATTGCATCAAAACATCGTCGCTTGCAGTAAAGTTGGGAATAATAAAGGCCATAGAAAAAATTATCGGTGCAATCTGTGAAAGATAATCTATGGCTGCTCACACTTAAGTCGTGAGCATAATGTTTTTGACCTATTTCGTACATGTGAATACAAATTCTGCAAATGAGACCAGCACAAATTGCTTCTTGATTTTTGTGTAAACGTGTATGCATACGTAATTTCGTGACAAACCAGTAACATGAAACATTTTTGCAACCTCACAGGATTAAGAGTCATATACAGTGAAAGATCTTATCTGAAAGATCGTCTATCTTCACATGATAAGGTTTGAGATATTTTGCTTGTGCACAACTTCGTGCACATGTTTGTGCATAACGCTCATACGCATGCTCAAATGTAATAGATGACCTAATCAATATATTTAATAAATTTCATATGATGCATATAAGTCATAGCCGAAATATGACACGCGAGCAGTACGTTTTACCACAATAGAAGCAGTGTTATAAATGAAGTTACTACATCGATTGAAATATCATCGCGGAAATTCCCAACGAAAAAACCATCACATTTCACCACTACCATATATGCATACTTATCATAATCATTGCATAAACTCATGATGGCCCGAGTTATTCGCGTTGAGAATCACTGATTACTAATTAGAAATTTCATTCACGGCAAAGAATCACAACTCGTCAAAGAATGAAATCATTATTGAACCATGTGATCTGTTAATTCACGACCCCGGATATCGCGAATGTAAAGATTGAAGCTGGAATTGCTTTAAAAGTCAGCAGCACACAGAATAAGACATTTTGAATAAATTGTCATGGGGCCTAGAAGATGGCTAATTGTTTTCCGGTGTGCCTCCTGTCATCAAATCATTATTAGATTTGTACATATGTTGATGTAATTAAAATGTTCATATATTTTAGATATATTTAATATTTAACTTCTGCATTATTTCTACTCATTGTTTTACTCACTAAGTTGTTACGTTTGTGATATTGACGTTTTTGTCTCCAGAGTTCGATGCATGGGAAGTTTGTCTGAGGTTGCGTGACGCAGGACTTCTGGCTAAACCCACTCATGGAGACATCATTCGATTTGCACCTCCGCTGACGATCAACGAAGAACAACTCGACAAATGCATTGAAATCATCAGCAATGTGGTGACGGCTATGGCACAAGAAATTCCGACTAAGAAGGCTGCTGGACTGTAACTGGAATCTAGATCTGACGACTGTTGTAGATAGGAAAAAAGCGCTGATTGGGGCACGGGCTTCATCTTCGTCTCAGTATTCAATCTTTGTGATCATACTTTCCTCTCACTTAGTGTAAAAGAAAGCTGAGTCTTGTCGATGACAATAAATTATGTTTTCAATTTGACTTTTGTAGGATTTCATAACATGTTTCTCTTTCTCCTTCTGGGTAACCAACAAAATAAAAGTTTCTAGTGCTATGCAACCATTATAAGATGCTCAGGCCATGTCAGGAAAAAAATGAGAGGGAATTTCTGTTGTTCACCTGCTCATTTTTGTTTTTGCCTTTCTTGATGAAAAGATAGAAAAACAGATACTCTCTGCAAGCTGACCGTCACTGAAGATCCTGTTATAACGGTCTTGCCGTTTCATTACAAGTTCTCTTTGTCATCTAGGGACATAGAAAGAGAAGACCGCTAACTAAATTGTTGTCACCTCTGACCACAGTCTGAATCGTGCAGATTGGGCAAGAGGCAATATGATGAATGAAATCTATAGTGAACACCGCCTTCTTTAATGTCAATACAATATCCTCCTGCTTTATGAAAGTAACTAGAGAAATTAATATCATAATAATCTAGAATCTTGAAACATCAAAGGCAAAAGATATGCAGTTACATACACATGAGAATGTTCGCAGGCCTGCCAGCGTCATAAAAAGTCATAAAATCCCTGATTTTCAAAGAAGGTCATAAAAAGTAATAAAATGTAGCACCTGTCATAGAAAATCATAAATTTTTTGTTATTTTTCGACCATTTCGATTTAGACTTTACTTCTTTGAATGTTTTTTACGGAATCATAGGCAATCATCTATTTTATTGTGAAAACACAAAAAAGTTTGAAATATTTTCATTATTGAAAACAAGAGTGCCCAAAGTCATCGTAAAACCAAAGCAACTGTCAATGATAATCAGTCTAACATGTGCCGGGCAGACGCGCCCTTCGTCAGTGACATTTTTTTATTCTACGAATAAACTTGAACATAGTAACTATTCTAAGAGAATTGTACCAAATGCTATTAGTGTCTCAGTAAGTAAAAAACTGTATAACGTTGTTATATGCTCACTCAATCGTGTAGTATGACATACTTCATTTCATTATGCACTTAATCATTAATTACCTATCTCCTTTCATCATAATTTTAATGAAAACTGACAATTACTTAATTCTTATAAAAAAAACTCTAAAACTTTCTTGTACTATTTGATTGATGTTAATAGAAAAGCTAACAGAAGGCTATCAGTTTCATCATGAAAAAATGATCTTGAGATTACTGAACTATTTCATCAAAAATTCGAAGAAGCGAATTCGCAAGAGCGAGCTTGGTTTTAAGAATACAGTCGACTCTTGATAAAAGCGACACGGACTGGTTGCTGTAATCATCGCTTGTATCCAGAGCTAGTCACATATATCTATCAATTATCTATCATTATCAATTACCAACATCAATTATCTATCATTATCAATTATCAACATATATATATCAAAGTATGACAAATTCAACAAGCATTGTCACTTATTTAACGTAAAAAAGACGAATTTAACAAGAACATGATTGATCACTGTAAAAATGACACCAAATCATCATGGAAAGTAATAAACAAATTATTAGGCAAGACGTCAGATAAGAAAACCATAAAATTGAAAATTGATGATGTAGAAATACCTGATAAACCAGACGTTGCTAACTGTTTTAATAATGCTCATTTTAACCAAGTTGCCAAAATGCATGGATTTGAACCACACAAAGTCTCAGACTTCCAGAAATACCTTGGCGAGAGAATAGCTAAATCCTTTTGGTTTAACGAAATAACAATGGAAGAGATAAAACTATACTTGCAAAAATGACTATAGGCAAAGCAACTAATGACATACATGTAGTCCCACTAAACATTTTTCAATTATGTCCGGACCATGTCCTGTACAGACTAACGTATATTCTCAATAAAATAGTGGTTGATGGCAAAATGCCTCAATCACTAAAATCAAGCAGAATAATCCCTATCCACAAAAAGGTGTCGAGATCAGATATAAACAACTATAGACCAATTTCTATCCTTAGCTACGTAGATAAAATCCTTGAGAAGTCTATGCACTCAAGATTATATGATTACTTGGATAAAATGAACTTCTTTTTTGCGAAAATCAATTCGGTTTTAGAGAATATCCCTCAACTGAGCTGTCGTTGCTATCTGTAACGAATAGCCTATAATATGTAAAGCAATTGATAATAAAGACTACGTTATGATGATATCAATAGATTTTCGTAAAGCTTTCGAAGTAATTAGACACGATATACTCCTAAACAAATTAGAACATTTGGGAGTAAGAGGACACATTCTAAATTGGTTTAAATCATACCTGAATCAAAGAGGTCATCAGACAATAGTAGATGGGGTAATGTCCAAAGCACTTACTGTCAAGACGGGTGTGCCGGAAGGCTTGACCTTGGGACCGCTACTATTTCTCATATACATAAACGACCTCCAAAATATTTTCCCGCGCCTCAAGAATTGAATATCTTTGCAGATGATACCACATTGATATTAAAAAGTAGAAGCCTGGAAATTCTCTTTAAAGCCGCGCGCATGAACGACTTTACTTTGAATAACTTTATAGAAGCGAATGGCATTAAATCAAATGACAACAAAACGGAATACATGATTCTCTCTTCTAAACGTCTAAACGATATTCACCATGAGCTTTATAATAATGGTGCAAAAATTAGGAGAGTCGAAAGTTTGGAATTAGGAGTAATTATTGACCAAACCTTAACTTTTAAGGAACACTGTCAACACATAGGTAATCAGATTGAAGAAATTCCTTCCACTGTTCTATAATTTATGACGGTATATTCCGCAAGAATTTCTGTTGAAGGTATACTATGCGAATGTTCATTTGATCTTAAATTACTGTGTTATTATCAGGGAAATCAAAATAACATAAAGAAATTAGAGAAATTACAAAAGAGAATATTAAAAGTCATCTTCAAATCAAACTCATCGGAAGTTGACCTGCACATGAAAAATTACAAAATTCTAGGAGTTATATGTATCGTTATAGGTTCTCAACCTCAACAAATGGTCACAAGTTCAAATGTGAAAATGATAGACTGCCTTTGAAAGGTATATGTAAATATCTTTGAAAGGTATTTGTAAATATAAATTTGAGGAAACAAGCATTGAAAGAAATGCTGTCAATTTGCATACCATATTACAGAACTAGCATAGGTCAAAAAATTTTGACTTTTCCAGTGCCACAGAGTGGAATACATTAACGAAATATATCAGAAAAGTCACTAAGAACAAAATGTTCCTAAAAAATGTTAGAAATATGCTCACTGGATAAAATACTCGAAAAGATATCAAATTGCATACCATTATTTACAAATTTTACCCTAATTGCCTGATACCCCGAATCGATCCAACTTCATCATGCGATAAACTGTACTCTAAACCGATCTTCATGTACCCCATAAATATATAAATTAGTTTAGACCCTACCATAGTTAATATATTAGGTAGAGTGGTAACTCATCATTTATTAAATCCCCAATGTGTATGCACTTTCGAATTAATTAAATGAACTCGTGGGTGATGCAGTTGGTAATTGTTGGCAAATCTGAGATATGCGAATTTTTGCAGTTTTGAAGAAATTACAACGCAGTTGACTGATCATGATAGCATAAAGCAGAAGGAAATGATAATATTTTGCAGATCCTCCGTGTCATGAAAGCCTTGGAGAGGTGATGTTTGTTAAATTGGAAGCTCGATGACCTGCTATAAACTGCTTTCATGCTATAAACCTCAAGAGAATCTTCTTAAGCGAGGTCATATTTGTAGGTCATACATATAGCAACCTGCCACTGGCAGAGCAAAATAACAGAATCGAGGATAATGATTTCGATTAACTTTGAAAGATGTAAATGGGTCCGCATCACTATTCAGATTCAAGAAATGAAACATGAATTTAGTGAATCATAAAATCATACCGGTGAAAATTGAATTAAAAACTTGAAATTTCAGCCAATTAGCACGAATAAGATCGCGACTTTTTCATGAAGACTTAATTATGATGATACGGATAATGAAATTCCCTTGATAATCTGCTTAATTTAAAATATTCATTCCTTTTGATATGCAACTTTTTTCATACTACTTATATAAGAAAGTCATCTCGGTACCCAGTCAAGAAGATACGTATTTAATGCGTATCTTTTGGTATCAATACGCATGATACGTATCTCACAACAAATGATACGTATTTTTTAGTGTCTTTTCATACTTGCATTTGCTACGTAATTTCTTGATTGGGTAGTATATAAATTGGCAAAATTTTGACATTTTTTAAAACCACTCAAATAATTTTTTGGACCACGGGAACGTAATCTCCTCAAAAAACTGAATCTTCTGATATAAAATTTTCACTGTATACAGATACCTTTTTGAGTCGACACTCTACCTATATGTATATATATCCCTACCCTATGGACCCTACTTTTAGGGTTCATGCATGCATGACTCACTTTTATACATACCCTACTTTTATTGCGATATATTCTTCCGACGATTGTGTGAAATGTGGATTGACATTCGGACTTCTCTCAGCGGTACTAGATTTCTACTGCCTACAGTGCTCTAGTCCCGCTCATCACTACAGTCGCTCGTACCAAGGTTGGGTCTAATCTTGGTCTTGGGTACCCCCAAGACCAAGATTGAATCTTGGGGTACACCCCAAGACCAAGATTGATCTTGGGTATAATCTTGGGTGTCACCCAAGATTTGACCCAAGATTGACCAGATTTCAGTAAAAGATGTACAACTGGCAATTCTTGAGGACAGACTTTGAAATTTATTTTGTTGATACGAAGCATACTTTTCTATTAGCATATTTATCCATCGACTTGTCTTGATATTCGTCATTGGCTTACAATATTCGGCCGATATTCAGCTTTGATTTAATGTTGATAGCCAAATAATTCATTAATGTATTATTATAGTTTTCTGTCAGAACTTGACCTATTTTACAAGGCTTTAAATGTTTATGCTAATAAAAGCAAATGATAAAAAGCTTAACATTGTATTAAGCATTTATCATTTCTTATTTTCTACATATGCAGAAAAAATGAAGTACAGTGTAGGCCTAAATAATATTAACGGTTTTATAAATATAATAACGGTAACCTATACAAAAATGATAATTAGGCTAATTATTATAAGATGGTGTAAAACATGGGCATATGTTTGATTACCATGTGTAGATATAATTTTGACTCAAAACGACTACAATAATCAAGTGTAGACAAATACACATTTAGGCCAAATATTGTAAAGTACTCAAAATGTTAGATTCTTTGATTTGGTTGCAGGTGCTAACATACTGATTTCAAGGACTACGACTTTTTTGATTTTCCGGGTAAATTCTACATAGGCCTACAAGTATGTATTGCACTTGTATTTTTTACACTATATATTTTTTAATCTTGGGTGTCACCCAAGATCTTGGTACGGCATCCCAAGATCACCCAAGACTCAAGATTAAACCCAAGACCCAAGATCCAACCTTGCTCGTACAATATATCTAATGCACATCTCTTGAATATAATATGTATAGGCCTACCATAGAGTAGAGATATATAGGTAAAGTGTTGACTCAAAAATGTATCTACGCGTACAATGAAAATTTTTATATGAAAAGATTCAGTTTTTTGCGGAGATTACGTTCCCGTGGTCCAAAAACTTATTTGAGCAGTTTTAAAAAAGTCAAAATTTTGCCAATTGATATAAGTCTACTACCGACTTGGAAGCCCCTTTATAAGTAGCATGAAAAAAGTTGGATGTCAAAAGAAATAAATATTTGCTAATTAGGCCTAAGCCTCCTAACTAAGAGGAAATTAAGCTAATTTGCAAGGGAATTTCATGAGCCGCATTAATGGAAGTTTTCATGAAAAAGTCGAGATCCTATTTTAATTGCTTCCTTGGCTGAAATTTCAAGCTTTATTTTAATTTTCACCGGTATGATTTCATGATTCACTAAATTCATGTTTCATTTCTTGAATCTGAATAGTGATGTGGACCCATTTTCATTTTCATTTTCAAAGTTGATTGAAATCATTGTCTTCGATTCTGTTATTTTGCTCTGCCAGTGGCAGGTTGCTATATGTATGACCTACAAATATGACCTCGCTTAAGAAGATTCTCTTGAGGTTTATAGCATGAAAGCAGTTTATAGCAGGTCATCGAGTTGCTAATTTAACAAACAATACTTATCCAAGGCTGTCATGACACGGACGAACTGTAAAATAATAATTTCCTTCTACTTTATGCTATCATAATCAGTCAACTGCGTTGTAATTTCTGCAAAACTGTATGCAAAAATTTGCATATCTAACATTTGGTGACAATGCCATCCGCATCCTCCTCGAGTTCATTTAACAAAATCGAAAGTTTATACACATTGGAGATTTAATAAATGCGGAGTTGCCTAATATACTTACTCTATGGCCTCTACAAAATGGTTTTTTTATCAAATTAGAACGTCGAACAAAAGTTAAGCATTAAGTTCGCTTTTGGAATTTTGAACATGTCCATATTTCTTGTCACAATGACAAAGATAAGCATCGTAAGTAGCTGAGGGCCATTCTGAGTCATTTATAGACAGGTTGAGGGATGTCAGGCACGTCGAAACTGTCGACCAACGTCATGGTTCGGAGAGCCTATGGTGCATAGGAAGATGAGAGCCTGCTAATTGAGTTGATAACAGTTAAGTCGAGGCTAGTGATGAAAATGGAAAATTTTCCACAAAATTTTCCAGTTGAAAATTTTGAAATTTATCTTTCGGTGATTGACGTTTTTTCCAATTGTTTTGGAGAATTATTATAGTCGTTTGATATGACTATGTACTATTCAAAGACCGAAAACTTCTCTATCATCACTTTATGTTAACTTTTGGAACCAACTATGCATACCTTTTCCATATTTCAAATCTTTCCAAATGAATTTTAGACATAAGATGCATTTCAGATTTCTCTAATTGAATTTCAGATATCTGTCAGAAACTCAACTTTGAAAAGATCTTAAATTCAACTAGAGATCTCCAATTCATTTGAAGCTATTATAGATCCTCTTTAACTCATCAAAGATATCTTTAGTTTCCAAATATCTCACGAGTTTGCAGTCTTTATTTTCCAATATGGTAGCTATCATGTATAATGATGCGTGGACTGTGTGCTTATACTTCACATATTCATCAACACATGGGTACTAAAGTTTGATCAACGCTGCACAATAAAGCTTAACTTTCAAGCCAACAAGCAAACTCCAAAATTATTTTTGCTCCAGATCTTTCACATTGCATGAAATTATGCCCCTACTGCAGTGTTTTTTTAAGGATTTGGCGACGCGCACGACAGAAAATTAAAGCCGAAACCTTTCTTGTCCTATCAAACTTTGGTTTCATGAAATGTACATTTTTTAGTCTGTAACTCTGTAGTAGTCACATGTAGAAATAAGCTTACATGTAGGGAGCCTGCGTTGCGTTGCATCTTAGTAAAAACCGAAGACAGTCATCATTCATATGTGTAGATGTGATACTTAATTCACAGATTTAATGTAATAGGTCCATAGGCCTTCAACAAATAAACGTATGATCGAAAAGATGCTGTGGAGAGACGTCAATACGAGCTTCGATGTAAAACACATCGTACTAACTTTAATGAAAATGCTTCAACGTCTTGAAAGTCAAACTTATTAGGCAAAAAACTTTCGTTTTTTGACCTTTATCAAGCCCTTATCATCAGTGGAGAGAAAGGACTTGCAAATTAGTTTAGAATTTGGAGAAAAAATCTGAGTTAAATGGACGGTCTGTACTGCTATGGCACCAAAAGTAGAATAATTGCATGTATTTACATGTGCAAAGCAAGTGCATTCACTATATGTTTTTGCTACAATGGGAATAACTGTATTATTCTTTTCATTCAAATGTCCATGTAGCCACAATTATAGGCCGTTGAAGAGATGTTCATTAAAATTAGTATCAGTATCAGACACGAGTCAATTAGAGCAACCTATGGCTTCAATACAGGAACCGCTCCATGTCGAAGTCCATTGCCGACGCATTTGCAGGAACAGCTGCGTCGGCAACTCCCTGTAAGGTAATGGCCTCGATGTCCTTGTCTTCACCATCGTCACTATCGCTGTCGACTTCAGCAACCGGCTGCTGACCCAAATTCTGCTGCCGTTTCCTCTCTTCCCTCTTATACTTGCGCTCAGCACACAACTGCTCCCATTGTGCCAAGTTCCTCCTTCCTCGCTCGGTCACCATTCGACGGGGCTTCTTTTCCAACCAGACAGTTGCAATCTCCAGCGCGTCTTCGTCCGACAGCTGATGGTCACATTCATCAGAGCGTACAAGGTCTCGTCGAGCAGACGATTGCGATAAGGAGTCTTTGTCAACTTCATGATGCCAAAGCCACGCTCGTTGTCAACAGACGTCAGTGGAAGCGTCATTGCAATTTTTGCGAGCTTCACGATACTTGGTCACATTTGCTCGTAGATAGGATCGCGCAGCACCATCCTACAAACATCACCAGCGCACTTAATTGATGAGTGACCGTCCCTTTGTACACAGAGCAACTTCTCGGCGAAGCTCGGCCAATCAACGTGGAGTTTTCTCGGGTCTGATATTTCGAACTTCGAGCACAGTGTGTCCAGATCAGCGTCTGCATAACTGCGGCGGTCATCTCGCTCCCCGGGTATACGATTAGGATCAAAGATGCGGAAGGTACTCAGGATCTCTGGTTCTGGGAATCGATGATCCAATGATGTCAGCAGGGCCTGACAATAATTATTAGTCATTTCATCCATCCTGTCGATGTCTTCATTGCTCCACTCGTCTAGCACCAGCCGAAAGCATCGTTGCCAATCCTCTTCCAACGCTTTGCGCGGCTCTTGGTTTCGATTGGCATTGGCAATTTGGTTCCGTCACATTTCGAGTGCGTGCTGCATATGCGAGAAGTTGAGAGTCCTTGCCTGTAAAGCCTTTGAGAGGGCGGTCAAGAACGGCAGTATGGTGTCGAGCAAATAAAGAACAGAAACGAAGCTCTTTCTGCGAGTACCCCTCAAAAGTCCAACAGCCTGCTGATCATCCTTCTCATCGCCGATCGACTCCAGAGTAGTCCAGACCGAGAGGATCTCGCTCTTCATTGCCGATACCACAAGTTGTGAAGACAACCAGCGTTGTGCACAAACACGCTGCAGTCGAAGGCCGCTTATCATCCCGTTGCCCTGATTTTGCCGTGACTTGGCTGCCTTGAGTGGAGACTTCGCAAAGAACTTCCACACCTGAAACGAGATAAATTCATTCGTTTTACATACTTAGGTTCACATCTACTCGTAGCTACGAGATCAGAGGGTCATCAATTGAAAAACCTGACTTTTATCTGAGAAAATTATAACCACGTACACCTATTAGGGCCTACACTACAGTGCAACATCAAACAAAACCACAGCACATTACCAGACTTACCTGCAGCAGATACCTCTCGAACGATTGAATCGTGGCCAGTCCCTTCAAGGAATCGACGCACGCGAGGCAGAGGCGATGCGCGCAGCAGTGGATGCAGACACAGTGAGGATTGCGCAGAAGTAGGCGTGAGCACAGGGAATTGTTGGGGCCACGCATCGCAGGCGCTCCGTCGCTAGCAAAGCCACTCAACGAGTCGAGTTGCAGATCATAGTCGTTGAAGATCTCGCACAACTTCTCGAATAGTTTCTCGCCCGTTGCACCTTCTGCGCCCATGCGACGGATATCCAGGAATTTCACCTCGATGTCGGCGTTCTGGACATACCGAACGTATGTGATGAATTGCTGATGGTTGTCGATGTCAGTCGTTTCATCACACATGACATCAAATGTACCAGCAGCTTCTATGCTTGTCAGAATCTTGCTCGTTATGTGGTCCGATATCAGCAGATTGAACTCGGACACCGAAGACGAGCTTGTGTGCTGGAAGTCGCGCAGCATATCATTCCTCTCGATCTTGTCCGTCAGTGCCTGCAGGGACGGCAACTTTCGATTGGCAATCTGTTCCTTCATCAGCCAATAGATCTGATGAATGCGCTCACTGATGGTCTGGAGTTTAAACTTTGTACGTTGGACGACTTGCTTGTGAAAGCAGCTTCTTCGTTGTAGCATCTCCTTGCTGATCGCAGTGGCAGGACGAGTCGTTTTCAAGTGGTCCGTCAGTCGTACTCTTTGTGATGGCCGCGCGCAGTCTCGGCTGTACTCATACCGATTCGAGCCAGAAGTTGCATGGCAGTTGTGCTTGCTGCATAAGACGCACAAAAGACCGTTGGAGGAAAGGGTGAATGTCATCAAATCGGTTGTGGGACAGCGGAATGCTGGATCTGAAATCCACGTGAGGTACTTGGATGAAGCGACGTTGCTAGCAGTTTCAGCTGCATCTGATTGTACATGAGGTGTCTCTTCGCAGAGCGATCTAAGTTAGTCGTCGTAGCCATAAACTGTGAAGTGTTGCGCGATGACCCATCTGATGATGAATCGGCAGCGGGATCACTTCTCGCGTCAATGCGTTGCCGTTTTGACGGACCAGGCGTGCGAACAATCCATCTGTCCATCTTGTTAAACTGAAAAATTGTAGAAAAATATCAGTGTTTGTAGGGCACTTGTAGCAAAGTTATGCATGCTGCAGATACTCAGGCCTTCGTCAGCAATATGCGAAGGTAAATTTCATGTCCTTAATAAAGTCATCCTTGATGTATGTTCATGTTACACACTTATGTAGCAAAAACATCAATAATATTTGCAATTGATCGTTATGATGGAAATCTGATTATGAGCTGAATTATGAGCTTATATGTCAACATGTTAAATCAATGACATTTGGTCCCCATACAGTGCACATTGACACCCCTATAAGCAGAGCTGGAAAAATTCCACTGAAATATTTAATTCCAATTCCAGAGCAGAAATTTCAATTCCAATTCCAGTCGAAACAGTTCAATTCAATTCCAATTCCATAATGAGATTCAATTCCGATAATTGCATGACGTTATGTATCTAAAGTTTCCTTTCTAATGTATCTAAAGTTTCCTCGCTTCAATTTAACCCATGTGCCCGTATCCTATCCTCCTTATTCCTGTGTGCCGTTCCCTGCGTCGTTCCTATGTGCGCTATCATGTTCATAGTTCATATTTCTTGTGTACATGTAGCCTACATGTACATGTATATATGTCAGCCTACGCCATTTTCGTTTCGTAAACGAGATATTCGACATCTTGTGAAAAAGAGAAAAGAAAATTAACGGTCAGCAAAGAATCAAACGCTGAGAGAGAGAGAGCATAGAAATTAACAGTACCATAGAAAGTCCTAGAATGGAAATTGCATGAAAATTGTGGCACACGCCGGGGGAACTAAGTTGGGGCAAAACGCAAATTGTGCGAGCTGGTTTCCATGTTTTCTCATTTGTATTTATAGTTATCAAGCCAAATTGTGATCTGGATTGCTGCCCCTCGTCCAAAGACCATACACAAAAGCAATAGTGAATTTACAAAATACTGCGGCGACAGGATGACAAAGAAAGAAATCCTTTAAAACGTTCTGTACGTTCATCATTTTGAAATATCGCTCCTATAATCTATCAAGAGTATTATCAGTCACATATGCAACTTGCAATGTCGATTTACAGAACATACATTGCTCCAGCTTGAAATCAGAGGTCAAGAAATCTCAGAGTATTCATTTACTTGAAAGGGCTCCCCTGTTCACTATATTTGAACAATTTTCAAAATCTTTACATGCTTTCGAATATCAGCTTCCAAAATATCATTACACTATATCACATGTGTCATTTAATAATTAATTGAAAAGTTCCAGCGACTATTCACTTATCTGAGAAATTATTGTCAGTGAAGAAGCTTTCAATGTGTTTATCCGACAAAAGCGCTAGGTTTCTTAACCGTATGAAGGAGAAATCATCATACGGTTAGAATTTTTTCTATTGAATTCTTGAGATTACAACCAGTGCACTGCCCACTTTCAATTATGACTTTGTGGACCAATTTTAATTCGAATTTTGAAAAATAGTTGTTAATCACTGCTGCAAATCAACACAATATACCAACCCAGGGAATAGTAGGCAATACCACATGAAACAATGCCACCATCTCACTTAATATTATCTTCATAAAAATCCTGCATTAATTTGCTGACAACAACTTCCACAACCAACTTGGCAAATAGTTTGACTATGATACAATGTTTTAGATCGAATCTGATCTACAAACCATAGATTTTTCCATGTGCCATCATTGTAAATAGGCAAGATATCAAACTTCCATTCTAGTGTACTATTATCTACTTCTATGAGAGAGAGAGAGAGAGAGAGAGAGAGAGATGCGAATAAATCTATTAATAAACTGACAGAAGAAAGAAATTCAATGTGCGAATAACGTGATTGTTGATGAAAGAAAAAACGACGATAAAAATGATATCATGAAAACTTATTAATGGTCCATGTTAAAAAAGGAGATTAAAAATTCCGTGATAAGAACGAAATGTGGTCGGGTCGAAAGCCAACGAGCAGAGATTAAAGGAAACTTACAATTTTCAAAAGAAAGTAGATTTATCGTCAAGTGTCAAAAATTTGCATAAATTAGAGACGATGAGAAATTGAAACAACAACTACCAACAACAACACATGCGACATCTTTAGTAGCTGTTAGAAGACCTCCGTGCTCTCGCGGTGTAACTTGACTACAGAAGTAACAACTACAACTGCCTATCAGCGAACAACAACACAGTAGCGTATGCGGCAACACGTACATCAACGAACGCGATTGAAGATTGACTGTATAAGTGACACTGATATTCATGATATTTATGATATTATTTTGGTATAAGTGAGTCCGATCGAATTGAAGTGAATTCAACATCAAGAAGTGAACTGCAAGTTTAAAGTTTTTCTTTTATCGTTGAGTATCGTATTTGTATAATTATAGTCTTGAAAATCAATATTGTCAATTGTTGTGATTGGAAGTTGAATAATATTTCATGTCATTGCCATTTTAATTGAATCATTAATTATTAGAATAATTTGTTGACACTGTCTATATTGTGATTTGAACTGACAGGCTGCCCTTTAATGCAGGGTTAATTTTCCTCTTTCCAAACCAATTGTTTTTCGTGTGTGCAACAATTAAGTTAATCTCCAATTTTTGTGCTTATCCAATCAATAACTAAATTCAACAATCGTTTTATTTTGATTAATTATCTTACATGATAAATAAGTAAATAACAGATTGAACAAAGATGATTATCTTTTCATTGTTTGCTTAATTGCTGAATTAACATTGTCCGGTGGCTGTAGGCCCATCAAAGTCACAATTAGCACCCCTTATTCAACAATAGAAAAAAACTAGCTCTGTCGATCTATCTCTCTCTTATCTCTGCGTGCAGTTAACACAACGGCCGAATACTGTGATTTCAATTTTTGTACAAATAGATTTATCACAGGTCTATCGAAAAAGTGGAATTGAGGTTTATCAAGGTCAATTCCAATTCCAGTAGATTTAGATATCGTCAATTCCAATTCCAATTCCGACGAAAAATGGAATTAATTCCGGGTCGGAATTAATTCCAATTCCGACTTTTCCAACTCTGCCTATAAGCTTAGGGGACCAAGGTAAATAGACAGTGTCTGACCATGACAAAAGTGCAGGGTCGACGCTACATTTTACAAAAGCATGTCTTGTTCTAAACTAAATGTAAATATGCTTTAAAAATATATTATTTCTGAATGTAGTTTCTACATATGCCTTACATTTGTGTCAAATTAAGTCCTTGTGCCATAATTTTGTCACAAAAATGAAGACGAGTAAAATGATGCACGTCAATCCCGATTCTCCCTTAAGTCTTTTTTTCTACGTAATTTCATTTATAAGACCATACGTGTGCTTGGAAATTTGAAGTGTAAGTCCTCAAAGTTGTTTTACCCCTGACTTAACTACTTCCAAGATGAGACTTGCCAAGATCTCATGAATGAAGCTGCTGGCAAATCGATTGCAATTTTAAACTTCCGTCTCTTCTATCAGGTCGGTCCCTCTCAGACGGTCGATCTGATCGGGGTACCTGTTAGCCTCTCAGACTGTCAAAGTAATTGCTTTCGACACTACACCCAGACAAGTCATTCAATCGAAGTAGGAGAGGAATTCTAAATTTTCTACTAAAACATGCCGTAATTGGTGGCCAGCAGTAGTAATCCCATCCCAGGCGCAAGCACAAAATGCGCAAAGAGGAGTCATCCCCCTCCCCCTCTGGAAAGAAGGAAGGAAGAGAGGTGAGGGAGTGCGGCGTCAAGGATGTGCTGGGAGGAATGGGTCCGAGAGGAAGAAACAGGTCCCTACACCCCCTCTGGAAGGAAGGAAGGAGTTTTCCAGTTAGGATAGGAATCTCGGAAGGGAGAAGGGGTGGCAGGAATGTGGGAGGGATAGAGTTGAAAAAGGGCGGGTGTTGGTGGTTTTGGGATGAGAAAAGTAGTTTTTCGTCATGAAGGAGGGTTCGGGGAGTTTAGATAGATTTGGAATCTTGAATGAATTTTTGGGTTAGGAAGGAAGGCGGGGTAGGAATTTTCCTGAGGCACGGGTGGAGCGGGAAAGAGTTGAAAAAGGGCGGGTGTTGGTGGTTTAGGGATGAGAAAAGTCGTTTTTCGTCATGAAGGAGGGTTCGGATGTGTAAACGGAGTTTAGATTTGGAATCTGCGTGAAATAATAGGAAGGAGAAGGAAAGGTGGAATTTTTTCCTTCCTGAAGGAAGGGGTGCGCGGGAAAGAGTTGAAAAAGGGCGGGTGTTGGTGGTTTTGGGATGAGAAAAGTCGTTTTTCGTCATGAAGGAGGGTTCGGATGGGAAAACGGAGGCCAGATTCGGAATCTACGTGAAATTTTGGGTTAGGAAGGATGTTTCCAGCAAAATCGGAGAGAAAAAGTTTTGACGACGTCCCCCCCCCTCCTGTGAAACTTCCAACTTTGGTGTTAGAGATCGTAGAAAGTCGTGTAATAGCTCATTTGAAAGCTAAGAGTGAGAAAATGCAGTGGAAAGCTCACTTTGGTCCACTTTTCCTGGCTTTGGGGAGGAAAATGGCAGGAAAACGTCAGAGTTGGAAAAGTCCGGTGTTGGATGTTTTGGGATGAGAAAAGTCGTTTTTCGACATGAAGGAGGTCTCGGATGGGATAATGGAGTCCAAGTTAGGACGATTTGGTCAATGTTGGGTCTAGGAACTTCTTTTCAGCTCAATCGGAGAGAAAAAGTTCTAACCCCCTCCTCGGCAGCGATCTTCCAACTTTGGTTGTAAGGAAGGTAGAAAGTCGTGCAATAGCTCATTTGAAAGATAAGAATGAGACAAAATCAATGGAAAACACGGCTTGTTCCTATCTGCCTTCGTTTAGAGGTGAGACGTCATTGAAAAAATGGTACATTGGCGAAAAAACGACAGAGTTAGAATTTTTACGAAAATCGCTCTAGCGGGTGAACCAAGCCTCGGACGGGAAAACAGAGACCAGATTTGGAATCACCGTCAGATTCTGCATCGGCATGGTAAATTTGAAAGCCATCGGAGAGAAAGAATTTTTAAAAACGACAGAGTTAGAATTTTACGATGGCTGTGGGCTGTAGAGCCAAAACGAAGCATCGGATGGGAAAACGGAGGGCAGATTCGGATTCAGCGTCGAATTCTACACAGAATGAGTACATTTCCAGCTCAATCGGAGCACTAGAACCGGAGATAGACGGGTTTTAAGTTTTTGGATGATGGGTATTACGTCATCAGCTGATCGCCACAAACTATGTAAGCGGGGAACCGACAGAGACTTTTCATTTAGAGGAGAGCGATTGTCAAAGGTAGGTCGTCTCTCTGAGCTCCGATGATAGATAGCTTCGGACATTCCAAATTCCGGGTTAGAAAATTTCATTGTTGAACTCAGCTAAGTCGTCAAACTGAGAGGTTCGCCAGGAGATGGCCTTCGTCTCCAGGCCATAAAAGACTCCAAAACTTTAATGGCTTGTAACTTTGCTTCTACAAGTCCGTTTGACTTGATTCAAAAAAGGTTCGGTCGCTATTGACCTGCCCTAAGTGATACACTACTTATAAATTTTCATAAGTAGTGACGAAAAGTTGAAAAATTTAAATTCACTAGTTTTGGAGGTTTTCTGGGGTTGTCGACCCTGCTGAAGTCAATGAAAGGATTTTTAATTATGTCTGAGCCAGTCTTCTCATGTCTTACCATGATGCAAGCGAGCAAGACACGGAGAGTTTTGCTGTAATATTCCACTGATAGGATGTTCCTTCGGGACGGCGGATGATGCCGTAGTGATAAGTGTGGCAAGGGAGTGTGTCATATTTTAGACCGAAACCGCTGGGGCAACTCATGTCTCATGTTGGGCATTTGACACAGTTCTCAACGTAGCACTTTGAACGCCAATCGGTTGAGTCTTAGCTATCTTGTCATGGGTGGCCTCTAAACATCTCCATTGCAAAACGCTGGTGAATCACGACTTCCTATACCTCTCTACGGCTTGCTATCAAGCTGATCAAAGCAACGACTTGGGATGTTTCCTCTTGTAAATAACTCCACCGATTTTTATGTCAAAATCGGGGCCCGGATACCAACACAGTGACATGATGCACGCTCTGTCCGCCCGAAGTTGGATTTGTGGGTCGAGGCCTTGGAGCTGGGATAAGATCCCCTCTGAGTAATGCCTGTAACGGTTTCAAGAGCTTAACACCCAAACAGTTGCTGGCTTGCTATCAGGCCTTTGTGAAATCTCGTCTAGCCTCAGTAACTCAGGGTTGGCAACGTCTATCGTTTGTCATTGTAACTTGGTAAAAATGAGACGGTTACTGCAGGCATTGACGTCAAACCTTTTCGCGTCATAGGGTGACCCGTCTTTGTGTTGGGAGTTGGTAACGGAAAGCACGGTGACTGCCGATGCCTATACATGGTAAAACCGCTGTTGTCAAGTCAAAAGCATGGCCAAATAAGGAAGGTCTGAATCATGGCTTTGTGCTCGCTGGGTATATAAACCGCGACTTTTCTCTAGTCTTCACTCCTGTTTCAAGTTGCAAGACGAACGGTGAGTGCTCTGACAAGGTTTGCTATCAAACTTGGGATTTAGGATAAAGCTAGGAATCATACTCTTTAAATTTGGTTTACGATTTTATTCCGTTTGCTATCAAATGTTTGGTGACTTAGTCTTTCAATGCATATCAGCAAGTAGTATCCTATAAACACTAGCTATCAAATTTTACTCAATCTTTACAGAATTATCATGACTAAAACTCCGAGTTTTATCGTTACTCAATGCTCCTGCGGTAGATTAACAAGGGGCAGCGAATACCGTAAGCATATCAAAGAGGGGACGCTGGACCAACATGAGAGAATGCATGTTTTTAAGGTCTGTGTTCATCAAGGGGTGGTGTGTGATGAGGATGCCGTTGAGGGTTTCCGGAAGGTGCACGAATCTTGCCCATCCGGAAACATTGGAGCGCAGTCGTTTCGTGTGTGGATGAGTGAATTAATTAAGGCGAAGGAGGAGTTGAATGCAGCAGTTAGAAGTAATGAGGGTGCTGTAGCGAAGGATCGGGAGGTGGTGGTGAGTGAAGAGAAAGTAGAGGTAGAAGGAGTGATTCAGCGGTCGAGTGATGAGACTAGGAAGTTGATGGTCTCATTGTTTGGGAGTGAGTTGTCTGATGAGTCGGATGGTGAGGTGGCTGAGCCTGTAGCGAAATCATCGCCTAGGAAAGAGGTGCATGATATGGAGGCGTTTGTGAGGTTGAAGGATCGTATGATGGATATGGAAAGTGTGAATAGAAAAGTTTTGAAGGAGAATGAAGAGCTTAAGGCTAAGGTTGAGGGCATAGAGGTAATGAGAGAGGAGTTGGAGGATATGCGAGTGAAGGAGCAGGAGTGGTTAAAGGAAATGCTGTGATTAAATTCCTCGTTTCTGTTTTTGCAATTGAAGGTTGTCCTTGTACTTTTGTGTCTGATAACGGTCCACAGTTCGTCTCGAGAGAAGTGACCGAATTCTTGCAAAACAATGATATTCTTCATTTTCGTACTCCTGTTTACCATCCTAGAGCAAATGGATTGATTGAGCATTTTAATCGGACGATAAAAGCTCAGATTGAGATCGAGAAAAACAAAAGCTGTGGATTTTTCAAGTACATTGCTAATTTTCTCGCTGCGTATCGTTCTACACCACATCCTGATACAAAACAGACTCCTAGTTTCCTGTTGCATGGACGTGAGCTGCGATGGTCTCACAATTCAGCAGCAATGTCTTCACCTAGTTCCAATCCGAGTTCTACTCAAAATTTCACCCCAGGGAAGTACAATCATCCTTCATATTCTCAGGGGGAGGAGATGACAGTTAAGCTGCCTGATAAGAATTCTTCTCAGACTGTGGATCGTAGGGTGGGAGAGCACACATACGAGATGACGGATGGATATAAATGGCATGTGTCTAGAATGTCGAAAAAGCGTCCTGTTGAGAATCGCCAACCTTTGAGGAATCTTGAAACTCATATTCCACCTCCGCGTTACCCCTCTCGCATAAGAGAGCCTCCCGGAAGATACATACTACAGCAGCAAGATGAGAGTTGAATGTCCGAATGTTGCTTCTAAAGTATGATGAGGACTGATGTTCTTCATGTTTTTAGCATGTGTGTATGTTGAAAGATTGTCATACCTGTGTTTTTGCGATTGCTCGTCATAGTGTAACACGCACTGGTTTTATAGTTGATGCGTTTTATAAAGTTTTACATTTTTGATAGTTTCTCACGTTTTTGTCTTTGCTGAGGGGATGTTGTGTGATCCTCTATTCATAGTCGTTTACGCACAATTGCATTTGAATATGTTTCTTTACATTGCTTCCTACTCTATGTGATTTGTTTATATTCATGAACTGAATATTCTATCATGAGTGAAAATGATTTGAATCCTAGGACACTTTCGTATGCTACGCCTCGCTAACGTGTCTTGCACACTGTTGTACGTCGTGACTCGTGATGAATAAAAATTTGTGAACTCTACGCCTCGTTCTCCCTACATACATTCTACATCCCATGAACCATGTGAGGTGGTTCACGCTCACAGACGTACACTTTATCGACAAACGACAAATCGTTGTAGGTCAACTTCAGCCTAAAAAAACCTTGAGGGCGTATGCCATTACGAGAGTAATGACGCAAATCACGATCAGATGGAAACAAACGCTGATTTGAGAAAAAACGATTGTACAATCTTCGCGAAATCAGAGTGACGCAACTACCCGTATCAACTCCGAGACGTATTTCACATTCACGAGTAGTAATAGGCCTATCATCCCCTTCACAAGCAGTGGTACATTTCACAGATAAAAATCGCATGGCAGGCGCACTAGATTCAAAATTAGAACAAATGAGGCCTATATCAGCCGTGCCTGCAGTAGTCGTATTCTGGCGTACATTTTTGAAACAAACTTTCGTAAAATGACCTAAAACACCACATTTGTTACACTTTTTTGATTTGGCTGGACAGGAAGCTTCATTAGCCAAGTGACCTGCATCACCACAACGAAAACCGTATCTGTTCGAATCACTCACCGAATTTTTAGCACTAGGCCTATTGGCCAATGTATTGTTCGGTTTGCGCCTGTTTTTGAACGATTTACGCACCGTAGCCACCGTAGGAACTGGTTCCGCAGGGTTCGCCCTCGCAGATTGGATCTCACTATTGATTGTCTCAATTCGCTGAGCGGTCTCCAACGCAGACTGTAGGGTCTTCGGTTGTTCAAGTATCAATTTCTCCATGATGTCACGCCGCAAGGACATGATCAGTTTGTCGCGCACTAAATCTTCACGAATTGATCCGTAATCACACAGATATGATAACTGCGATACATCCGAAAATAACTGCATCACCGATTCGTTCTCGCTCTGTCTGCGCCGGTTGAACTTCTCCCTCGCCAGGGTGAACGATTGAGATGAAGGGAATAATTGTATCAATAAGTCAAATATCTCAGCAACCTTAGTTATGGTACCAGAAGCCGCACGTAGAATCTTTCTAGTATTGAAGCCGATGATATTCAATATCATTGCAACCTTCCTGGCTTCAGAAAACTTCTCAGTTCCGGCAGCGACAAGGTAAGTTTCCACCTCTTCCACGTACAAGTTAACGTCCATGATTGCTTGATCCGGTGAAGCAAGAAATTCAGGCGGCAGTCTCATTGCCTGGCCGTGGGTCGCCATGTCATGGGATGTAGAATGTATGTAGGGAGAACGAGGCGTAGAGTTCACAAATTTTTATTCATCACGAGTCACGACGTACAACAGTGTGCAAGACACGTTAGCGAGGCGTAGCATACGAAAGTGTCCTAGGATTCAAATCATTTTCACTCATGATAGAATATTCAGTTCATGAATATAAACAAATCACATAGAGTAGGAAGCAATGTAAAGAAACATATTCAAATGCAATTGTACGTAAACGACTATGAATAGAGGATCACACAACAGAAAGGAGTGGTAGGATGAAGCGAGTGCAGGCGGTTGAGGGCCTAGAGTCGGAATTGATGCGTGCGAAGAATGAGGTGGAGCGGATGCGAGGTGTGGTGAAGGAAGTGGAAGAGACGAGGGTGATCAACAGACAGTTGGGGAGTGAAGTGGAAAAGTTGCGAGAGGTTGAGAGAAGAGTGAAGAGGAAGAGAGTGTATGAGGTCCACCTTCCCCTCTTTGAAAACACCATCTTCGATGTGCCGACCCTCAGGGACTATTCCAATTCGACACAAACATGTTATGAAGGCGAAGGTGTGCGATGTCTCCACCTATCCATTAAAATGAATGGCGATCTGGACGACTTTATCGTCCGAAAAGTTGTAAAGAAAAAGCCGAGTAAGTTACTTCAACATGATCATTTCCTTGCCGCCTCTAATCTCCTATACTTTTTCTTTCAGAGTTTTTGCAATAGTCGATGAAGAGAGTAGTGTCGGTGGACGGAGAACGACCCATGGGCTTTTTTAAGGGCCAACCTTCTAATGCAGCTCGCCACATATCTTCGGATATGGAATGCAGAGGAGAAGAATAAATGATGAATAAATGAAATGGGAGGCCACCCTTGCACCACACGCAACACATCACAGACTTCTCTCTTCGCTAATGAACAAGCTCCGAACGTTACTTTACTGTATCGCAGTCGATTGCTATACAAGTATTGAAGAAAACGTAAGTTACTAAAATCAGCATAAAAAACATAGGTAGACATGTGATGTTCCAAATATAGTTATTTCGAAGATTGATCTCAACATGGTAAAGCATTGATGAATAGTACTACCATGAAGGGTAACAAGTCTGCCGTTTATAGAAATCAACTACATGGTATCAGTAGAGACTCGTTACCTCTAAAGTATAGTTGGCAAAAGTCGTCATGAAAAAATACTTTATTTGGTCTTTGATTTAACATCATTGAAACCCACTTTACTAATAACAATGACAATATGGTTTATTTTATTCAGAAGCAAATGATCACCGTAACCATGAAAGTTGTCCATCCGAGAAATAATCTTCCGCAGATGTCGTGTATAAAACTCAGAAGCATCAGTAACATATTCTTGTCCATAGGAACGAAATTGAAAGTTAACACTTTCCGCTACTTCACCTTGTGGAAAATGAATGTAATTGACATGTGCAATTAAGTGAGCCTTGATGAGACTGTCTTTGAAATAAGATATCAACTCCGTAAATATTTCTCGCGTGTAGTCTAAACATGCTTCCAATTCTGTCTCCTCCCTTTGAAACTCAAGGATGTAATCTTGTATCAAGCTTTCGAAGCACTCTTGATGAAAACGAATCGTGCAATCATCATGTTTCAATGTATTGACTTCAGGTGCCATGGTTGAGTCTATTGCTAAACATCATGTTTGCCTAGGACGATTTCAATAACTTGTTACAAATGTGTGTGTGCACATCGGGAACTCTAGCTCGTCTGTGATTGGACGAGCGGTCTCATCCATTCACCGCTTAGGAAAATCTTATAAAAGGCAGTGCACCAGCTCTGTTCTTTACATTTATCTTTCACAAGGTGAGTGTCGGTGAGCTCCTGCTATCAGGTTGTTTTGATTTGCTTTCAAGTTGAATAGTCTCTTGCTATCATATCTTCTGCTCATAAAACATATCATCGCTGTAATACCTCCTTTGCTCGAGCGTTCCTTCGGGACGGCGGGTGCTGCCGTAGAGGGATTGCGTTGCACGGGTTGTTCGTCGTTTGTTAGACCGAAATCTCTGAGCCGTTGCTCATGTTGGGCGTTCGACTTCATACTCAACGTGACGCTTTCTCTCGCCAGGTCAGAGTACTTCAGCCATTCGACAAAGGTTAGTCTTTATGATATGGAGTAGAGTGAAATATAACTCATTAGGTGTCACTTCAATGATTGTTCCCATGATAAACGTTGACTAGGCAAATGAAGCGATTCTCATCTTTCCTTCGCAGTGATTGAAATCTACTATCGTGTAATCTATAATTCAAACAAAGTTGAGAATTATCGCATTGCTGCTGAGATGGAGAAGGCTACCATCGAGCAATGTAAGTATTTGTAACAAGGTTGACTCTATTACTAACATCATTAGGGTAGACATCCTCATTAAAATCAAGAGCCCCTCCCTTATTTTGTTCATGTTTAAACCGAATCCAAATTTTACCTCTGCTCATCTTTGCTGTCATTCTTTTCAGTGCATGAATGTATTCGTAATGGGGAACCCGTCCCCCAAGGAGTAATCGGGGAAGCCTATTAGCGGCTTGACAAGTGTAAGTATCTTTAACATTTCATGTTTACAATGTTTCAGATCCTCTGCATCATCCTTGTCTCATTATCTAAGCTCTCTTTCCTCTCTACAGACTTGGCCATGATGAAGAAGTGGGAGGAAGCCGCGAGGCGGAGATTCGAAGCTGAATTTCCTGCCCTACCTTCCCACCCATCAACCTCCGCTCAAGGTGCGACCCTTCTCTCGAGCTCGGGCATCGTCATCGCCCCACCTCCACCTCCAGCTTCGGTACCTGCACCCGTCCCTGCACCATTCCCTGCTCCTCGTCATCACGTCCCTCCGACACTGAAGCCCAGGACCCTTCCATCCTCGGCTCGCGTCCTTCCCCTGCCTCCTCCGCGTCCATCGGTGTTGCCGGAGATCAAGTCCTTAGATGATAAGTAACCGTGATTGGGAAACAGGGGATAAGACTTCAAACTTGAAATTTTGATCATGTTACTAATCTCTTTTCTCTTTTTCTCAACAGATTTGGCGGCCTACCTCCTGGACGGCGACGTTCACTTCCGTCCCATCGTCATCCCAGCTTCGTCACTACCACCTGCAGCAAACGACCTCCCTCACCTCTCCGTCAAGTCGGTGGAGAGACTGTTGGAGCAGGAGGAGCTAGAGATAGTGGGAGAGGAGAGGGAGATTGAATTCGAAGAGGACTTTCGATGCCAGCGGTGTGACAGGGTCTTCGCCTCAGCCTACAATGTGAGACGTCACACCGCTAGCCATGCCTGCAGGGGAGGAAACCGCCGACCGATCCCTCAACGGCCCAAGTGTGAAGGTTGTGGACGCACGTTCTACAACAGCACCAACTTGCGAGTCCACATCGAAGGCGGCTCCTGTGGCAGTGTGAGGCAACCACCAACGTCATGAGGTAGGAAGCATCCTTCATCGCACGTCGGCTTTTCCTGTTCTTCGTGTCAGAAGACCTTTCCTACAGAGTTTCTTCTCTCTTCGCACACACATTCCACTGAGCTTTACACTGACAACAACGTCACTCTAAGGCTGATCAAGTCTTCTCTTGAGAGGCTCGTTCACGATTATGAGTTAGAAAGCTCTGAAGCTGTGCAGGACATTCATCCTTTCTTGATGAATCATATAGACTTATTACATCAAATGTTGGCGAGCTTAGATAGATTTTTGATCGAGGGCATGTTCTACCTCACTGCTCGTTTCAATAAGGTAGACAGTAGCACGGGAGAAGTAGAGTCCACTGTGACCATTAGGATAGCCTCCTGTGCTGCTGATCTCATAGGTGATGTAAACGAGTGGATAGAGAGACATGCGACCTATCTCGTCAGCAATTAAATTTAATGAAAGAGACAGCGGTCTGGTCTTTGATGGGAAAGAGAAGGTAGACATGAAAATAAATCTTTTAGAAAATTTGCAAGGGAGCGGTTGTTTCACCCTTCCCAAAGCACTGGCTGACAAAAAGGCTGTCGTCAATGTAGAGTGTCAGTCCCAGTGTTTCAAGTATGCCGTCCTCTCCATTCTTCACTATAATGATATAGATAGGAATCGTCAAAGAGTCACCAAGTATTGTGAATGGGAGGATGAGCTTAAGTTTGACGGGTTAGATGTCAACACATTAGATTTTAAAGGCATCGCCCAATTTGAAAAACTCAACACCATTAAGATCGTCGTCCATCTCCTGAAAAAAGGTCTGAAGGGCGTTAGGTATAATAATCGCCAAAGTAACTTCGACCGGGTTGTCAATCTTCTCCTAGTCTATAGCGACAACCACCCAGAATGGCATTATTGTGGCATTCCTAAAATTTCAAAGTTATACCATCATCAAGCAACCTATAGGGATAATTTCTACTACTGTGATCGCTGCACACGGCGTTTCTCATCTAAACCATATTTTGAACAGCATTACGAGTGGTACTCTCGGAGTCAACTTCAAATGGAAGTCATGCCCAAAGATAAATTTTATAGGTATGAGGAAAACGTCAATGAGCTCAGTCCCATATGTACCATCTTTGCGGACATTGAATGTTACATTGAACAAGAAGATCTAAGTCATGAGCCTGCAGCCATTGCCTGCTATGAAGTTTGGCATCCATATTATAGGAATCAAAATAAGATGCATGTGTGGCAAGGTGAGGAGTGCATTGAAAAGTTCCTCAACTTTTTAGATAGGAAAGCCCGTTTTCATCAACGGTATGAAACGGAGCTGACTAGGAAACCCATGTGCTTCACAGAAGCCGATAAACACAAGTTTGATAGGACCACGGAATGTCCCCGCTGCTGTTCATCCTTTGATGATCAGCAACATAAGAAAGTGAGGGACTATTGCCATCTCAGTGGTAAATTTAAGTTTGCCTTATGTAGTAAATGCAATATGAAACTTAGGCTCAAACGGCAAACGCTCCCCGTGATCTTTCATAACTTTAAATGTTATGATGCTCACATCATCATTCGCCATGGACTCGGTAAAATGAAATCCTGGTCATCCAAAGTGATTGCACAAAGTAAGGAAAAATTTATGTGCATCACTGCTAAAGTCCAAGTCGATAAGACGAAGGAGGGGAAGCCTGTCTTCTATGACATAAAGTTTCTAGACAGTTTTCAATTTATGTCTTCTTCCTTAGCCGCGTTGGCTAATAATTCAGAAACACTTCCCCTCACTCAACATTTAAAGAAAGACTATCCCAACATAAGTGACAGTCTCATGCGACGGAAAGGGGTGTTTTCTTATAGTTATTTTAGTTCAATGGACACATTGAAAGAAACATCCCTTCCGTCCATCGATAAATTTAAAAATGATTTGACGGGTGAGGACTGTTCGCTGGATGATTATAGGCATGCAGAGCAAGCATGGTTAGAATTTAGGTGTCGCACTTTCGGTGACTACATGCTTGCCTACTTAAAATTAGACGTCTATCTGTTGGCTGACGTGTTTGAGACTTTTAGGAAAGTCACATTAGAGCAGGATGCCTTAGACCCCATCCATTTTGTTAGTCTGGCGGGTCTGTCCTATCAGTCAGCCTTCAAGATGACGAAATAGAGCATTCATTTACTGCAAGATGCAGAAATGTACACGATATTTGAACGTGGTATTAGGGGTGGCTTAACATTTGTCAACAAACATGTTGTCAACAGCACCCAAGACATAGGATCGACCACGCATTTAATGTACATAGACCAAAATAATTTATATGGGAGTGCATTATCCAAGCCTTTGCCACAGTCTGACTTCCAATGGGTAGAGCCCCTTGACATTGAACACTTCTCCAATCCAGCACACATCATGGCACTGGGAGATGAGGCCGACATAGGTTATTTATTTGAAGTCGACCTCATCTATCCAGACGGTATTAAGAATAGAACCGTTGATTTTCCTCTCGCACCCGAATCTGGCATAGTCAGTCCAGATATGTTCTCTCCCTTTATGGAAGAACACAATAAGCAGTATGAGACGGAAGATGACTTAAACTATAAACCTACTAGGAAGTTGTTGCTCACCCAATTCAACAAGCAGCATTACATCGTGCACTATTCCATCCTCAAATTCTATCTAGGTATGGGGATGCAACTTGACAAAGTCCATCGCGCTATCCAGTTTAGGCAGAAGCCCTTTCTAAAGCCGTATATAGAATTTAATAGCAAGAAACGGGCTGAATCCAAGAATCCTTTCGAAAAGGACTTCTTTAAATTTAAGAATAATGCTCTCTTTGGTAAAACCATGGAGGCTGTAAGAAAGCGCATGGACTATCGTATCGTAACTGATCCTGAAACGAGTATCAAGTTATGTCGCTCGCCGTTGTTTTGCCACCATGATGTCATTTCCGAAGACATCACTGGTTTCAAATGTTAAAATCTAAAGTAGAACTTTGCAATCCCATTTATGTCGGTCAAGCTGTCTTGGATCACTCCAAGTTAGAAATGTACAAGTTATTTTACCACACCTTTAAAACGTGTCCATTGATCCAACATGTAGAATTATTAGTAGGCGATACAGACAGCTTCTTCCTAGCTTTGACAATCACTAGCCAAGTCAAGCAGGAAGAAACATCAAATACTTTGCTGACTCATGTCTATAAATAGCTCTGACTCATGAAGTGGCAAGGCGCCAGTCAGTTAAATAAGAATCTAATCAGTCTTGTTCAACCTTTTCACCGACACGTGTGTGTGTGGGCGTGTCATTCAACATCGATGGCGCCTCACGTCAGACAGCGTGACCTTTTCACCGACATGTGTGTGGGTGTTATTTATCAGACAAAGCGATGGCGCCTCACGTCAGACAGCGTGACCTTTTCACCGACAAGTGTGTGGGCGATAGTTCATTGCGATGACTCATTCAAAGCACATCATGTGATTAACGCGATTCTATTAACTGTGACTCATACAATTAACGCATTAAAGATTAAAGATGTCAGCTACTTTACTGATATCACGTAAACCAGTCATGATACAATGTCCGTTGTGAAACACTGCAATATGTACAGGATGCCACTTCCGAATCAGAGCAGCAGGAAAGAGTTCAGTTTCATAAAATGTACAATGATTACTGGTTTTAATGTTGGCTAGATTCACTAACATCTTCAATTGAACAGACACTACTATATTCTTCAATGTCAGGGGACTGAGGCGTAGATGAGGCATGAGTGTTTGCATTTTCTTGACGACTTCGTAACACATGGACTGCATCACGAAATGAGAAAGGTTTCCTAGGACTTGGATTTTGCCGCAGCGAAAGATTTGAAGATTTCGACCGTTGCTCATGCGAATGACCAACATTTGCATGAAGATGGGTATGCATCTGTTCTAAATCGATGTCTCTTCTGAGATTCATTTCGTGCATGGCGTTGATGATGCTGCGGATGGGGAGCATGACTCACAAATGACATGAGGGTTCAGTGAACTTCCCTTTTATACTTTTCCCATGAGGGTTTTGGAATCACAATGTAGCAGTGATCATTATGTAGAATCATTTCATGAATGCGAATAAATACAATGCCGTCTCCTACGTTAATGACACGACAAGAGTTGGATAGGATTGCGCGATGCAACCTTCGTAGTTGAAAGCGTTCTAGAGTTATCTGAAGTTGACGTTTTGTATCATGAAATGTAATACACTGATTTTTCCATGATACATGGAGCTATGCTGATAATTTCCACATGTTTAAAACCTGAGTGAAGAAGGGTATGCCTAAGAAAGAAGGAGAGACTCATGTTTATGTGTGGCGTGGTGAGTGTACATTTTCTTTCTTGATACGGTGGCCGTTAGGCCGTGGTCTCATAAAGACCGATGGTGCGTTCTCAGTGTGTGGAGTGTTACTGTAGTTGATCATCATCCACATGGACATCATTTTTGAAGGTTATGGAGACAAGATAGATATTCAACGTAAACAACCTTCCGTCCCTGCGCGGACCCATGTAAGTGGTTTGAATTTTAATTTCGAAGGAGTAGAATCCTTTTCCCAAAATGGGGAGTGGTTTGCAATTGAGTAAGTCGAATTCGCTGCCCTCCTTTTCATGGATGATGAGACAGTGTCTATCCATATGAACATACATGTATCGTCTTTCCATGATGGGAAATTGTGACCGCTTCCCATTGTGTCGAACAATTTCTTTGGGGATGGTGAGATCCTCTTTCAGGAATGTTTCAAGAGTATTGAATTGTAACCGTGTCCAATAGTCTAACGGCACACACACGGCCAGTCCATACTTTGTTGACATAACCTTTAGATAATCTATCCGATGACTTGGAGTTTTTATGGTCACGGCTTCTCCATGATGAGTTATCTTTTGATTGAAAGCATTTTTACCCGATGCTAAAGTAAGGGAGTTCAGTGTACCCAGTGCGAGAGCAGAGGAGTTCATGGCTTCGAGCAACTGCATGGTTAGCGCAAGGACGGAAATGATTGCCATGAGCTCAGTCGTCCGTTTAATAACCAGACCTAGCTCCAATCACATGCGTTTCTCTTTTCACGTTTTCCCTGTCTTTGTTACGTGACAAAGTGTTGTCACACGTGAACGTTTGACTGCGTGGGTGGAAACCTTTCCTATTTATACACAAAGTCGTTCCAGTCCTCACAAAGACTTGAGTGACACACCCCTTCTAGCGAACAAAGACGCATTCACTTATCTAACAAAGAGCCTGATAGTAATGCACAAAGCGCAATGACTCATGTTGTGTCACGCCCCTTTTCTCGAACAAAGACGCATTCATTTATCTAACAAAGCGCAATGGCTCGTGTTGCTCTGTACACTATTACAAAATACTCAGTGAAAAGAAATCTTTATTGCATCTACACAATGTGTCGACCATCAAACAAAGTCGTGGATGTAAACACACTCAGTTGAATCATGACATGTTTAACAACGTACGCATTTCCTTCCAACGTCTCTTCTATTCTCTCCATAATTTTCTCCATATGACGACCGTAAAATTGATCACTAAGAGTAATTCATTCTGTGCAATAAGATCCAAAACGAAGTGGTTTTTGCAAATCTTTCAACTCTATATAAGCAACGAGTCTACCCTTTACATCTTGAGGTTGTAAACTCTCCATCAATCTTTTGAAGAGAGGAAGGCTTTCAGTTAGCACTACTTTCATATCATTCATCTTCATTTTAAATGTAAGCTTCCAATCTTGTAAAAATCAATCGAATCCTTGTTGATCAAGTGTCAAATGACACATGTGGTTACTTAGCGTACGATGCGCTATCATAAACGTTGTAACTATAGATTTCACATTGCTTCAATGACTTACACTATGAATAAAACAGAAATAACAATCATGTTCCACTGTAAGTTTATTCAACACCAGACAAGATTTACAAGTACAGAATACACTTCATAAAATGATCATCACTCATTCAGAAGGAGTAAAAACATGTTTTACATAGACCCATGCTGTTGACAATAATATAGATACAGTTCATAAACGTCATAAAGACTACAATGCCAGCGTGAAGAGAGTTTTGCAATGTAGGTAGCTTTATTTCTGGTATTACAATGGGATGGTGGTCTGTAAAGGTGATGTCTCTCACCGAAACATACAGCCATGTCAAAAATCATTTCATCTCTAAACTTCTTTCGATCACAACGCATATGATAGTCTTGTCTTACACGATCTACCCAACATGGTAAATATAAATTATCAATATGCAACTGAAGTGTTGCTGCTTCTCGTTCAGAATCATTTCCTATTATTTTAACAATATGAAAACCTGACAGCCACCGTTTGAAATCACTTATCAAATACGTTTCATTTACAAATCCAATATGAATCAAAATAGAAGGATCAAGTCCATGTACATGACGTCGTGACCATTTGTCTTTGTGTGGAGGACAGTAGGCAAATCTATGATATACACTAACAACAGTTTGATCACTTTCTCTCATTGCAATAGCACTCAATTCCTGCATGGGTGTTCCCTCACTGTCTATGAAGATGACAACCTACAATATCAAAAAGTCTTCATTACAAGATAATACATTGAGCAGGAACTTTACAAGGATGTCTGTCCTTTACATAACAAAAGATACATACAACTTGATTACAATGTTTTATTTGAACATAACGCGCAAGACCGCGTTTTCCACATTTACTACATACTAACTGAGTACAATACCTAAGATTTCTCTTCGGTGGTAACACCATCTTTCTTTGATGCGCGACGACGTTTAGGTTTAGTGACAGGTTCTTGACACTCTTTGACACAAGAATCAATGACTTTCTCAATGTGATCAAGACCTTTTAACTCAGGTTGATGATGAATTTGAGCAATGCGCAAATTCAGAGAAATCAAATTCCCGTCAGATTGATGAGTTCCCACATAAACAGCAGGTACCTCAATATGAAAGGAATAAAAGCCTGCACCTAACGATAACAATTCTGTTTTAACTGACTGTTCAACTGTCACTCCTGAAGTGACTTTACAATACTTGCTTTGTAAAATATAGCAGCGAGTGCCGCGATACAAAGGTTTATAATAAGAAGTTTTCTTTTCTGGCTACAACTGTAATAGTTCAGCAGGAATAAGAGCCTTTTGCCTCACAACTTCTTCTAAAATTTCAAGCTGCTGACGCAACCAATTATCAATAGGGATGCTCAGGTTTTGACCGCAACGATTTACTTGCGTATCCACTTTTGGTAAGTATACAGCCGGCGTTTGAGGATAGAGTCGAACACCGTGTAGCGCACTTGTTTGTAGGTAGGATAGCCGTGAATTACCTTTTCAATTTTCGGATTCCACAGCTCGAGATGTTGAGGATTCAGTGATGCAGCAGTTGGAGTAGGATTCATGGCCATGGCAGTCTGTAACGAAAGAATACCACTAAGTACATTCATTATAATCAGAGAAAAGAAAATTCTTACCTTAGCAGTGACATATGAGGTGGCCCTTAAGAGGACGTTTTGGAGCGTTCACATGATTTAAAGCTTATTACCAAAGTCTAAGTCTTCGTCATCGTCCAGTAATTTAAATGTCTTGGGCTTAGGACCCGAATTAAGTTTCAATTCCCTAAAAGACTTAAAGGTAAAGCGTCTAGGTGGTGGAGGTGGCAGTGGTGGTGATGGTTCAACAAAATAAGCTTGTACAGTCATCGGCCACACACTCTCCTGCGTCTCTCTTTTAAAATGTTGGTAAGGTTTAGGCCACACCGTCATGACACTCACTTGTAAATTTGCAAACAGGATTGAATCAGACAAAATTGAGACGGAGAATGCCTTTCACAAGTCACACACGCTTTCCAAGTCAAGAGAATGAAATGAAGAGAAAATGGGGAGACGTCTGCTTTTATAGTCTCCTGAGAATCCACATTTGACACTATGAGAGCCAATCAGAGACCTCCGTTTCTCCCCTGACTTCGTTGCGGCAGAGAAAAGGAGGCACGCGCACGACTGACTCATGAATGCTTTACCCAAATCTTGTAGTCAAATCTAGTTTAGCACATTAAGTTGATCATGAATGTGTTTTATGCGACATAAGAGCAAGTTGGATCCATGCTCATGAAATGAATCTAGTCGAGATGCAATTTTTGCCATGTGTCGCTGACAGAAATCTTTGGGATCATGTATCGTCTCTGCAGAATAGGATACAAAATGAAACACTACGCGCTCACCTGCATGTTCATCAGTCACTTTCTCAAATTCAATCTCTGCAACTGATCGTCCTTTCACATCTTTATTTATCAAAGTGTCCATGAGCTGTTGGAAAACGAAGTAACCTTTAGCGATAGCAAATTCTAAGTCTGCCTTTTCATGATGAAATGAGATGATGTAGTCCCTAATCACACCACGAAGACTTTGTCGATGAAAACGTAGTGAACAAAATTCATTCGTTAACTTTACTGCTTCTGTCATCTTTCTTCCTTTCACTTCGGAGGCATAGCATGAATGACATTCAGGTGTAACATGGCACGCTGATGTCAAATCTGGTCTCTGTTTTCCCGTCCGAGGCTTGGTTCACCCGCTAGAGCGATTTTCGTAAAAATTCTGACTCTGTCGTTTTTTCGCCAATGTACCATTTTTTCAATGACGTCTCACCTCTAAACGAAGGCAGATAGGAACAAGCCGTGTTTTCCACTGATTTTGTCTCATTCTTATCTTTCAAATGAGCTATTGCACGACTTTCTACGATCTCTAACACCAAAGTTGGAAGTTTGACAGGAGGGGGGGACGTCCTCAAACTTTTTCTCTCCGATGTCGCTGGAAACATCCTTCCTAACCCAAAATTGAACAAAAATTCCGAATTTGCACTCCATTTTCCCATCCGAGACCTCCTTCATGTCGAAAAACGACTTTTCTCATCCCAAAACATCCAACACCGGACTTTTCCAACTCTGACGTCTTCCTGCCATTTTCCTCCCCAAAGCCAGGAAAAGTGGACCAAAGTGAGCTTTCCACTGCATTTTTCTCACTCTTAGCTTTCAAATGAGCTATTGCACGACTTTCTACGATCTCTAACACCAAAGTTGGAAGTTTCACAGGAGGGGGGGGGACGTCGTCAAAACTTTTTCTCTCCGATTTTGCTGGAAACATCTTTCCTAACCCAAAATTTCACGTAGATTCCGAATCTGGCCTCCGTTTTCCCATCCGAACCCTCCTTCATGACAAAAAACGACTTTTCTCATCCCAAAACCACCAACACCCGCCCTTTTCCAACTCTTTCCCGCTCCACCCCTTGCCTCTCAGGAAAATTCCTCCCACCTTCCTTCCTAACCCAAAATTTCACGCAAATTCCAAATCTAAACTCCGTTTTCACATCCGAACCCTCCTTCATGACGAAAAACGACTTTTCTCATCCCAAAACCACCAACACCCAGCCTTTTCCAACTCTATCCCTCCCACATTCCTGTCACCTTCCTTCCTTTCCCTTACCGGAAAACTACTTCCTTCCTTCCAGAGGGGGTGTAGGGACCTGTTTCTTCCTCTCGGACCCCTTCCTCCCAGCACATCCTTGACGCACTCCCTCACCTCTCTTCCTTCCAGGAGGGGGGGGGGGAGGGTTTGCTCCATTTTGTGCTTGTGCCTGGGGCTGGGATACTTTACTGCCCGCCACTGGGGGGGGGTAATTCCTCATCATGGTCAAGTCAGTGGTGCACCTATGCCTTGGATTTTTTCCTTCGACTGCTTCACAGGGCTCCCACTCCATGATTTGCGAAAATTTGCGCAGCTTTTGATTTCAAGGAAAAAATTCGAAATTCTTGTGCCTAGACCCCCTGTGTCGCCATCTTTGTGTTTGTGATTTATTTAATTGCTTCAAGTTATTATCTTATTGCATTTCTAAAATATCAATGTAGACCAAAGTTTGAGCTAATGAACCGCTAAATGATTGTCAACCAATATTTTATTATATCATGTGATAGCTATCTAAGAGTTAAATAGGACATACGGAATTTAAGCATAAGACCCTACTTGTAATAATGTATGTAATTAATTGTAGGGCCTAGTCAAGCATGTAATTTATCGATACTTACTAGCTACAAGTGATGTATCCAGTAATAGTTTTTTAGAAAACAAAGGAAAAGTCATGTTTATGATATCTTTATACAGTATTATGTTATTCAAACAATTATTTATTTGAAATCTAGATACAATATGGGCAGATCTAAACGCAAAAATCTTACGAAACAGCGAAATATATGAAACAGAATTTTTGGCATTGTAAACATAAAACAACAAAAAGCAAGTCTAAAATGAATGTGTATGTATATTCAAAGAGTGGCAATATACTAAAAGAAGGTATACTAGTCGGAAGTGTAGTCGCAATTATGCAGTTTTTTAAAGGCGTTTCACGGGCCAAGTTTCCTATCGTGCAATTATATTTAGGTACCGTCTAACATAATAGATGTCAATATAATATTTGTTATACAATTAATAAGTTTTTGTCGATAAAGTCAGAAATGTTCTCTATTAATGATGATATCGAGGATGAAATTAAAATGAATTTGTTTTGGAAATAAAAACGTTCGAGACAGTTGATGGTTAGAAGCTTATATTGTAAACTTATATTTCAAACCTAAGTAAACATAGCATAATTATGACGTTTGTTTTGCATGATTACTAAAACTCAATAGGCATTTTGATTTATTCGGAATGATCAGTCGATATCATGTTTTGAACCGTGAAGAAATTCTTTAAAACCGAATATTATGTAATAGTACCTATAAGAAAAGAACCTGTAAAACAACCAAATCGGTGTCATAGAAAACGATAGACGATATAACGTCATAGAAAAGACGATACGATGCTGTCGGATTCGATGAATTCGTCCCATTCACATCCATATAATTAGCATGAAAAGTAAAATTTATTTTCAACGGTAGCTACTTCATGGATACCATGTCGATATTGATTATTAATTTAACATTTTTACAAAATTGTCAAATTTGCGCAGAAAATTGGAATTTCCTAATAATTTGCGCAGGAGTGGGAGCCCTGCTGCTTCACTCAGTGGAATAAATTCCACTTTCCCACCAGTGGCGTAGCAGACCACCTCAGATGAGGTAATCTGAGTCCAATGAAAGAACCGGGAAAAGAACGTAGGCCTACATGTAAATTCCAAGTCAATTTTTAGTCCTTTAGGCGCATTGCTCAAAATATATTTTTTATTGTTATAATTTAAAGAGCAAAATCAATTTTCATAACAACTCCATTTCCACTTATAGTCATTACCAAAAACAATACAGGTAAATCATAACACTATAACCTGATGTATTTACTTACGATATAGCAACTTTACTTGACGATCTTTCATTGAAGCAAACTTGTCGATAATTGTGTCAACGAACGAACACTCTCCTGATAAGTGTTTGAGAAGAGAAGTTTCGATGCTTAAAAATACCAGTTGTTTCATGCGTTCTTGAGTCATGGTGGAACGCAGGTAGGTCTTGATTCGCCGAAGCACACTGAAGGTTCTTTCACATGTCACCGATGTTAGAGCAATTGTTTGTGAAGCCATTAATGCTTTAGAGACAAGAGGAAGAGCGTCACACAAATCCAAGGAATGCATTTGTTTAAGAAGAGTAGAAGGATCATTTGCTTCTCCAAGTGCCACTCGCAAATCTGAATCAGTGAATAGAATGTGTAATTCGTTGCGCAACTTCTCTTCTTCTTCTTGAACTAAATCTGGGTGATGTTTCTTCAGTTCATTCACAAGTCGTACAACTTCAAATGCATCAGCTTTCAGTACATCAAATCTCGATGGCTGAAATAGTTTTATCCACTGAAGACTTTCGATGTTTTCAAATCGTTGGTCTAACTGAAAAATTAGTGTATCGATGATTTCGTACATTAATCGCTTAAGTTTATCCTTCTCAAATTGGGATGACGAAGATGATGGCTTAGGCCTACTTGGAGTGTAACCGCTGTCAAGGAGATGTTGCTCGTTGATTTGTGGGACTCTCTTTTCATGATTAAAAAAGTAAGGCTCATATTGCTTCGCTTCCTCTACGAACGTTTGAAAGGAAACTTCAGAGCGTAGTTCACACAAGTTTGCACGATAGTATGCTACCTTCGAAGATATTTCAGCTGGATCAATCATCACACCTTGAAGTTTCTTTGTCATCATGTCGGATAATGCGAAAACTTTACGAAAAAAGAATAAGAGAAACACATTCTCACAATTTCCCAATTGATATCGCAATCCTTTCGCTTCAGCGCGGGTGTAGCAATCAATTGAGCAAGCAGAGGACTCCGAAGAAATATTTTCTAAAACATTGAAAATTTCACAATACTTAGAAGAAATAGCACAGACAGATTTTCCTCTCGTCAACCAACGCGTAGTTGACGCAAGAGGCAATGGACTGGATAACATAGAAGCACGTTTTGGTGAAGCGCGAAAAAATGTTGTCAAATTTTGCAAAAATCCGAAAAATATTGATACCAACGGAATATTCTTACTGACACTTTGTGCTACTAATGCCCATTTGTGTGCATAACAATGAACGAAGTTTGCTGAGGGCCAAATCTCCTTGATCTTAGTTTGCACTGAATTGTGCTTACCCATCATGTTACTTGCACCGTCGTATGACTGGCCGATCACTGAAGTATTTTTGGTTACACCAACGGACTCAAGACTTTCACATATTACACAGGCAAGATTGTTAGCTGATCTGTCTGCTGACACATTGACAAGGTCAATCAGATGTTCGAAGACCGATCCATTGTGAACAAGTCGGACGCTGACAGCCATTTGACTTGTATTTGAAATGTCCGTTGTATCGTCAGCAATTATAGATATAAAAGGAGCACCTTTGATTCGATTCTCGATTTCAACGCGAACCTGATCATACAAACACTTAATCAAGTCGTTTTGAATATCAGGTGATAATCCTGAAAATGGGAGACTGTGATCAGGAGAGACACAATTTTTTAATCAGCGGATCAGAACTAAATTCACTGAGGAGCTTAATCAATTCAATGAAATTTCCACGATTTGGACTGTCAGTGCTCTCTGAATGACCTCTAAAAGAAAGGCCTTGGCAAACAAGGAAAAGAGCGGCTTTAATATGATGTCGCATCATTTCTCTGTTCTTCCTCACTTCCTCGTTGTGCATATTTCTCAAAGTTTTGAACTCCTCATTTAACATTTCATCGATCCTTACTTTGCCAATAAGTTTAAGAGAGGTGATCGCGGCCAGATGCGTAGGAGATTTTATATGTCTCTTCACATGATTAGAGAAATTCGCCAAGTCGAGTAATCCTCTCGTCGATGAAACACTGTCGTTTTTGGTTTAAAGATAAGGCACGGAAAGCAGAAAAGTGTCTTTCTAATGGGGCAACCAGTCAGCCATTCGTATTTTTGATATTGCACACTAAGATTGCACTTTCGCCTTCCTTCAAAGGTGAAAATCGGCTTATCTCTTCCTTTAGTTTTTAGTTCTATTTTCTTTGCGTAGGATAAAGGAGAATTTTGTAAATTTATCAATTCCTCGACAGTTGCCATGAGTATTCTCCGTTATAAGTAGCGATGTAATTGAGTAATAGCGAAGACCGGAGAGGGTGGTTACACTCTGCTAGCAGATATTGATTCTAGAATATCAGACAGCAGACACATGGCAGGTGGGCGACGCAGAGATGAGACGTATCATTACAATGTTTGCTGCATCCAGACCAATCAGAGGCGCGCTATTGATAACTCTACTGCTGTACAGGTGTGATTCTGTCGCGAGATAGAATACTCGTATCTCTCCGCCTGTGTTAAAGAAGTTTTGTGAATTGGAAAACGGAAACATCGAACAAGATTATATGACCTTCATGTTAATCAAAATCCTATCATCACATATTTGTAATTTCATTTTCGTTTGTAAATTCCGGTGTATTCTCAGATTATTAGAATACTATAGGCGCTACGCCTCGGTGACCGAGACACAGTTCGTTGTCGATGTGTGAAAACCAACACAGCGCAGCTGCAGTAGCAGTCCGGTGACCTGTCAATAGAGCGAATTCGGGAGACTCACTGGGTTGAATGACGGTTTCTTCGACGGTTTTTCCCTCAAAGACCGCAAACCGCAAGCCTAGCTCTGTCTGAACGAGCCTTTAGTCGTTATTTTAAATCGTTGTGATTTGTCTTTCAGCTATCAATTTACGAAGTATTTTCAGTTTGCAGAAGCAATACTAGTAGCAGTGTCACAACACTGTTTATTAAGCCACTGAACGGTTTGTGTCACGGCATTGATTTAGCCCAGATTTCGCGCTGTTCCTCGGCACTAATGTCACGACACTAGTGTCATCATGTGAGCGAGGCTTAACCAGCTAGCTCGGCAAATACAGCACATTGGCAATTTATCAAACTTGGAACATAAAAAATTTAGATGTATTTTCAAAAAAGCCATTGACTCTCTTAACTATGTCACTTAGAAGGAACTCAGGGCCAATCTTTCAAACATCTCGAAATACCTCGAGATCTCGAAGACGTAATCCCGGGATTTTTAATCTCGGAAATAGGGTCGAGATCCCGGGATTGTAAACCCTACGCGTCACTGTTCGATGGCTTTCCTTTTTTTCAACAACAGGAGGCCAGCAAAACACATCACGCCTACGGAGAAATCAGACGCTTTTCGTAGTTTTTTTTGCTTCTAAAATCTCAACCAGACATCCGATTGTCTTCAAACTTGAAATATAGACGATTCAGATCATGAGAAAGATAAAATGTATTCATGAGGAACCGCAAAAATCAAAAGCATAGATTTTAGTACGCGCCAGAAAAACAGTTCAACACTCAAACTAGCGCAAATTCGGGATTTTCATAATGATGAAATTTTCTCACGCGTACCAAAATCTATGCTTTTGATTTTTGCGCTTCCTTATGAATACATTTTATCTTTCTCATGATCTGAATCGTCTGTATTTCAAGTTTGAAGTTAATCGGATGTCTGGTTGAGATTTTAGAAGCAAAAAAACTACGAAAAGCGTCTGATTTCTCCATAGACGTAATGTGTTTTGCTGGCCTCCAGTTGTAGAAAAAAGGGAAAGCCATCGAATAGTTACGCGTCCATGAAGCGACAGCTTCTATTTAGTAGTCCACGTATGTTATGTATAGAAGAAACGAAAAATTGATAAAAACTACTTGCTCTGTGATTCATATCTATCTCAGCGTATGAAATTCCAGTTTCACTCACCTTATTTTCCAATGGAATGATTAGATTAGAGTGAAAACGATATCTCAGTGAATTTATTGCCTTGAACATTCCGTCATGCTTTTAGATTTGAATTCAATGTTACGAGATCGGTCATTCGTGTAATAATTGCCAGAAGCGCACCGCAAATGTTATACTGTAACCTGTATATTCTAGCACTCTGGATAACAGGCTACTTAGATAATATATGATAGTTATTGAATTGTGATAGTCTATTGCTTTCTACCAACTCCGTATTGCGTATCCAGCAAACCTGAGCCCTCACCTACCTTTCCGTGTAGTTATCTCCTTGCTAAGCTTTTATGAAGATAAAACCAATGGTCCAGATATACTCGGTTTATTCTACCTATGAGGGAGAAGAAGAAGTATGAACAGCGTACAGATAGCGACAATAGAAGACTCAGTTCGGTGACGAGGAATACTTATCATCTCGGTTTATATAGGCACTGAAATTCTCAATTCCCAGAATTTTTGATGTGTGTCCCGGCTGTCTCCTTCTCTACCTGTCGCAGCTTGACTTTTATGATGAAGATATTTTTGATGTATCCGCGATTCCTCTCGCCCCGCGACTCTGCTGTCAAACCAGCTGACCATTTTTCAATAATAAGCATACTTTATATTCTTCACTCCACTGAGGTCAACTAAGGACGTCAACTCCCAATCGCGAAGTTCCTTTCATTATTTCAGCCTTGTTACATATGATACCCCTTCAATTAGGTGTTGTCCCAACACCTGAGACGAATTCGAGGGTATAAAGTTCACGGGAATCGGAGGATTTATGTAGGTCCATAGGATCTCGAAAATAGGTGGCACACATCCGTCAGAGAAGATCGAAATACAATAAAGCGAAGATGCTGCTCATGCTTCTAGTTATCTCCCGCATAAGTTATTAAAAGATCAAAAATGATATTCACAAAATGAGAAGCATGACAATGTACATTCATGGGGGAAAAGGGAGGTCTAGTAATCATCAACATAAAGATGTCTGTGCCAACACTTAATCAAGAAGCAGTTAACATACTGGCACAAAATAAAAAACAGTACTTAACATAATGACCAACACACCAAGAAGAAATGACAGATGACTGCATTCATCAATGGAGACTCAGACGCTGATGCAATTGTATACAAAATTCCTGACCCCATGAAATACACAATATTAGAGTCCGAAGATTGCACCGCAAGGTACGATGATTCTGATGATCACGAATGGTTCGAGAAGCGTAGATACACGAAGAAATACAATAAAATAGAGTCTCCCAACTCGACCTCCGACAAGCAAACTTGCTGGCACAATTTAGTAGTATATAGTGTGACATCCGGCGCGACACTTCGCTTCGCTTTGCTTCGCTTCGCTTGCGCCGGATGTCACACTTTTGCGGGTTTTTCAAAATTTTCAAAAAATCAAAATTTTAAAAATTTAGGTAGACTTCAAATTTCACGTGGCCGAAGGCCGAAGGGCGAAAATTTAGGTAGTGACAAATTTTTAAAAAAATCAAAATTTCAAAAATTTAGGCGGTCTCAAAATATCACGTGGACGATCATTTAGGCGGTCTTAAAATATCACGTAATCTAAAAAATATCACGTGGTCGAAAAATATCACGTAGCCGAAGATCGAAAATGTAGGCAGATGAAAATCTAGGTAGCCCAAAAAATATCACGTAGTCTTAATATACCAGAAGATTGTATTCAAAATATTTCTTTAAAAATGGAAACCTCAACAGGGGAAGCCTCAGAAATGGAAGGAATAAAAGTGGAAGAAACCGCAAGAATATATCCTTCGTTATCATATGAACGTAGTTCTACTTTAATGAACATCGAAAAGATGAACAAAGAAAAACACGAAGATAGAGTTAGGTATATGAAAGATAAAGAATCTCAATTATTATTAAGATTAGAGCATTACAAAAAATTAAGAAAGAGATGGACTAAAGTTAAGAATGTAACACAAGGAATTGGCATATTCTTAACAAAAAGTTTAGGTGCTTTAACAATTGTTATATCTTCAGGTGTTTTAGTAATTCCTGTTGTTGCTACAGCTTTAACAGGTACGGGTGTTTTTGCAACTTCACTTGTTACAATGTTATATAAATCTTTAATAACTAAGAAACGAAAATCATTAAAAACTAAGCATTTACATATTAAAGAAGTCTATGACAAATTGCATTACTACTTTCAAAGAGTATGTGATGATAATGTTATTACGTTAGATGAGATTGAAAAATTTGATCAAATAGCTAATGAAGTAAATCAAATATCATTTCAATTACAGTCAGAAAAAGTTGATGATAAGAATAAACAGGATGGTAAAACTTTTAGTGATGGTAAAATTTCTAATGAAGAAAATGATAAAATTTTTTTAGAAGAGCTAAATTCTTTAAGCGAAAATTTAAGCAAAACTTTATTAAACAAAACTTTATTAAACAAAACTTAAAACGAGAAAACTTTAAACGAAAAGATGTCAGACAACAAAGCAATAAAAAAATAATTTGTTCAGTAAAATGTTTTTGTTGTATTCCAATGTTACCACAAAATTCAAATATTATATTTTAAAAATGGATAAAATTAAAGCTGATAATCAAAAATGAATTAAACAATTAGACGAGTTAATAAAACAAAAAAATATTATGAAAGAAAATCATCTTCAGCATAGAATGATAAAAGCTGGTATTCAATCTGATATGTTTGAAAAAATGCAGCAAACCGAGCAAGTAAAAACTGATTTTGAAAAAACTATGGAACCATTTAAAACTCTTGAAAAAGAACTTACAAATAATGATAAACAAATTAATATAACAGATCCAGAACACAAAACTATATTAGATGACCATGGATTACTAGAATCAAACATTAATAAGAAATTACCAAAATCTATGCAATTTGAACATTCTATTTCATTTATAGATGGAAAAACAATACCTAGATTTTATCTCGGACAAAAAGAAATATTTCCACAACCTTTTCGAGGTTTAATTTTTTTCACCAGATAAATCTCCTTTTAGTTTAGATAGAAATTTTGTTGATCTTTTAAGAGGAGCAGATTTAAATAATTATGCTGTAGAAGATCTCATAAAATATAAAGCTATGTTAGATAGAGTTAAAGCAGGAAAAACTCTTAAACGGTATAGAGAATTAGAAAATTTATTATCAACGGGAGTTAAAGTAGGAAAAGGTTTTAAAACTGAAACAACTGTATTTTTTGCCAGATGATCCACAAGAATTACTAAATAGATTAAATATTTTAATATCGGCAATAAAAGAAGGACATAATTCTAGTTTCAATGAAATTCATGCTATATTGAAAAGACTGTTAGAAAAGAAGATTCTAAATGAAGAGGATTATAAAAGTATAACGGGACATCTCTGATGTCTTTAAGGGCTTCGCCCGTAGCTGAAATATGTTTTTGTTTTTAATTTTTTATAAAAAAAATATTTGATAAAATATATTTATTTAAAATTTTAACTAAAAAATGTGTTCAGCAGATTTAGACAAAATTAATAATCATTTAGAAAATCTAACAGAGATTTTGGGTTCATCAAAATTTAGTACGACGTTAAAAATTATAACAACTACTTCATCACACACTTGTAATTTAGAACCCATTCTACATTTGGAACAAAATAAAAATTATCAAATTGCATTGACTAGTTTCTCCACATTTAACACTATTCAAAACGTTATCAAAGATGTGAATGATCAATTTAGATATTCTACTGATAAAGGCAAAACGTGGAAAATACTAACTTTTCTTCCTGGTTCTTACGAAGTTGAATCAATATCAAATGAAATTAAGACACATTTAGGTATACCATTTAAAGATAAGAAACAATTACATTTTGCAGTTGAACCGGCAGTCAATAAATTTTCTCTTACTTTAGACGAAAATCATCAAGTTGATTTTAATCATGATAGATCATTGTCAAAGCTATTAGGATTTAATAAACAAATCTATAGTCAAGGTTATCATTTAGGTGAGAAGATTCCAAAAATAACTGAAATAAATTCAATTGTTGTACATTGTGACATTATTGAAGGAGGATATATAAATGGTAAATTGTCAAATTTGATATTCAGTTTTCCAGCTTTTACTGTACCCATTGGTTATAGACTAAATGTAATTCCACAAACATTAATATATTTCCCTATTACAAGAAAAACTATTAACAACATTAACATTAGAATCACTGATGAGAAAGGACAAGAAATAAATTTTGGAGGTGAAGAGATTATGATAGATCTTTTGGTTCGGGAGGTATAAACACCCACGCGAGGCTAGAGAAGTTTAATTTTCTTCTTCTTCTTTTAAAATAAAAATAAAATTTTTTATTAAAAAATGAGTGAAGTGCCCTCATTAAAATAAAAAAAAACTCAAATTTAATCATCATCCAAATTTATCTAATACAGTTTTGTCAGTTATTTGTGGAAGATCAGGCTGTGGAAAAACGTATCTATTATTTAAAATTTTAACGACTCAAAACTTTTTGGATTATAACAATCTTATAATATATACAACAACAGCAGAACAACCCGTCTATCAATTTTTAAAATATGGATTTGAAAATAATCTTAAAAAAACAGCAATTGCTTCATTATTCAAAGAATATGAAAAATCTGAATATGAAGAAGAAATAAGTTCGTGGTGTGAAGAAGCAGCAAAAAATAATCAGTTAGTAGAATCTAATAAAAATAAGCATATAAAGATACAATTAATAGATGATAGTGGTAATATGCAAGATCCTAGTAAACTAGATAAAACAATGAAACATTGTGTAATTTTTGATGATTGTGTTAATGATAGAAATCAGTCAGTTCAGAGAAATTATTTCACAAGAGGTAGACATAATAACTGTAGTGTATTTTATTTAACACAAAGTATGTATTCATTAGACGGAAGTGTTATTAGAAAGAATGCAAATATATTTATACTATTTGAAATAAATGCAAGAAACTTAAGTGATTTGTTAAGAGATTTATGTGTAAGAAATAAAGATGAATTCAAACAATCGTGTAACAATGCTTGGTCAAAAGATTATGGCTTCATTACAATTAATATTGATAAAAAAATTCATGATAGAGTTATAGAAGATTTGTTCTCTGACTAGCCTTCGCCCCCGACTGAAATTCTGAATCGAACAATTGTTCTCTGACTAAGCTTCGCCCCGACTGAAAGTCGATAGATAATATTTTCGCGGAGTGATCGAACGAAGTGACCGAACGGAGTGATCGAACGGAGTGACCGAACGGAGTGATCGAACAGAGTGACCGAATAATTTTTTCTTATAAACTTTTTGTTGATGAAAATAAAAAAAAATATGTTGAATGCTTACAAGATAGAGCATGTTCCAGTTTTAAAAGATTATCGTCATCCTACAAATCCTGTAAATTCGAAGAAAGAAGTTAGATTTTATTATCATCATAAATACGTAGCGCTCTTTACAGATTATAAAACAAAACATGGTATTAAACCGTGTGTTAAAACAAAAGACTTTCCACTTGTTTAAGAAGTTTCCGAGTATTTTTGGCCTATAATAATTTATGGTGGTTGGTTAAAAAAGAACATTTAACAACACATGAATTAGAAACATTACATCAATTACATATTCCTGTGTATATGTAAAAACGGAACCGAGGTTCTATGTAAAAATTCATTTTTTCTTTTAAAAAATATGAATCGTGAAATGTCTCTCGGACAAACGTCTAGGATTGATGAATTAATCAAGAAACAAACTGCTGAGTTTGATGCGCAAATTAAACATAGTAAACGTAGTAAACGTATTAAAAAACAGAAACGTACTAGGCGTAGTATTAGATGTGATACTAAAAAACAGAAAAGTGGAACAAAAGAAATATTAGAAACTCCTATTACTGTATCTTTTTTGATGATAGAATTAAGGATGAACTTGGTGATGATTTATGTAATTTATTTAATCCAAATGAAATTAAATATGAAAATGTATCTTTTATTTATGTAGTAAATGATATGCGGAAACTTTTAGTAAAGGGTAAAATTATTAATTTACTTGAAAAAGTTGTTAAAGATCAGGAAAATATAATTCAAAATTTTTACGTAACCTTCTATAATAAAAATTCATTTGAAATATGGTTTTCGAATCTGGATGAGAAATCCGATGCTAACGAATGGATTTTTACAGGTAATATTAAATATGAAGATTTTGGAATGAAGTTAGTACAAAGATCGCATAGAGGGGCAGGGATTAATATGAAATATAGAATCAAAGAATATTTCGGTGAATATTGTTATATTCCTTCTGAAGATTTTTGTTTTATTAAATGTTATAATGTTTTACGAGGTTTTAATGAAGAACAAGGAGAAATGATGAAAGAAATGTTTAATAATTTTTTATATAAAGAGAAAGCCACATCTAGAACAGGAGTAATGTCAAACTGCAAATTTTCTCAATTCAATAAATATTTTGGAGAATGTGTTCAATATTATAGTCCTGCCAATCGTCATTTAAATCCTAGAGGAATTGAGACGCTTCATAATTATGTTTATTACAATTATTTTCACGAAGGTTCAACCATTGGTCACTATTGTTTAATTAATAAATCTCATAAATTAAAAGCTATTAGAGAAATTGAAAATAATTTCAAACCCATATATAAAACAGTTACTGATGAAAATGTAACAACGCGTCCATATAAAATCATAACAAAGAAAAAAATTGACTATAGTTCAACATATATTTGGGATCTCGAAACTTTTTATGATCCTAGCTGTTCAACAGCTCATCCTATTCCTTATGCTGTAGGAGCTATTAATTTTAATAAATTTATATGTTGCTTACCGAAACAAAGATTGAAAGAATTAGAAACACGTTTGTTAAGTGATATGATTAAAATTAAACGATCAAAAGATGAAGATGAAATTAAAAAACTTAAAAAACAGATTAATGAGTATAATAATTTAACTGAATTAGAATTTAATAAACTTCAAAATTGTGTGAAAATATTTACGAGAACTGAGGATGATGAATGTCCGATCGGGGGAAACCCAGAGGACGCATGTCCGATCCATCAATTTTTTAAAACTCTTGGAAAATTTAATTATTCGAGAGTAACTTTAATAGCTCACAATTCATTAGGTTTTGATTCCTATTTTCCGATAAAAACTAATTTTAAATTATCTAAACCGCTTCTTAAAACTTCAAGAGGAATATTGACTGCTTCATTACAAAATCCTTATACAACTGAATGTGTTAGTAGATACATTCAAAAATCTTTTAGATTTAAAAACAATATGAAAAAAGATTCACCTTCAGGTAAATTAGCACTTCAAACTATTATAATGAAATGTAGTTATCAACATGTAAAAACAAGTCTTTCTAAATGGTGTGAGAATTTTAAAATTCCTATGAATGTGTGTAAATTAAATTATGAAATTGAAGACATAACACATGAAAATTATAAAGAAAAAGAAAATGAATGGAGACCATATTTAGTTAACGATATTCTTTCTTTAGCTTTTTGTATCTACAAATATAATAATGTTATGCGAGATTTAGTTGGCGAAGATATAACTACTAATTTGACATCCTCTGCTTTAACATTTAACGGTTGGATGAAAAGCGTACAAAACGACAATATAAATATTCATTCTCATATAGATTTATGGGCTAGAAATTATATTAGAAAATCTGTTAAAGGTGGAAGAGTTTCAGCAAATATAAGAAAATACATATCGCCATTTTGTAGCATCTTGTTACCAATATTAAAACAGTATTTACCTGGTCGCTACGCTGGTGGGGCTCTGTCCCTTGGAAGTAATTTAATAGATTTAATGAAACAGTATCGAGATTTAGGAGATAAAACTGAAATTTGTAAAAAGATTTCAAATCAACTACTTGAACAAAAACATGAATTTCTAATGGCTTTTGATGCCACATCTTTATATCCATCAGCTATGTATGATGAAAATTCAGAATACCCTAAAGCTGAATCCGCTAGAAAATTTCGTCAAGAAGAAGAACGGGAAATAGTATATAAATTTAATACTCAAACATTTAGACCTAAAACTGGAATATTCTCTGTTGTGTTTCAATATCCCAATGATATGTTTTTTCAACCAGTTCCTATAAAAGATAAAGTTAAAAATCAAAATAATAATTCTCATGTAGAAGTAATCAGGTTTAGAAATGGTATATGTTATGATGTATTAACTTCTGGAGACATACAAGAAATTGCTAGATGTGGTGGAAAAATCTTACATATTACTGATGGTATATTTTATGAAAAAAGTTATCAAGTTTCACCATTTCGAAATTATATTGAAAAACTTTCTGATTTGAGAAAAAATATAAAACTGAAGGAAATACTGTAGGCGATGAGTTAATTAAATTATTGATGAATTCGCTATATGGCAAAACTGTACAAAAAGATATAACCACTAAATATCATTTATGGAATGAGAATACATTGAGAAAAAATTTCACTCAAGAAGTAAAAAATTATGAAAAATTAAATGATGAACAACATTTAGCGAAAGTAGAAATGGAAGATGATGAATTTCTTAAAACTAATATTGTAAAAGATGGGAAGACGTCGTTCATGCCATCACACTTAGGTTCTTTCATTCTTTCTCACTCTAGAAGAATCATGAATAACTTTATTTTAGAAATTAATGGTTTCAACGAAAAATACATTCATTATACAGATTCAGTAATAGCTGACACGCCTGTAATATTGAGAAAGAATAATTTATTATTTATTTCTAGAATAGATAGTATTGCAAACAACTATAAAATTAGTCCGTTTGAAATTAATAGTGATATGAAAGAAAATTAGAAATTTATACTCATAATGGATGGAGTAAAGTAAAAAAAATTATTAGACATCTTACAAATAAACGTATTTATCGAATAAGAACAAAAATGGGAATAGTAGATGTTACTGAAGATCATTCATTGTTAGATGAAACAGGTAATGAAATAAAGCCACAAGAATTAAATATAGGAACAAATTTACTACATAATAAATTATTTTTACACGACAATACAATAACATTGAAACAAATTGTAAGTGATATTTATGTTAATGATCCACCTAATTTAAGATGTAAGCAAGCATTTATAGAAGGGTTCTGTTTAGGAGATGGCTCTGCTGGAATCTATAATTATGAATCAGGAGTCAGATATTGTTGTGCTTTATATAACCAAGATCTTAACCTCTTAATCAAATTAAAAACATATATTAATGAAGTCTATAACAATGATTGTAAAATATATTATACGATGAGATCGTCTAGGGTATACAAAATTAATTTTCAAAATCCAAAACAATATGCCACATACTTTAGTGAAAATTATTATAATCAGTTTAAAGAAAAACGTGTTCCTTGGTATGTTCTAAATGCTGAATATAATATTAGATATTGGTTCTTTGTTGGATTTTATGCAGCAGATGGGGACAAGAAATCTTTTTTTACAAGGAAATATGCAACTATTCGTTTTACACAGAAAAATAAAGAAACCTTCAGTGGTTTATACAATTTGGCATCATCTCTAGGTATTAATTTGGTAGTAAGCGAAAGACAAGATAAACCATTGCGTTTTACTGCGTGTCAAGTTAAAAATGATATCACCAAAGATGTCACCACTGTAAGATACTTAAATAATAAAAAACAATATGATTATGATATTGAAACAGAAGATGGGGCATTTAATTGTGGTTTTCCATTAATTGTAAAAAACACTGATTCAATGTACATTTCTAATGAGCGCTTCAATAAATTAGATGCTGCTGGATATGTTGGTGGGGAATTGTGTCAAGGAAAAAATGATTATGACAATGGTGGAATTATTTTTGCAATGTTTATTCCACCTAAAGTAAAATACTGTATTACTGTAGACGAACAAGGGAGACTTAGTGAAAAGAAAACATTCAAAGGATATTCACAAGATAAAGTAAAAGTAGAAGATTTTATAAAATTATATTCGGGTAAAACATTATCGACTACAGTTAATAAACCATGGAAAAGATCTTTAGAAACTGGAATTAGTATTCCTGATAAAAATAATAATACTGAAGAAAAAAAATTTCTGGTCAAATAAATATTCTTAAACGTCAAGCACCTGATGAAAATGAAATTATGTTACCTTATAACGGAGAAGATATTCAAGCTGAAATATTTCAAACAATCGTCAGTGAGAGTAATTTAAGTGATGATGATGACACGTGGGAATAATATTTTTTTTATTACATCTAAAAACTTATTACATCCAAAATTTATGTCTAGAAAATTTATATCTAAAAATATAATTAATTAATTATAGCACTCACAGCGTTTATTATTGGTTTTTATCTTCAATTGTTTGTTTTGCGCCAGCTAATGTAGATTTGGCATCAGATATTATTGGTGTTGTTTTTTCAAGGCATTTCTTTCATCATCAATTCCAGATTTTAAACATTTTAATGTATCATTATTTGTTAATCTGTTAGGTATTGCTATACCAAATGTTGTAATTGTTGAATATTTGACATAGATTGAATATTTGACATAGGTTGAATATTTGACATAGATTGAATATTTTGAATAGGCTGCATATTTTGAATAGGTTGCATATTTGACATAGATTGAATTTCTTGAATAGGTTGCATATTTGATATAGATTTAATATTTTGAATAGGCTGCATATTTGACATAGATTGAATATTTTGTTGAGATTTTCTATAAGTTGGCGGCCCTGTTGTATCGATGTTGTTCGATGATATTGTTGATTGTTCAATAATTTGTTCGTCCCGTTCTTGTGATAAGGTTCTATTTAAAGAAAATATTACTGTCTGCCGTTGTTCAATTAAGTTTAATATTTTCTTATCAATTGTATAATTGATGTGCGAGTCTCCGATCCATTCAAAAATTATTCCTATATCCAAATGTATGAATATTTTACTTCGTGCTTGCAGATGTATGATTTCCCTTGTTAACTTCTGAATTCTTCTCCGCTTTGTCTCCAATCGAACAGATCTTTCAGTAGATCCAACCATTGTGATGATAAAATTTAAACTAAGATTGTAATGTGTCGCGTTTTATGAATTGTGTGTGTTTAAATAGTATGTGAAAATTATGAATGGCGATCTAAGCAAAGCGGCATTGTAGATGAATGAAGTTTGCTTGACAACATACGGGTATGACATGACGCGTATGATTAAATGTACTTGAATGTCAATGAGGAAATTGCACCGCATTGTAAATCATTTCATCGGCCATAACGCTAGCCAGATCCTAAACCAAAACCAGAAAAGTTGCGGTTTTGGCTCGACAGTCGGTCTCGACTATCGATACTGCGATATTGTATTGAATGATTGCTATAACAACAGAATATTCCCTCAAAGCAGAGAATGAATTAATAGATTGCTTTTATGTTATTAACGCTATGTTATGAATGTACAATCCGTATGATCGCCTCAAACAATCATGCGGTTTGAGAAATGTGGTAACAGATGTTGCTATTGTCTTAATACAGATAAAACAAACAATATCCTCTTAATGGGAGTTCATAAAAATAAAATGGAACATTGTTAAACAAGACATTTTATTCCATTTAAAATCAGCAACATAAATATGTTTTTGAAATTATATGGAACACAAACAACAACGAATTTCGATTTAAAGAAAATCGCAAATCAATTGGGAATAAAGAATTTTCATGTTCTAATGAGAGACGAATTACAATTCCTAAAAAATAAGCCAACAATAACTATAAATTTCATAACAAATCTTGATACGTCAGATGAAAAAGGAATACATTGGTCTGCAGGTATCTTTAATAAAAATCGAGATAATTACTATTTCGACCGCCCAGAGGCTGAGAACTATTGGTTCGACTCTTATGGACTTCCCCCAACAAAAGAGGTTACAAAATTACTTGGCAATGGAATTTATAATACATTTCAAATTCAAAAACCAGGAACTACTTATTGTGGTCAATTATGTCTTTTATGTTTTATTGAAATTACAGGAAGGAGTACCATTTCTAGATATTATGTTAGAATTGAATGATAATAATGATAATTGAAAATCAAGCGAAGCTAGCTAGCTACAGCGCCACCTAAAGGTTAAAGCTCGCTTCGTTGTAATTCATTTTGATAAAATCGGCCTCTGATATCTTCATCATCTAGATCTTTGATTTCGTAAGTGATCGGATAAGTTTGATTTATTTTACAAACTTCAAATATCTCTTTCGTCCAGTAGGCAAAAAAACCTTTTTCAAATTTATTCTTATACTTAAATATTCTAACTCTATCTCCAATCTTAAATTTCGGCTTAAGTTTCTGTAAATTCGGATTACTCTCGTTCGTATAATTATTTTCGAATATTTTCTTCCGTATTAAATCAGGGTCGTCAGAAGCATTCTTTGGAGTTTCGTCAATACCTGAATGAATCTTATTGTTATGCTCTTCTATAATTCCTGGTAATATCTTCAACCATTTCTGATTTCCTTGCTGAGTAAATTTTTTGAAAATTTTATTTTTCAACGTCCGATTGAATCTTTCTATTACTACACCCTTTCCTGCATTTTCAGTTGAATAAACTGAGCCTTGGCGATGACTTTCGTCTGTTTCAAATAGTACCTGAACATTTCCGTTATAAAATTCCGACCCTTTATCAACAAACAATTTCCTTGGCTTTCTATTACTTTCTTGAAAGATTTCTTCAAACGCATATTTAACTGACAGACCACTTTTGTTTTTTAAAGGCTTTACCCAAGCGTACCGTGTATATAAATCTATAACGGCCAATGCGTACTTAAACCCTCTTTCATTCGGCATATGAATAAGATCAGCACTCCAAATATCATCTTTATTAAATACTTTTACTTTCAATAAATATTTAGGCCTTCTATATTCCTTGTGAATTTCCGAGGCATAAGTTCCACTATGCCGATCTAGGTCATTCGACATTTCGGACGCGTAGGTTCGAGCGTTGCTCTCAGACAGCTTTGCTGTCGTTTCATTTGCTGACGGATCAATACCCTGACCGAATAATATTTTAGCTTGTAAAGCTTTCTTAACAAACATTCTTTCAATTTTTTCTCTAAATGTAGGATTTTGAATGCTATCTAATTCTTGTATCATTTTCTTATCTGCTTCATGTCGAGAACTTAGATCATGATTTCGATAAGCTAAATCATGCCTGTAAGCTGCGGCATCTACTCTATTTATTGGTTCTTCACCCGGTTTTGGATTATCATTCTCATCTAGTCTTATATCTAATCGAGTTCCTGGACCGGTATATGAATGACCAGGAAGATGTTTTTCTTTTGAATATTTACTCCAAATAAATCCAGGAAAGTTTTCTAATGTTTTTTGTATATCCCCTCCAGTGTGCAGCCGACCGCTGTGCAGCCGACCGGTGTGCTGGCAATTTGAGGTTTTATGTACTTTTAAGAGATAATCCATTAGATCTAGATTTGAAATTTTTAATCTAATCAAATTTTCGGAATTTGTAGAATTCATTTTAAAAGATAAAATAAATGTTTTACCTAATAGAACCAAAGGTTCTGAGGCTTTAGCCGATCGGACCAAAGGTTCTGAGGCTTTAGCCGATCACTTTTGTTCAGAGGCTTTAGCCTATCGGACCAAAGGTCCTGAGGTTATTACCGAATCATACTAGGACTTAGATATATTCCAGAACCATCTTTAGTTCCTTTAATTTCAATCAAATCATCAACATTGTGAAGAATATTTTTAAGAACACGTTTTCCTTCATCAACTAAATTTAATTTACTAATAAAATTATCTACTATTCCTTCTCCCCTAGCAACTTTCTCTAGCTCTCTATTATGACGTTTTTGTTCTTCTAATGCTGCCTTCTCTGATTTATTTTTATTTACTGCTTGGACAATACCTGCTGTCCCACCTGCAACACTTCCTGCTGCTGCTATGCCTCCTATTATTAGTGGAATTAATGGGAGAATTCCACCATTCTTTTCTTCTTGTAATTGAATATTCTCTATCATTGGTTTACTTATGTAATACTTTTTTTTTGTTAATCGTAATAGCTTTAGGGGTATTTTTGTCAACAATATTACGTAATTTTAATTCAACAGTTTTATTATTATTACTTTTCGCTTCCGACATTTTTAATAAAAAATTTTAAGTTAAGAATTTTTAATTAACCAATAGAACTTTGTTCAGAGGCTTCAGCCGATCGGACCAAAGGTCCTCAGGTTACTAACCTATCGGAGCGAAGCTCCTCTGGCTTCAGCCGATCGGACCAAAGGTCCTAAGGTTACTAACCGATCGGAGCGAAGCTCCTCTCGCTTTAGCCTATCCTAGCCATCTTTCCATTAAGAATTTCAATAGAATATTTTACATCTTCTAGCAATAAACCATAAGCCATCAATGAAGTTGTGGAATCTTTTTTTTCAATATTAATTGTTACATCACAACCATTTTTAATAATATCTTCTGATTGTGCACTTAAATCGAAACAGAAAATTGGATATAAATGTCTCCAATCTCCAGGAGTTAATTGTGGTTCAACTCCAAATTCTATACAAAGATTTCTATAAGCATCATATCCTTCCATAAATTGATTATTGGTATCATCGAATCTTAATGGATCAATTGGATATCGGGTTTGATTTAAAGCAACTTGTAAGCTTCGAATTGTATTAATATGAAAAAGATTGTTGTTCTTATCAAAACTTGGAGAATTATTTCTTTGAAATGTTAGTAATAGATATCTTGGAGTATTCGAAGTTCTAGTAAAATGCCAGTTAAATCTTTGCTCTGAAAAAGTTACTGAACTAGCAGTACGCTTTAGAAAATTTACTGGAATTGGTTTGTTAGTATTTAATCTTTTTGCAATAGCTAATTCGACCTCTAAACTAGGAGTAATATGCTTAATCCACAATTCAAGTCTATCAATTTTTAAATATGCTTTTTTTCCAGTCTTACCAAAAAAGATTAATTCATTATTTGCTGTACGATGAATTATTAATTTAAATTTTAATTGATATGATATTTTATCATAATCTAAATATCCGAATAATGGAGACAATGACCAATTTACTGTCTGTTTACTTTTCTTGTTAAATTCACGTCTTTCTTTATATGCAGTATTGTTTGTTTTATTTAAATGTTTTGCAATATTTTCTACATCTTTCGCAATTCCTGCTGCATCTGTTCCAGCGTGAGATAAATCATCAACAATTATACCATCATTAGTATCAGGAAACCAACCTTCGATTTCATGCTTTTTATTATTTTCACCAATTGTTACAAATCTAAGCATTGTATCAATTACACCTGGAGAATCACTTATTGTTTCTATATTTTGAGTTGCAACATCTAAACGCATTTGTGTAAATAATCTTGGAAAAAAATTATTCTCTAATGCAATATTATCGCTATCTGGTAATGGTGTTGTAAAATTGGCATCACTATATAAAGAATATTCACAGTGTAAAAAGGAATCAGGTAAATATAAATAACTCTGCTGATTATCAACTTCAAAAATTAAATCTCCTCCAGTATTTACTCTACTGGAAGATCCGGGATTCATAGCAACTCTTATATAGTCATTCTTTTTTTGATTGTAACTGACGAACGGAGGATCGTCTAATCTAAATTTATTTTCGATAAGAGAAGACATTTTTATAAAAAATAATTTGACTTTTTTGTTTTTTCTCACACACAGAAAAAATTTTACTAAAATATAATTTTAGAATTTTGCTAGACCAGCTCCGCTACAGCTTTGCTGGTTAGACCGAAGGTTGCTGTTAACACCATTACCTCTTATTTCTTCAATTGAACGTTCTATGGCTACGCCTGATTTCTTCTCCTGTTTACTATCAGACGGAGCTCCGCTCCTCAAGGTTTCACCCCCCACAGCTATGTTAGCAATTTTGTTTTTTGTTTCCTCTGAAAGTTTTTTTAATTTTTTTAGTTCTTCAGAATCATTCTTAAGTTTACGAATAGTTTCTAATTGTTTTAATTCGTTTTGAGACTTAACAGCATTTGATATTGCACTAGCTGTACTACCTATAGCAGCTGCTCCTTTAGCAGCAGATGTAATCAAATCTTTATTATTTTTAATCAAGTTAACGATACTTCCAATACCAGAAAAGATGCCAGCCCCTTCTTTTTGAATTGTTTCTACACTGTCATAATGGTAAACAGATTTCATAGATGGTTCATGAGCAATTTTTTTATTTGAAGCAAAATGTTTAAGATTGTGTTTATAAATTATAGGCATTTTTTAGGATTAAATTTGACTTTTGGGAAAAAATATTTACGTTAATATTTGCGCTAAGATTTACGTTTATGATTGGCTAAAGCCTCGAGGAGCTTCGCTCCGATCAAGATTTACGTTTGTGAATGGACAACAACTTCGAGATAACTTTATTAATTGTCTGTTGCACTTTATCTATTGCGTCAAGTAACGTGTGATGTACTTTAATTTCTTTTCTATTAACTTGCATTTTCTGCTGATTAATCTTCAACGCCGTTTTAAGAGCATTTAACTTAATTTTAAGAACATCTAATTGCCTTTTAACAGAATCTAACTGTTCTTTATTTTCTTTAGAGTTTTCTTGTAAATTTTTCTTTAATTCATTTTCTAGATTGATTTTAAGATTTTTCATTTCATCAACTTTTTGATTAAGTGAGTTTACTTCATTTATTATTCTATTCATCTTTTTCATTTGTTGAGTAATTTTAGAACTCAATTCATCAACACTTTTTTGGAATGTAGTTTGTAACTGCTTTAAATTTTTTTAAATTCTTTCAGGTAGTTTTTCTATTTCATCTTCTAATTGTTCTTTCAATAGTTGTATCTGATGTTTATTTTTAATGACTGCAGATTTTAACTTTAAAGAAAGTAATATTAAATTTTTTGATTGTTCTGAAATCTTTTTAAAAAGTTTTGCTATATCTGCTTCTAGCTCTCTATCCTTTTTATCAAGTTTTGATAATTTTTCGTTTAATGATTTGTCATTAAGTTTAAGCAACTTTAATTCATTCATCAGTGGAACCAAAACATCGTTTATATATTTTTCTTTTAAGTCATTGATTTGTGTATCAACATATTGTTCATTTGTTAACTCTGTATTTTGTTGCGGAAGAATAGGAAGATGCAATGGACCAGATAAAACGTCTCCAGTTTTCATGATATAATTTTCTATCTCTATTTCTAATTCACGATTATTCGGGATATATGCACCTCCACCAACGTTTGGTAACATCATTTTTTTAACAATAAAAGATATATATGTCATGGAAATAAAAATTGTTTTCTCATGAAAATAAAAAATAATTTTTTCACGGATCAACAAAGACAATGAATGGACATCAGATCACTCAGATTCCTTCAATTTCTGAGGCTTCCCCTGTTGAGGTTTCCATTTTTAAAGAAATATTTTGAATACAATCTTCTGGTATATTAGGACTACGTGATATTTTTTGGGCTACCTAGATTTTCATCTGCCTACATTTTCGATCTTCGGCTACGTGATATTTTTCGACCACGTGATATTTTTTAGATTACGTGATATTTTAAGACCGCCTAAATTTTTGAATTTTTGATTTTTTGAAAATTTGTCACTACCTAAAGTTTCGCCCTTCGGCCTTCGGCCACGTGAAATTTGAAGTCTACCTAAATTTTTAAAATTTTGATTTTTTGAAAATTTTGAAAAACCCGCAAAAGTGTGACATCCGGCGCAAGCGAAGCGTCGCGGTTTCGGTAATCTCCAGACTGAAGATATCAGGGCATAATAGTATAGATAATACCAGGATCATAATAGGACAAATACCACGGATTTGTACAAGAAGTATTAATATATCATAAGATATAAATATAATACAAAGCCTCATAAGATGTCATAATGCGAATATTAATGAATTATTAATTATTAATAAATATTAATTATAAAAATTTTGTTTATTTCCGATACGACATACAGGATCTCTTACGCTTACAAACTTTTACCGCGCATGAGAACTAAAGAACGAAAAGAAGGTTACAATATATACTAACAACAGTAAACGTCATGAATGGATAATGTGACGTCACGTTCCAACCCTCCTGGAGCTTTAGAGAGAACGTACAAATGCCAGCTCATCATCAAATCATTTCAATCGGATTCATCAAAGAATGTTCATATTAAAATCATTGCAATCACACCAAGAGATTGATAGTTTAGTAGTGATAGTAGTAGTTTATGCTGAAACAAAACTCATGGGTGAGCATGTGCATGATAGGGTATAATGTCGATTACGGTGCCGGTTTAGCGCGGGTAAACTACCTTTTTACTTCTGAGCGGATAACGGCTATTACATGTATTACCGGCGGCCATCTGATTACCCTCGACTTCTGTCTCCATCGACGCGTCATTTTCGGTTTCCGTAACACGCTGAGCTCGTTCGAGCAATTCAGCTTCTTCATCGTCACTTACAACGTGACCGTCTCCGTCATGTGTTTCCGAGATTTCATAATTACTTGTATTATTTGTGCTATTACTACTAATGAGTAAAGGGATTCCAGCCGATTTATCGATCTTAACTCTATTCACATGGGTTTAGAGCGCGGTTCTCGCACAGAGATTATTTTGCAGTTGGTGTCAGTCAGTTCCGTTATTCTCATGGGTCCCTTCCACTTGTGTTGTAATTTAGGGGTGAGCCCTTTAGTTTTTGCGGGCATGTGAACATATACACGATCTCCTATTGCTAATTTATCAGCCGTGAGCGTCACTTTTCGGTCGTAGTACTTCTTTTGTTTGTCTTGTGCTGCTTCAATAGTGGACTTTGCCAATTTCCAGGCGTCGGATAAAGTGCGAGCGAGATTATGCTTATAATCATCTACTGAAGTTGCCGAGTCTGTGAGAGTCCTAAGAACTAGGTCACTAGGGATTAAAGGATCCCGACCATATAGTAAGAAGAATGGACTGTCCTTTGTAGAACTATGGCTGGCAGCCCTACAGGCAAATAACACATATGGGATGAAGACATCCCAGTCTTTCTGGTCGCGACTGGTGTAGAGTGATAGCATTGTAATCAAAGTCTTATTGAAACTCTCGACTTGCCCATCCGTTTGCGGATGGAAAGAGGTGGTGAAAACTTTTCCGTAATTGTCAGACGGCACACCTCTTGTAAGAGTTCTGAGGTGAAATTCCTACCTCGATCAGATAATAGACTTTCCGGACATCCGTGGGTCGCAACTATATTTTCAGCGAATAATTTAGCAATTGTTGTAGCTTTCTGATCTGGTACCGCAAATGCCTCCGGCCACTTAGTAAAGTAATCAGCGAATACGACTATGTATTTGTTTTGGTTTCGAGTCAAAAGTAAGGGGCCTAAGACATCGACTCCTAGTCTAGCCATAGGTCGATTTATTGGTATGGAGACCATCGGAACTATAGTTTTGACTTTTGGGCCCTTTTTAGTGGCGCAGGCGATACACGCTTGGCACCATTCTGTGACATCTTTGGTCATAGTAGGCCAATAATAGAATTTGCTAATTCTAGAGATGGTCTTTTCTATACCTAAGCGCCCGCCAAAAGACCCGGAATGTAATTCCGTGAATATTTTTTGACGAAGCTCCTGTGGTATAGCTAAAAGTAAGTCGTTACCCGGGGTGTTTACACCTTTATAATATAGTAATCCTTTTGATAATCGAAAATTTGGCCAATTATCATTGATGAATTTTGAGTGAGGCCGAGATAACTGTTTTGGCATCGGTTGGTTTTGCAACTTTTTTATGATAGCGCCATGGAGTTGGTCGTCCTTCTGCTGTTGTTGCACACAAGAAAATTCTGAACGTGATCGTATTTCACTGATCGCATTTATAGGAATGCGAGATAGAGTGTCCGTGTTAATGCTTTTTACCCGGGCGGTATATAATTTCAAAGTTGTATTCCTGCAGCAGCAGCGCCCATCTCATGAGTCGTGATGACGGTTCTCTATGGTTTAATAGATATCGAAGCGGTGCATGGTCTACTATGGCATAGAACTTTTTATCCCATAGGTATACCCTAAAATGCTTAACGGCATATACTAAGGCTAGTGCTTCTTTTTCTACTGTCGCATAATGTTTTTCTGCTTTTTGTAAAACTCGACTTGCGTAAGCAATTGGGTGGTCTACGCCATCTGCCATTTGACTCAAGACACTCCCCACTGCCCAATTACTAGCGTCAGTTTGCAAATAAAAGGGTTTTTCAAAATCCGGATAAAGTAAGATAGGTGGTGAAGTTAGAGCTGTTCTCATGAGGGTGAATGCCTCCTCATGCTATTCTGTCCAAACAAATTTTTCCGACATTTTTATCAAATTACATAATGGTGCAACGATACGAGCAAAGTCTTTTACAAATCTTTTATAATAGCTGCATATGCCTAGAAATTGTCTTGCTTGTTTGATATTCTTTGGCCTAGGATAATTGACAATTTTATTTAATATTATCTGGTAGTGGAGTAAGGCTCGAAACGCAAGAGAGTTTTCTTAAGTGAAGGGGCAACTCCTGATAAAAATGCTTCAAGTGCCAGAGTTTGTCTAACGGACTACTCTGGCTACATCTATCTTCATAAGATCTGTACGCTACACGTGTAAGTTTTTGAATATCGGCTGCATAACTGGTGACCGATTCGCCTAGCTTCTGTTTCCTATGTACGTAACTGCATAGCATTGTATCTTTCCATCTCAGGAGTATGCAATAAACGTCGAAGATCCTCGAGTAGGACATCGATGTCAACTTTGGATGCAGCAGGCTATTGTATATTTCACGGGCATGTCCGCTCAAATAAATGGGCAGCATAGCTAACTGCTGTTCGTCTTTCCATCCCAAAGCCTTTGCTACTAAATGAAATTGGGTAGCAAACTCACCAAATTGGTAATTGGGGTCCTGGAGATCGCCAGAAAATGGCTGATGCCGGTTGCTCCAAACGGTAAGACCGGTCGTCGACTGTCTTCAATTTCTGCTATTTTTATTCCGACATTCTCCATACGATCCACCAAATCTTCGACCTTCGCCATGACACGACCTCTTGTATTATAAGGCACGTTTACTTTAAAGAAAACGAATATGTCAAAAACTTATTAATGATAAATCACCGAACTGAGTTGAAGAAGTTACTAAAGACAGAAGCAAAGAGGGAAAGATAAACGAGGTGGGACTACCAATATGTAACCTGTATATTCTAGCACTCTGGATAACAGGCTACTTAGATAATATATGATAGTTATTGAATTGTGATAGTCTATTGCTTTCTACCAACTCCGTATTGCGTATCCAGCAAACCTGAGCCCTCACCTACCTTTCCGTGTAGTTATCTCCTTGCTAAGCTTTTATGAAGATAAAACCAATGGTCCAGATATACTCGGTTTATTCTACCTATGAGGGAGATAAGAAGAAGTATGAACAGCGTACAGATAGCGACAATAGAAGACTCAGTTCGGTGACGAGGAATACTTATCATCTCGGTTTATATAGGCACTGAAATTCTCAATTCCCAGAATTTTTGATGTGTGTCCCGGCTGTCTCCTTCTCTACCTGTCGCAGCTTGACTTTTATGATGAAGATATTTTTTGATGTATCCGCGATTCCTCTCGCCCCGCGACTCTGCTGTCAAACCAGCTGACCATTTTTCAATAATAAGCATATACTTTATATTCTTCACTCCACTGAGGTCAACTAAGGACGTCAACTCCCAATCGCGAAGTTCCTTTCATTATTCCAGCCTTGTTACAATACTGTATGGTTACATTTGCAATGTTACATTTTGATACTCCTGTCACATCATACTCTAGTAAAAAAGGCTAGGCTGTCTTGATTGAATAAAATATATGGCAAAATATTGTTTTCCAGTTCTAATTTAGTACTCAATTAGTATTTAGCCAATTTTTTGATATTAGGCCTTCATTTCAGATATATGACTAATTTACTATGATGGCCTGCCTCCCTATAGCGAAGTCTGGTCATTGAAAATTCATGTCCTTTATTAGAGTTGTCCTTGATACTTACTGTAAATATTTGTTGCAAAAATAAATTGTGCTTAATTACTTGATTGACACTTCTGCAAAAAAGGAATGTGAAGTTACCGAGAGCGCGAATCCCATGAAATTTGCGAGTGAAAACATTTTTATTGGCCACATGCACATACCATTCCATGCTGGGTTGGTCACAGTCTGTTCGCGAACGCATTTGCTTGGACAACAGCATCGCCCAGTCCTTAATGTTGTCCTTTCTACCGTTGTTGGGGATGGGCAGCTGTTATATCAAGTAGGCCTATCTGCAGTCGACTTGTTCACAGGGGGAATCCAGAATCCATGATAAACAACCGCGATAGTGTAAACAAAACGATGTCGACATTTCCTTGATTCGCACTTTCTGCTTAGCCAACAACAACATGATATTGTCATCAACAACGGAAATCTTAATTTAACATTAAAAAGTGTCATTTCTACAGCCGTAAAGCTCGTCCGGTTTACATGGATGAAGGGCCTGTCCAATTTGTTAATCATCATTTAGCATGCGGAATCAATAAAGTTGAAAATTTTCCGCGTGATAAACATGAGTTACTATGGATATAATTCACCAAAAACTAGGAGCGAGTTGAGAGGGACGCCTGTTTATCAGCATGCTAAAAACCTCTGTTTCAATTAAAAGTAAAGTCAGACTTAGTTTCGACAATTCCACGCGCACGGCGGGAGATTTCACACGCACGCTTCGTGCGTGTGGAACCCCTTAAAAAAACACTGCCCTACTGTAAAGCAAGATTCACGTACGTTATCCCAAACGGTGTCTGTGTGATAAATTCTAACAAATTAGCACAAGCCGCTGGCGGCAAAGGAATGTTCAAAAATCCACGGACGGAACTCGTATTGCTACGATCGCTTTAATCGAAATAATGCTGAAATCAAGAGTTTTAGACCCATTCTATTGATACGTAGCTGTCTCGGCTGCGGAAGCGCTCAAATTATAGGGCGTATCACAAAAATCAAAACTTTCAAAATTTTCCATAATTTTTCACGGAAAATTTTCATCACTAGTCGAGGCCCAAGGCCTCTGTGCGTAGGCTAGTCAATGTAACTTTTCTAACAAGGTGACATGCCACGCGTAATTACCGAACACCCCAAACATCCGTGGTTAAGGACATTTTATTTTTCTACATAAGCGCTGCACTAAGAGTCAGAAATCACTTGATCTGATGCTGCTAAAACATGGGGAATGTTTATGAATACGCGCGGGCTAGCGTTTATAGTTTGCGCGTCGTCTACAGTTGTCTGCGTTGCCGCTTGAACCACGGATGAACAGCTAAGCATGTTCTGTCTTCCCTGAGCATGAAATTGAGGTCCTATCACATTGTTTAGCCTATGATACATGCAGACACATGAGACGCAAAGTCTATATAACAGGACTGCCAACTACTAACTTATATAGCAGATGTTGCAGCAGTGTCCCGCGTAGCCACGGATGTTTTGGGTCATGTGTAATTACGTGTGATTGAGCGTGGCATGTCACCTAGTGAAGCGCACTGTAAGGGTTGAGCTATTTATTTGATGATTTTGACAAGAAAGTAATCAAGGTCGATGACAATCAATTGTACATCAGCACTTCTTTCTACCTAAAATATCATTAAAATTTGCTTTTTTAAGTTGGTCTATCGGCCCTATTTTTTGATTTTTTACTAGACGATTGGTTTGAATTAGGGCCTATTATGCCTATGTTAGCTAACCGATTGGATGATTTTTGCATTGAAAATCAGTACCGGCAAGCCTAATACATGATGCGGTAGGCCTAATGTGATTATAGCTAGAAAAGTTTCAGATATTCCTCTAGAATTATGCTGAGAAGTAAAAATTCGGGTTCTATTTCCTTCAGGTGCCGTGTTACACGTCCATTTGTGATTTTTGATCCACAAGTATGAGCATCCAAAATTAATAGATTAAAATCGTTGATCCAAATTTTTTATTCATTTGACTCGGCATTTTGCACTAATTAAGAATTGCAGACATTTTTCGATAAAAATTGTGCTGCCGGCTGTTTTTACATTCTTCTACCCCTGGAACTGAATCGTCAATATTCATCCATGTGGTCACAATCAGCAATTTCACTATTTTATCCTTTTACCATGGATCTTCGATTGTTATAGTAGTCGAAATCGATATGAACACGGAGCCTAGAAATGCCTAGCCGCATTAATCCTACCAGCAGCACATCCTTTGCGTGACAGTTTGATCTATCCATTTCATTCTATTGTTAATCAAAGTAGTACTGAATAAAACCTGATTATTTGATCACTATGGTAGCGCGCTATAAGTGTAGCTTACGCTCCGCCATTCATTCGTAGATCATTTACCAGCATTGAATCTGAAATCTTCTTTGCTAATTTCTTATATGTTATCATCTCGTGAGCATTCTTTAAAATCAGTTGACTGAATCCTAATTCAATTAGGCATGCACAAGAGAAGTGATTTAGTAGACCTACCGGACTTTAACTAACATATCATTCTTCAAAAGTCAAAACTCAATTTTCAATAGTATCATTTTCATCATGTGGTAACAATTCAACATCAAAAACACAATGCTCGAAAAAATACAGGTCATGATCCTCATAGTACAAGAGACTCTGCACAGCCCTGAGATAAAATCATAGTCCGTGGCTGACTGAAGCGAGTTCGCCGTACAGACTTGTGATTGGAGATCAGTAGAACTCAGGGCTGTGTCGATAATGTTTCGGCCAATAGGAAATGTCCATTATGTCACAAGTGATTGACCAATCCTGTCCTACCTCTCACCCGTCGCGTCCATCGATTCAAGGCCACACAAAGGAATCTTTAGATAGGATCGCAAATGAGCGAGACAATCAAGGTTGAATTACAAAATATTGGAATCCATTTAATCTCTAAGGGTGAAAGACAGATGCGCATAAATAAATTTGAGGGCACCGGAGGAGGTTTGGGCGAAGATTGGAAGTGGCGAAGACACCAAAGGAAGAAAGTTTGAAGATGATAACAACGTAACAGATAAGTTTTACGTAGAAGGGAAGATCATTCCACGCGTGGAAACAGAAACTTCTGTGGTGAATGAGTTCGAAGGAAACGACATTGAGGATGGATGGATCAGAGACCGATATAAAGAAATATTCACAAAGCCGGCAATTGATATTGTCAGCTTGTAGTGTGAGTTCCCATCAAGTTATGGGACTCCGTGGGGTGATTTTCATGGGTGTCACGGTACCATGAATAGCATCGTGAATTTGACGAGGTAAGGCATCCAATTGATCCTGGAAAATAAAGAAAACAGTCAGAAAAAGTTTTTCTGAACTGACGGCTAAATTATGACTTCAAGGAAACATGTATGTATTGAGACATATTACCCGAAGTCACTCTGAATCTGTGAAACCTGCGTCGAAAGCGCAAGCAAATTTTGCCGTTTTCATCCTACGCTCTGGAAATCTCAATATGTCATGACCAGGACCGACCAAACATGCATTAGCAAGTGATCGTTTTATGCGCATAAAAATGCGCTTAAAGAAGAAATTTTATGCAATGAAAACTGTATTTATATATCATTCTGATTATGGAAATAGCTGCAATATGGTAAGAAATGTAGGCCCATGTATGCGTAAATGGTGAATAATCTGTCTGCACTTTGAGTTCATTCCTAATACACATTGCATGCGGATGTTTTCCTTAGTCATACTAGTGCGATTGATCCTAATAAATGCATTGTATTCTGAAAAACGTCTCAACATCAGAGGAGGTAGCCGGAGATCGCAATTGCTCTTCCTATGAATATCCTTCAAAGTCCTTCAAAATGTTTACGATACCTCTTGCAATCTCGGTGTCCGATTTTTCGACTAGGTCCTTCAGGTTAGCGATTGCTGTACAATTATCCTCCAAGTCAACAATCACTTTTTTCAGAGTCTGATAATTGGTGGTGGTATTCCACTGCTTCTATCCATGTGACCTGTGACATGTGAGCTTTTTCCAGCTTGCGACAACGTGAAGGAATCACAGGAATCCGACCGATGAATAAGCTGTATATATAGCATGTAGTGTCTCCTGAAAATAGGGAATCTTCAAGATACTAGTAGACATTGTCCACTGCTGAGCCTTAGACCATAATCTAAGGTAAAAGACAGAAAGGAGAAGATAGGTGTCAACACAGGAAACGAGACACAATTTGATTATGATAACTCAGTCTTTTCAAGAAATCATCTATATATGTATTTAAAAGTACTTATTTTCATGATATACACTTTTATGCAATTAAAGCTGAAATATGCATTTTCATGCATTTTATGCATTATGCATATTTGGTCGGCCCTGGATGACTAATGATACAATGTTCAAACCAGCGTAACAGGAATAGACCTTATGGGAGATCAAGTTACGCACAATAATCCTATTAAGTACTTAGCAGGTTTCGATTTCTGAATTACTGAGTCGACTTTAAAAGTTCATTCGGTAATTTTTTCTCGGGTTCCTGATACTTCTGTAACTGACGTTTCGGCTTCTTATTTGACTTGACAATTGATACATTATTCGCTCATTGGAGGTCAGGATTGTCAGGTTTGTAGGCTACAGAATTGTTCAAAACAATCTAGGTAGGAGAATGCCCCAGCTGCCCAAATGGGTGAGCCGCCATTACCTCCAAGGCAGAAAATTTTGAAATTGCAAGACCCGACAGTGTAGAGTGCATTTAAGCATGCATTCACAGACAGTTATGCATACACACTTGAGGGCTGAGTAATCGGATAAGACTGAAAGGCGACCGAGAACTTGAAAGGAGCCTATCAATTGGAAGTCGTAATCATTCTGATACATTGACAGTATCACTGTAAATCGCTCAATACCAATCACATGCGAAGGATGTAAAACAAAATATTTTTTGGTATATTTCTGTATCTATTTGTATGCTTTTCGCATGTTATTTCAAGTGTGGTATGCTTTGCATGCTAAAGCCATACCAGCACAATGTTGAAGGAAAGCATCGATAATGTCCAAAATATGCTGATTTAAGGCCTTTTTTTCAATACAGATCACACTAAAGTTGCATGGTACTTACCACTGTTTTGTAAGTAGTGAGATGACATTCAAGAGTCAAACTTACAAAACTGAATTCGATTTTAATACATGTATGTCTAAGGCATTTCAAAAATAATCAATAAGTATTCAACCATCAACAATGTTGCATAATGTAATTTTGAAATTAAGCATATTATCAATCCGAAATGAAAACACATCATAATCCATGATCGCAAAAATAGTTATGTTTGAGATATATAAGTCAACATGGCTGCACGACAGATATCGTTTAAATGAATTGATGTTTATCAACTTGGTTCATAAAGTAGATCTAACCAAGCGTCCTGTTAGTGTTACTAGGCAAGTAGCAACGACGCCATACAGCATAGAATTCACAATAAATCTAATCTAGTTAAATACCACACTATCATGAAGAAATGTTAACGACTGGTATTACTGAAAGAGGTTATTTGACAGTAGTATGCAATATATACATGTACATTATATTTTCTGCTTTGTGACTTAAAGTTCTACATACAAGAGACGTACGAATGAGGACGAATTTGCATCGGATCTCGTATATAAAACATACCAACGACTCGCATTTCATTGTAAAACAACCTATCACAGATAGAATGGTTCGTATCGCTACATACCTATCACATACGATAGTAAGTGAGCTTTCGTATAAAAAACATACCAAATCTCAGTCATATGCGAGAATCTCGCATCAAATGTTAGTTTAAAATTGCATGTGAATTTTCTGTGTTTGCATGTAATTTTCGTATCCAGCGATTTACAGTGAGTATGATTGATCGATTATGAAAATCTTTTGTGCAACAGCCACGAGAGTCAGGTCGGCATGAACAACTTTCCATATTCTGCTTCCAGTGCTGCTCACAGATCGCATTATGTCTCTCCCCGACGAAAGGGATGCGTCTACCAAACCTTCGTTGGAAGCATTGTGTAGAATGTTTCAGAGACGTGATCTGTAATGACTAAAGATGTCAACCGGATCTACAAAGTTAGCTGCGATCAAATCGTCTGCAATGATTTAGGTAATGGGCCATCATCCAATTAAAACAATGGTTTTAGAACCTGGAGCGTGTGCCGATGAGATATGATCGCGCTCCACGAAGTGTCTAGTTTGAATAGGAGTCCAGAAGGAGTAGATCCACAAGGACCTCAGCGGTTTGATGTCTTATTCTCATTGCCCTCTCCGCGGTGGCCATACTAAGTTGATGTTGCGGGGATCCAATAGTTGAATCACTATCTGTTGCGATATGCAACGAAGCTCTATGACTTTCGGCCTCCTCCCCTGTGGCATACCTGGCTATGCCTTGTTCAAAGTCCCCTCAGCGATGGCTGCCGCCCCTCTTCGGAGGTAATCTGTGGGGTGGGACCATTGAGGTTGCTGCCACCCCCGACCAATGCTGTTCACTCTGTGTGAATAGCTTTGTCTTGGGTTTGGCAGCACCCCAAAGGCATCGGAACAGCCATCTCCTCCCCGTTGCACTGCTCGCCAGCAGTAGTTAAATATCTACCTACTGGGTGTGTCGCTCCGTTTGAAAGCGAAGCCCTCTATCCGCTGGACGAAGCCGGGTATAGCAGCAACAGCAACCTCAGCGATTTACGAGTCGACCTTCAAACTAAGCAGGATCGTGATGAATGGAAGAGTGCAATCACCGCGATCTGCGACTCGACGGTTGAACTACGCAGAATAGTGGTGTGCGGAGAAGTGCAATCCGTCCAGAGCATCGACAAGGCGAATCCCTCACACCTGTAGGAATCAAGGGCGCAAAACCGGACAGTAAGTTAAGATTTGCCAAAACTCTATGCGGTAGCAATATATCTTCACCCAGAAACAATTTTTCAAGGGGTTGAGCGCCCTTGCATCATGATCATGGGATCGACGCCTAAGTAAGGCTCAAGCCTTCCACATGGCAACTCGAAATCCCGAAGCTCAAAGTCGAAGTGCGGAAATATACAGCCTGTTCCGTTTTACATTCAAACTCACATGTAAACGCAGTAAATTTTCTTCTATTGTTTGAATTCGCAATCGTAGACATTCCTGATCGTCCCTCATTTCTGTAACCGTTTCGTAGATGGTTGTTTGAGTCTGAAATTGGAATAATCAAGTGAACTCTATAATTTTTGCGTATCAATGTTTAAAAAAGACCGAAACTGAAAATTATGTCCGCATTTATCCTTTGGCACATGTGTAAATACACGTATTTAGACGTCTGTTCGAAGGGCAATTATTGATATTAAAATATACAATCGGACACAAGAAAACTTAGGAGACCATTATGTGCTATTACCAAGGATGAAGTATTATACAAATCGCAAAGTAAACCAGCATGTCCAGTCGCCCACTAATAAGTAGTTGGAAAATTAATAGTTCATTAAAGAAAAATCCATCCAGAAAACTGTCATCCAATCACGTTTTCGAGAAGCATAGAGCTGAAAAGTTGTGCAATTCTAATGATCCGCACCTGTTAATAATATTCTTTAATGATAATTATTTTATACTTGATAGCGCACTATTTTTTAAGATTATTACTTATGTAGTAGAATTATGATTGATAATTCCCACGATTGCGATAAACATCATTTGCATGCAAAACCTCGATGATTGTATTTAAACTAGTCAACTGTCATTTGATAAATACTTAGGTGTAAAGAATCATTAATAGGACTAATCTAACAGAAGCAATCATCCACTAGAATTAGAAGTCATATCAATTCACACCTTTCAACAGTCATTTTTGGCGGATCTGATGTTCCTATGTGCATTTTTTCAAAATGGCCCTTTGTATCTGTACTAAATCTTTCACCATCCGGTTCAAATTATGAACGAGTTCGCAAAGCACTGCAGAAAGTCAAAGTTATTTCATTTGTGAGAAAAGTGAATTTTGGCAGACGATAATTTTACAAAATTTTAGGCTTGTAAATTTTCACGATAAGTACTACTTGTAGATATATAATGATGAGTACAGCTCGTAGATATTCTGATGCCATTGCAAATTTTCGCCTATTGACTGGCAGCGCTTCCTTCTTCCCTTCACAGTGCTTTCTTAAATCGATCAATTGCGAACTGGAGAGGAATTATTATAATTTTTCATTTTTATTGGCGTGATTGACGTTTCATGCGTAACCAAACGTCATCTAGAGATAAATTTGAAGCAAATGACGAAGAGTTAGTAATGAGTCTTTATATAATACTTTTACTTAGTATATAGATAGTATATACTATTATAATAATTTGTATTAACATTCTAATACGTCAATTTTCCATTCCATGACCACGAGCAACAGTCAGGAGCTACAGAGAATTTTCGCATCCGAGAACTAAATAACTATCGAAGGCTTAGCGAAGTGAAATGTGGAATCTTTGTTGGATATCTCAACAGTAACACCGGACTCGTCAGTGATGCATAATGTGAATCATACTTGATTATAAATGTATGCGCAGCGTTATAATTGGAGTAGGGCCTATACGTTATGAAAAGCAAAGCGTCTAATGGTTCCAATAGTAAGGCTACTGCTAGATTATGTATTACTATGTATTCCTTGCAGATGCAAGCAATAAAATATCACAATAACCATGAACTCAAATGTCAGGTCAAATTTTATTCAATTCTTAATAATGTTCACATAAATACCCAGTCCGACTCTGCCTTATCAGAATCATTTTTCAGTTTGCGAGAAGAAGGCATATTTCTATTCAATATTCGGCATCAAGAACATTGATCAATAATTTCATGCAAAATGGACTACTCCATATCAAAGGATTCAGGGATGCGCATGAAATTTTCTGTATTCTGCAATTTTGCCTGTCTAATGTTTGCGCAAATTGCAGTCTTTTCAGCTGTAGAGTGAATTTCCAAAATCATTGCCCAAGGCATCTTGTTACAGCTGGGATGGGTCAAAGTTGTTAGATGTAACTACTTGCCCCATCTCGTCATTTTTAAGATTGTAACAGATGTGAATGGACTTATTGAAACATTGCTCTTGTTGTAGCAGATGAGAAAAAATACCTTTCAGATAATCAGCAGAGATAAAAGTCAATTTAGTCAACAAAGTTGCTAGCCTAGCCCTACATAACATAGATTTAGAGTCAGCGTTTGCAGTGCATGTAAGCACATATGCTGGTTTGTTTGATTTCAATGTGTACTTGAATGTGTGAAACGCATACAACTGTCAATAAATCTGGTACGTGCGACGTGTGCTCTATTTCAATGGGCACAAAAAAATGATCAATTGTTTGTAAATTATACATCCATGATACAGTAGACAGTAGATGTTTACATTTTTATATGCTTACAATTTGAGAACTACAAAAGAAAAACGTCTCGGGTTGAGAATACTCGTGAAGAATGGAAATCACATCCCAAAAACGCAGAACGAATTTAAGGTAGACCCAAGTTTTAACTTTGTTTCAGTTTATATCACAGTAGCCTTGGCAGGGCTTCAATTTCCAACAGGTCCCAATGTTGAGCTTTTTTAATATAATTGCAGGATTCTTGGAAAAACTATCTCAATTGATTCGTGATATATCTACAAATGACAGACTGGTTTGACAACTGTTCCAAAAGCCAAATCGCATTCTGCCCTGAGAAAGGTTCGAGCAGTAGTAGGTGCGATTACTTCATCAGAGAGAGGAGCACTTGTTACTTTAGTGACAATTGTGGACCGAAGTGTTCCCATTCCGATGAAGAAATATGGTCCGTTCTTCATGTGTTTTCCTGCAAACAATGACGATCTATGATATACCAAAAATTTGGCCAGCGATGCTTTGTTTCACGAGCTTTGTCCCACGAATATCTAATGGCTTCGAGTTGTCTGGAATTTCCCTTTTTAAATTTTTTACCATTCACTGACACGAATTTCACTGACGGTTACACAACGATAGTCCCTTTGAGTCCACCCTTTCTCGTTGAGCATGAGGAAGATCATGAAATTGCTCATCTGTCTTTCGATAGGCCATGTCATGATGTCTGTCTTGTATTACGCAAGCGGACGCGCGCGGATCAGTCTCTAAGATGACCAATGCCAGGCCAGGGACGACAGAGCATTGATCATCCTAATGAGTCAATCCAGGTCTGGCAGACTGCAGTTCTGGCCCATGGTGTCTCCAGAAATGATTCGCCCGATCTCCAAAGGCTCTGCCAAGAAAAGGTAGAAACTAATGGCAGAAGACGAAGAACCAAAAATATTGACTAGTTCACCGAAGGAAAAAAATCTTTTTGAAAGAAAAGGAAGCAAAGGGGAAAAAATAGGCCTGCGAAAAGGCCACGTATCACAAAGAAGAAGCAGCGCCTGAAAGCAAGGCAGTTACATCCGAAAAAATAATATCTGCTTTGTGGCGATACGTTTGAAAACTCACCACCCGGACTGTGGTGGGTTCAGTGTATTGAATGCGGAGATTGGGCCCACGACGACTCGCACCGAGAGATGAAGCCTTTTTGTATGTCATGTTTAGCACTATAAACATATAGAATCATCATATTGAGTGTTTTTTTTTGCTTTATGTGTATCCTCATATTTTTTATGTTTTTCTCATGCTACCGGTTTGGTATGGGTTGGGAAAATTTGTTGAAATCTAAATAAAAACGTCGTTTGTAACAATTAACAACTAGCCCCCTTCTGTAAACAATATACCCCCGTATATGGGGCAATTTGTTACAAATTATTTTACTTGTAATTAAATTGTTGCCACAGGAATGGTTTTTTTTTTCTTCATTCTCTACGATGTACCATATGTCTCCACGGATCTAAATATGTTCCAGCAAAGAAATTAGGCCAAAAGCACAAACACTTCGGTCACAATCTCAAAAAAATCAAAAATTGTAACAACTAGCCCCGGTCTCCCCTATAACATGTAGGCCCATCGGTAGGTCTGTAAGCAATTCCTATAAAGGGATTTTTTATTACCAAAATACCCCAACACCGGTCGCTAAAGCACCGAAGTTCATCATCTTTGGCAACTTTAAGTACAAGCGTAATTTTGCATATAAAATGAGTATTTAGCTGACAAGCAATTTTTACACCCACGTGACACGCAGCATTGCTTTTATAATTGTACAGCTTTTTTCATACGCTGTAGAAATAAGAAAACCCACATGCTGCTGTAACTTTTGATAGTAGGACAATTAACCCGTTTTGATTATAAAAGAAATCGAAATTTTGTGCATTATTTACAAAAATTTCCAATGACTCAACGACAGCATTTGTTATCACCGCTCGTGCATTTTTATATCGACGACAAGCTAGCATTCTACCACGGAGACAACATTGAAACATGCAGCATTACAGATCGAGCAGGGTATAATAGCAGATTCTGGACATTTGACTAACAATGAAGAGATTGATTTGATAGCAACACTCATAGATCATCACCCACTTATCCGAATGAGAAAATAACTATCTTTGCGGAAATGGAAATTCCCAATACCAAAAGATGAAAATATTAACAATGTAGAAAAATTTACAATCAAAATATTCACAGTCCAAAATTCAGTCGGCTTTGCAATAATTTGACAAGAGGCTCATCTTCCTGATGCTAGTCAATTTCTAAGCAAGCAGTGAATCAGTGAAAACATGAAAGGTGCGTTCTTGAACACTGTACAAGGCAATGAAATATCTGATTAAGAGAATTTACCGTTTACCATTAAGTATTCCATTCAGCATCTCAGATAAAGACTGAAGAGTGAGCTAACCAATGACTTCTTGTTGTAATGGTGGAGTTGTTAACATGCATGAAGAATTGACATTCGACATGCAATTAATAATGACTGGTGAGAACGGAGGACTAGCAGTCGCCACTTGTCAATGATCAAAACTGCCAATCCATCCACAAGAGGCTATTTCTTTACATTCTATGCCTCATGGTTGATGAATAGTTTTGTTATACAACAACTGTTGATGTTTCCTGGCAACAATTGTCAGTTAAGAATATTTGAATTGTTGGTGTGAGTTTGAATATTAAAGTCCTTTGGAAATCGACCACATAAAGAAAATGTGGAATAAACGATCTTTCGTCATGCCGACGTTGAATTGACTTTTAGACTTCGTTCTGAACACCCTTTAATTATATTCCTGCGGAAAATTATTTTTTACAACTTTTTTTATTATTCCATCAGAGTTTCATCAGGGTCGAACGTGTAGACGTGTAGCTTTCTAATTGAAAATAATTTCTCTTTCGCATCTTTAAACATCGCATTTTCAATAAACGAGTTGACAGATTTACAGTCAATCACTTTGTGTTCACTGTGTATTTGACAGATTAATTCGTTTTTGAAATATTTTGGCTATCATTGTATGCATAATTGTAGTGCCTTCAATGACCCAAATTGCCATGAGCGTCATTTTCAAAATATGACATTGGAGGATAATAGTATAAAACTGTTTGCGATAAAATGATATGAAATTTCACGATAGCCTATGATGCTCTGCATGCTTTTTTATCAGCTCTCCGGTAAATCGATAAGACTGAATACTTGAAAATAATCATGAAGGATGCAGTGTTATGATTTAAGTAAGATGAATTTTAGATATCATGAATTTATAATTTCCTCATAAACTTCCAGAGCTTTCCAGATAAACTGGTCCATACAAATACTTCAGAAAACTATCGTAACGGATTGCATTAGATGATGGGTGACTTAGATATTGAGATGGGCGATTATAAATTGGAGATTAGTAAATGTGGCCGAAAATTTGGAGAAATACGGTATTTACCATTCTCTACAACTTAGGACATGAAATGCTATACACAAGAACACAGATAATGCAACTTTGTGAAGCTGCATTTAGTTCTGATACCCATACAAGGCATGACTTTGGGAGCTTTCACCACACAACTCTCACCAAGTTAGGATTAATGACCTCTAGTGAGACCGGCAGTGCCAACCGAGGTAGAGAGACTTGAACCCCGGAACTTTTACATGCTCGTATTGAAGCGTGGCGTTCTATCAAATGACCACTGAAAGAAACTACCACAAGAATTTTTCAGGAATATTTCTGACAATGAAAATGGAGCTATCTTGGCAGCACTGACCATTGAAGGAATATAACAACTTTCATATAACTCTCAGGTTCTCTGAGATTGCAGTAGAAAGTGCATCGAAAGTTCATATTTCTATCTCGCTCAGAACTTCCATTTCTACAGCAGAGAAGTGTCGTTCAATCGACAGCTGGGCGTTTCTATATATTACATATATAGCACTTTATTATGCATGATGTCAAAATGGCGTGTTAACTGTTGATATGATTATGAAATTGTATTCTTTCTTGTATACTTCATGGCTGATTTATAGTTGAGATACTACAACAACTGTCGCTGTTTCTTCGATTCAGATGAGAATCTCACACTGAAAATCCTCTGGAAATCCAATACATAAGGAAACATGTTCTATAAACGATCTTTCGTTATATTATTATCATGGAAGAGCCGCTATAGCTCAGTGGTAATCATTCTCACCCTATGTAGCGAAGCCACTAGGATCGGATCCTCGCATAGAGCTGACACTGTTTCTTTGCCGACGCAGCGATGTATAGGAGCATTCATATAGGAGTATTCTGACTCGAAGTTTCAAGTTTAATGGTCAACAGTGAAAGTAAAATTGACTCTGCCACAGCGTGACGGGCCTTCGGCGTCCAGCGCCTTCTTACGGTCGATAGTCAAATGGCAGTCAGTATACTTGGTGTGAAGATTTATAAAGAAGTGAATGATACTAAGAATGCATAGGACACTGAGCTATACAGAAGAGCAAAGGCGGATTGGACACACATCTGCCGCGTCGACCCGATCTATGTGTGATAATTTTCCGTGGAGGATTCTATCCGAAGGCGGGTAAAGATGCATTCGAAGTTGAATTCTATCCGATGGTGATTTGTGTTCGAGGACGAATTGTTTTATTCGAAAGTGGCTTGTATTCGAGGTTGAGTTCTATTCGAGATAATGCAATATGTTGCTGGAGAAGAAAACTATGGGTATGTATCGGGAAAAGAGTGAACAAAATATACCGGTAGTTGGAATTTCGCCTCTTTGAGGGATGGAAAATTTCACTTCCTGCCTTCAATAACACCTGATGAATCAGCTATTGAACTCTGACGTACGATAAGTAGTCTGACCACGCTCACGTGGAAAAGAGCGAAAAACGGGGAAGTAGATAAGTAGCTTCATTTTTCTATTGACTGCCCGCTTTTTCCAAAAAATGAAAAATATATCCGTCCGTAGCTTCGACCGCAAATGTATTTGAATTGCACGAAATCCGTATTTGTCTTAGTTATATATCAAGAAGTTTTTATTTTTATCTGCATTTGATCGTTGATCCACATCTTACCTGACAGTTTGAAATTTGTCTAAGTTCTGCCAACTCAAATATTTCGATTAGTTCTCCCCACGTTTACGTGGGGATTTTTCTCCAGCATTTTGTGCTAGTCAATTAGCTTGTGCTAAGCAATTAGTTTGACCTTTGACTCGTGTTTCACTAAGCGATGACCTTCAACGTAAATATTCAACGCGTAAATATTAATGACAACTTTCCATGATGTCTTGAAGAGTTGCTTCGATTGGTACATAATTCTTTCCATGCGGTGACAAATCCTGTCGCATTTTTGCTGTGGTTATAGAATAAGTATGCGTATAGTAGGTTGATTGTCGAATAAAAAAAATTATGTCATAAAATTCAGTTTTTTACAGAAATTGCGCTCCTGATGTCTAAAAATATTTGATCAATTTTTAAAACGGCAAATGTTTACAAAGTATTCATGTGATTATATATTAACGATCTGGTACTTGAGACTTTAATATACAAGTGGCATGAAATTAATTGGATATTAAAAAGAATACAAATTTGCTAATAAGAGGCTTAATTATAAAAAGGCATTTCAATACAGCATTATAATTTATGTCTTCAAACAAAAAATTGAACACTTTTTCAGCTTCTTGGCGCAATTTTCGAGTTTGCAAATTTAGCTACCGATATTTTCGAACAGGCCAAATAGATCTGCTAGGCAAAATTGAGACAGTTGTCCAAATTATTAACTAACTGAATGTATTGTCCGGGCAATAAAAATCATTGTATAGAATTAATCTATGAATGGTTAGAATCATGACACTCTGCAAGAATTCAATGTCTTACACGTGCATTAATTCCGTTGTCTTAGATGTGGTTTCATTATTCAAAAAATTAAGTTGTATTTTCTATCTGAATATTATTGCGGACCTTGCGTATATATTGAAGGTAATGAGGTGTTTATCGTCCTTCATATTTTGCTAGTTCAGTGTCAAGTAGTCTGTGGCATGATCAAGCGCAAGAAAGTAGACTCTTCTGAACAAGACTGAGTCTTGTGGTAATACTTACTTCCATCGAAGTTAATTTTAGAAGAATGCTGCCTCTCCAAGGCTTCTCCAGTGACTCGCGGGATTTGTAAGATATTGTTCCTTCTTTCGTATTTCCATCATAATCAGTCAATCCCTTGTTAGTTTCTCCGAAACAGCAGAAAATTGCTCATATCACATGTGGTGCTGTGTAACAGCAAGAATTATTTCAATAAGATCGGAACTGCATTCACATAGCTGATTTAATTAATGCTGAGTTGTTGCTCTAACTAGTATACTCACTCAATGACTGTGGTCCTCTTAAAGCTAGACGGCCCAACCTACGCTTTCGTCACTTTTAAGACTTGGCGTATTATCAAACTTTTCACAATATCGTTGGATTCTAAACATTGGAAGATCAAATATATTGACCAATTTTATGAAAAACATTTTTTTAATTATTTAAATTTTGCAACCAACCCTTATTGATGATAATTGTCAACGAAGTGCATCAAACTTCAATATTGGGACAATGTTTTATAATCATGAGTCATATTACAATAATCTATTATGTCGCAAACATCGAATCTAGTCTTGAGATTCAAATGTTATGTAAATACTACTTAAACTGCAGAATTGAGTAGTAATGAAAAGCTTAATTTTCATATAATGTTGAACAATATTTTGAGAATTAAACAAATTGGAGCAGAGTGTGATTAAGGAGAAAAATCTGACTCAGGAGAGTAAAAAAGGGGGCAATATATCATCTCTTGATATTAAAAAAACGAAGGTTGATATCTTTGTCAACACAGTTTTGCGAATGATTGTCAATAACTCGATGAAGATCATGTCCCTCTCCTCGCTTTGAATATTAATGAAAACTTCTTCATATCATGGGCTCATGGAAGAAAAAGAATCATCAATCATACAACAGATATCGCATAGATGCGAGTATATGTTAAATGCAGTGCATATACTACTTATTGAATATTTTGGTAGTGATAAAACTAAAATGCAATCTTATTTAATAATCGTATTCCTAGCTTTAGACTAATCGAACTTTTTTTGTGTCTAATACGTGTTCACTTATGGCTTTTATTATAAGTTATTGGTTTATCAACAGCTGCATGCTGCATCACTATGATAATTTTGATTTCTGTCGTAAAGTAATCGGTCGAGAATATTATTCCACTGACATTAGCCTAGTCAGCGATGTGTCTTTCACACCCAAACTCTTCAACATGACCTTCAGTCTCATTTAGCATCATCTCATTACATTTTAAGCACATAATAATGACGGTAGTGAATGTGGCAAGGGTGTTATCAGAAACCTGTGACAAAAACTTGAAAATACTCCTGTATACAATACTCTTAACACCGACGCATGTAAATCCTATGAAAGCGGTTAAGCTATATAAATTAGCCGCGATAGACCGGGGTTAATCGCCCACAGTCAACCCTTAACTCAGGGAAATCCTGTTTCTTTTCCTCTAGCCTATTTACATACTGTACTTCCTACTAAGGATGATATGTTCAATTAATTGCGTGAAAATTCCCACCCATGCATTCTTCAATGCGACCTCATCTGACACCACACGACCGGTGCAGTGAAAGGTCTTTCGGAATCTCGGGGTCAAGATACTTCGTGATAGATTAAGAACGGTAGAATCACGTGTTCTACTGACAGCAGTTGGATGGTTGCACTATTCCATTCTAACTCTATTGATTGACCTAATTTATTCTACTGAGAGCCATTCAGGCGGAATGCTACTGATAAAACTTGCATTTTTTAGCAGGACAACTATTACTACAATCCACTCACAACTAATCCATGCAATCAGTAGAACTAAGTTGGATGCAGATTTGCGTAAAATAAAAACAAATAATTAGTAGGCTTATTCTTGATATACAAGACACAAATAATGTCAGCAGACAGAAAATCTATGTGATGATTCAATCGATAATTTGCTAAGACTAATTTTGGAACCAAAATTAAGAGAGCAATTCTTTAAGTAAACATTGATACTAATAAAAATCATACAATTTTTATTTGACAAAGAACTCAATCAAAGTAAATTCACGATTAGTGTAAGCACTTTTGAGGCTCTGATTAAACTGACAACCATGAAAGTTTTAGCAGCGGCCTTTTTCATGCTGAATATCAGGCACTCTCTTCTACTATCGATATTTTCACTTTCTGTTGAGTTGCAAAATGTTATCTCAGCATTATGGTGACTTTCTGTGCCTCAAGTCTAGTGCTTGATACCTCCACTTGCCGATCCAGCAATGAACGGGCATATTGCTATTATATTGGAGCGTGTGGACTGTGGATCGCAATGTGTGCTTCTACCAACCACCCAAACGCCGGACCGGCCGACTTTAGCCCTACGATCCAAGGACTTTTTGTCCGGTTTCTAAATCGAGTTTCCGCATGGAACGAGACCGAAAATTGGAATCACGTTCGACCTAGAGTCACTACGAATCGGTGTGTTTACCGAGTTCTACCGTGTTCCTCTTCTTCTCAAACATGGTCAAGGAAAACACAATGAATGCACATACATACATGAACTGATATATGAGAAAACTTCAATCTGCTTCCAACTGGATTTAATTAGTGTTGTCTTTTATCCTGTCTGACAAGAACTATGTAGACGCGCAGATTCGTATCATGTGCATCATTCTGTGAAACTCTCATTTTCTGTCTCGATCCTTGCGGATATTCGTTCTGGAGGCCGGACTAGATGACTTATAGCTTTATTTTGCATAAGTATTGAGTCTCACAGTGGACTTGAACCACCGACCTCAGGCAATTAAGCTCATCGCCCTATTGATTATTGGAGCAGCCACTTAAAATTAATAACTTGCATATCAAAGTTAATGGATATCTGAGAATGTTCTGCCATATCATGCTACTTATAGATGGAAATATGCAAGTACGTCAAGCTGGCAATCATCTTTGCAGTGAGGAGTAAAGTGCACACTATATAGTATGGTCCACAGAGCAAACAAAGGTGTTGTCACAGAATTAGATTGCACAACTCTTTCAGTTGAGTTTTATAGAAGTGCAGACTTATTCGAAACGATGGCACATAATGGAACTTGAAGTGGCCAAAAAGGAATTCCTAGCGCGCATTCGTATCTATGGTCATTGATATCGCCTATTTTACTTAAAAGAGAGGCAAATGCAAACTAAATAAAGTCTCCTAGAAGCCACAAGCCTCGATGTCACAGTATTGTAACTTCAGTTCAAAGAGGGGGAAGGTGAATAACACAGAAACTAAGAGTCAACTTCCAAAAATTGCAACCGTTTTTCTCCCGGAAATTTCAAGCTGCCATGCACTTTCCACGCGGAAGCTGAGATCAAGAAAAAAGTAAGATGAGAACACCGGTTAAGTGACTGCAATAAAATCATCATTGACAAAGTGGGATGACAATTCAAACACGCCAGATGGACGGAACAAAGATTGATACCCAGCAAGGTAGATGAAAATAGAGAAAATGAAGTGCTTTTGGATACACGGCGTAGGTACAATCTAAATATACAAACCATGTACAACCCAACTTTGTGTATCCAAAAGCAATTCATTTTCTCTCTTCCTTTACCTTGGTAGATATCTATTTTTGCTCCGTCCATCTGCCCTTAGGAGTTGTCATCTCGCAGTGTCAATGTCAATTTTATTGCAGTCATCAAGAAAGTTGATCCAAGACAATAAACTAAAAGTCAATTTATCAATTAAAATACGAAACGACAGAGATGCCCGATGACCCGTGGAGCCCAATGTGATATTGCTTGACGGTCACTCAATAACAAAGATTCGCGGGCAGGTACAATTATCTAGAGGCTCTATTTTTCTTATTCGCTCAACATTCCTCCCTCAGAAACAAGATTTCACAATGCCTTCATATAATCCTTAGGGACTCTTGGTCTAATGACGTTGATAGTGTAGACTCGATGAATGTAACTTGCTAGCTCTAATAGCGAATTCCTAAACTAATGACTTTTGCTTTACTGTCTCTTTTATAGCTCAGTTGGTAGAGTGTTGTCCCAGATAACCAGAGATTGATTGTTCAAATCCACCAAATACACGCAGTTGGAGCTAATATTTCGCGGAAGAATCAGATGATAAGCTGAAGAATTTAGAAAATAATCAGTGTCAAAATTTACCAGAAAGTTGTTCGTTTGAAACTACATCAAAAAGAATGTAAACGAAACAGCTCCGACTCTGAAAGGATTCGAGATTTATAATAGTACACCATAAAATTTGCTGTGCGACATTGCTGGATATTTACGTCTTGGCAACGATTCTGTTGTTGATGAAGTGCCAATAACAAAGTAATCAACAGAGAATATATTAAATTGTACTGAAGGAATGATAATGACGCAGTTTGGCGAATTTTCATTAAATTCTACTGTTGCTTAGTTTAAAAATAAATAAATATCCAATTTTGCCAAGAAAGCTTCTGCAATCAGATATGTATATATCTTCTGCTGCTGTAGAATGTGTAGCAACATGTCTGAACACAATGTCTGGATTCTACAAAACAAATAAAAAGATGGCGGAGATTCTATAAATGCAACTCGCTCACTCTCACTCATCCCCATCTTTCGAGGCTCCGCTAGGTTTGTGGACGGTCTTCTCTTGATGGCGATCTCCACCTGTCAGTCTTGAGCATCCTTTTCTTTGAGTTGTTGTTTGCACTGTCTTGCTGTGCGGCGTTGAACCAGGTATTTCGTCGTTCGGTTTATCTCTTCACTTCCATGTTCATCTCAAAACACCTACCTGATCCACTTCGTCACGCCTTGCGTCATCAAACCATTGCTGGAATCCTTCATTCTAACGGCTTCCGAGATCGAGTTAAGTCCCATTGCTTGTCTACCTCTTGCCGGACAGCTCTACCTGACATCAACCTCACTATCCTCATCTCGATTCTCTTGAGTAGATTCTGATGGTCTGAACGCATGGTCCACCCACGCCCCAGACCCGTGAGCCATGCTGATTCTAGTGCAGACCGCACACACAACTCCATTTTTATTTGAGTGAGGGAACCTTAGAAGTTCCTTGGCAGCCGTAGACGCTGCGTCTCGCCCTACAAGGACTCGTCAGTACGCTTTGGAATGGCCCAAACGTCTATAACATTTTAAAATAACTAGAATGGTTGAACAATCTGAAGGACTGCACAACAAGCTCCTTTGCGTATATTTATCTTGGCTTATGTTTGATTCGCGTCCTTTAATTCGACACGAATCGACGAACATATCCCTAAGTGTTTGAATGAGAACCGAACTAATAGTGGCACACCGTCTTCATCAATTACTCTTCATTCACTCACGTGTACTTAAAGGGATAACAAGTTTTCGGTGATGAAGTGCTGGTCGACTAAACCTGAGCTTTCGACGGTTAAAACCAGTGGTTTTATTTTTCATTTCCATTCCTTTGTCAGTTAGAAAGATTTTGATTTATCTCTTATCTCTACACAATATTACAATTATCATTTTAGCACTGCTGTAAACACGTATTTTTAGTACATCCTTGATATCAGTGTGATTGACATCAGTGTATTATCCCCTGATAAAGTTGCCCATTGCTTGTCATGACTCTGATGTACAGGGTGGCGCACGTAAATCGCAGGATTTTTAACTTTTATTACTCCTCAAACATTCATCCGATCGTCATGAAATTTCGACTCATACTAGTTTGGAGTACAGGATTTATGATGATTATACCTGTTGTACTGAGAATTGTCAGAAAATTCTGATTCTATTGACCGAATGACATGTACTCATTTTGTTGACATCGAAAATCTAGATCTAGTTAATTAACTTAACTTGAATCGTATTCTGCACAACGAATTGTGTGCAGTCTTGAAGTGAATATTGTTCAGTTACTTCCATGTCATATAAAATACCATTCGACGATTAAATCACTATCTGAAAAGAATAGAACATTGAAGAATGGATGATTATTCGGTTGCAGAACGAGCAAAATGCGCGGCTTGGTACGAATGGCTCAAGAGTCCATTGGAGGTACAAAGGCTTTATCATTCAGAGTATGGCAAGAACGCGAGAGCACCGGATGCCCGTACCATAAAGCGGCGGCACACAAACCTGTTGACCAGCGGTAGCGTGGTGACTGTCAAGAGGGACCGGTCATCTTCTGAACGAACGGAGCAGAATGTGGAACTAGTTGTGCAGCACTTCGAGGAGGACCCACACACATCTACCCGTCGTGCATCTAATGCCCTTCAAGTGAGTCGCCGCACTATCCAGCGCATCCTCCATGACTATGGATGGCATCCGTACAAGGTCCAGGTGGTGCAGCGATTACACGAAGAAGATCTGGAAAACCGAATGGAGTTCGCAGAACAGGAGCTACTGCGCATCCAAGCCAACCCGAGCCATCTAGTGGAACTAACCTGGTCCGATGAAGCTCACTTCCATCTGGATGGTGGTGTGAATCGTCACAATTGTCGTTATTGGGCCAACCAGAACCCTCACTGGATCAAGCAAGAGTCTATGCACTCGCCACGCACCACTGTCTGGGCGGCAATCAGCCAATCAGGTATCTACGGACCGTTCTTCTTCAACACCTCCGTCAACAAGGATCGGTATCTCAAGATGCTACAGGAGGAATTTTGGCCAGCGGTGCAGTCGGACAGAAGAGGCAGGAGCATCAGATTCATGCAGGATGGTGCACCTCCACACTGGGGACTTCGTGTGCGTGAGTGGTTGAACAAGAAGATGCCTAACAGATGGATGGGACGTGGATCTCCTAACATGCCCTGGCCACCGCGTTCACCTGACCTGACGTCTTACGATTTCTTCCTGTGGGGTTTTGTCAAGTCAAAGGTTTACCATACACGGCCAACATCCATGGTCGACCTGAAGGACCGCATCATACAAGCATTTCAAGAAGTGACAACTGAGATGTGTCGAGAAACTGCTCTGACCTACCAAAAGCGATTCAAATCCGTCCTCGAGAATGGAGGAGGACACGTTGAAGTTCGATGAATACTAACACTTTTTTCTTCTGTTTTTCATTTAATAAATGTTTTCTATGACATTTACCTTAATTCGTTTTGGTCATTATTGCTAAAGACGTGGGGGAAATAAAGGGAAAAGTTTATCATTAAATTTTACATGTTAAGATACATTGTTGGTATGTCAATTTTACTACATGTCATTCGGTCAATAGAGTCAGAATTTTCTGACAATTCTCAGTACAACAGGTATAATTATCATAAATCCTATACTCCAAACTAGTATGAGTCGAAATTTCATGACGATCGGATGAATATTTGAGGAGTAATACAAGTTTAAAATCCGGCGGTTTACGTGCGCCACCCTGTAGATCTCTAAGAGGGGCAGCAATTACTCGGTTAAGATTAAATCATTATCGTGAGTCTATGCAAGTTGGCGTATACGCAGAGAAAATTTACCTCATAAAGTTTGCAAAATTCAGTAGTCAACAAAAAAAGATATTCGACAGCCGCAGTTAAATCTTGTTTTCCTGGTGTGCAAACTTCAAATAAAATATCCTCTAAACGAGGGGGTGGGTGGCCTGCGATGAGAGGGCTAAAAAGGATGTGCAGCCCTATGCACTTTGGGTTTTCCTGTGAAACTGCGTATCTTCTATCTTCATTAATCCTTATTGAAACCGAGCTATTTTGGTGCCGATAAAACGGGATGAGAACGGTTTCATTTTCACAAAACAAACTTAGTGATCAATATATTTGGTATATACTTTTTTCCAGCTGCTGTATGGGTAATGAAAAACTTGTTTAAAATAAATCAAAATTTCATTCAGTTTTCAAAATTTGAATACCAGATTTAAGTAAGGACATAGACTGATGATATTCTTATAAAGCACTCAATATACTACTCAAAAATGCTCAATAAGTGATACTCAATATTAATAAGTACTATTAAGTAGTAATAATAAGTATTAATAAGTACTACTCAATATTATAATAAGTACTACTCAATACATCAATAACTTCCTCATAATTATGGGTACAAATGTTCAGCTGGATCTCTCAAGATTCTTGTAACTTCAATTCCGTTATCAAAAACAGAATATATAAAGACCACGTGAAGCATTTACATTGTATATGTGAATATTGTATCTTTACTTTTCAAATGAAATATCCACGACTAAATTTGATAGAAAAGGTGTATTTTGCATCACTCTGCAATTCGAAGTCAAAAGGCGTTTCATGGCATCTACGCATTTTTTGTAGAGTGAATTTTAATTTAAATTTTAAAGTTACTAAATTGAAATTCAATTTTACGCTTTTGAGCTTTAGTTAAAGCTTTAGTGTACGTGTATACTGTCAAACCATCAACCATCAGATGCATGCCCTTCGTAAAAACGGTTTTGTCTTAACTGATTATTCCACGTACTAATGAATACAGATCTATGTAATATTGAATATTTTCCTTCCGTTGGAATTTCAACGAAATGCCCAGTTATCAATGAACGAGCGGCCTGCCAAGGCATCCGTCGACGGTTGTTCATTGCATCGATTGGGCCGGTTAAAAGACGTGATTAGACAGAATTAGTCTAAAGGTGTGCGTACTTGACCTGACCCGAGATTGACACAGCTATTTTCAAAATTTGGTGACTGATTGTGTGAGTGAAATTCATCCAGAATCAGTCACTATTTCTGACAAACTTTATTCTGTGATAGCCAAATAATTGTGTCAAATCATAATTTTCATTGAAATGAAACTAAATGCGACTCTGTCGATCTCACTTGAACCTGTTGAGTGACTTATTTGCTTGAATAAATGATATTTCAGAAGGAAACGGATTATCGCATTCTTCGGATGTTAATTGTAATATCGACTTTAACAATCTTAATATTAAATCATCGATGTTTTCGGCCTTAACTGAAAAGCGTGCTTAAGTTTTCAGACAGAGCACAAAGCTCTTAATTTCCGGAAATTAATTCCGTGCCATAATGCAAAGTGAGTGTTGACTCAATACATGTAGAACCATGTTGTGTCTCTTCAAAATGGACTATCAGACAAGCTCTCAGTACCCAGCGGAGTGCCTCAGGGGTCTATAATCGGCCCACTGCTCTTTATCATCTTTGTCAACGACCTACCCTTACATCTATCTGCCAGCAATATCGTTGACATGTATGCTGATGACACAACCATTACTACCACCGGAAAATGCCTAGATGATGTGAAGGGCAATGTTGATACTCTAGTCAATGAGGCGGAGTCCTGGTGTAAGGGCAACTGTATGGCACTGAACATGGAGAAGACAAAGGGCATGCTTATTACAACTCGGCAAAAACGGCGGCGACTCAGTAAGGATGAGATAACCACATTCTCCCAAAGAATATCTTTGACTGACAAGCACAAAGTCCTTGGAGTTATAGTCGACCAAGATCTGACATGGAATGAGCACGTTCAATATGTTGCTCGGCGTGTGAGCAGCTATGTTGCCTTGTTGAGAAGGATAAAGCAATTCTTGCCAATTCGTGTGCGGAGAATCTTCTTCATGGCCTACATACAATCTTGCTATGACTTTTGTTTATCGGTGTGGGGTGCTTCCTGTCACATAACGAGAATTGAGAAACTCCAAAAGCTTGCAATCAGAGTTGTGCTTGATCGCCCAAAACGTGAAAGCTCCAAACCTTTATTCAAAGAAATGCACATTATGCCCATGAGCACTCGAGTCGACTTTAAGCAGACTCTACTTGTGTATAAAGCCCTAAATCAGTTAGCACCAACTTATTTACAACGCATGTTTTTACGCAAGGAACAATAGAAAAAGACACGATCTGTAACACAAGGAGACCTGTGTATTCCCAAAGTTAGAACCAAACTAAGAAAGATGACACTTGTGGTTCGAGGTGCAGAACTCTATAATTCCTGCAATCGTTGTGTCCGAGAGACAGTGTTTTGAAATTTAAGCGAAACTATATATGTGATTTCTTCAAAACCTTCTAATTGATGTTCATTCTCTTTTATCTACTTAATCATGTTTTTCTGTATGCTAGAGGACCATTGTAAATTAGCTATTGCTACCAGTGTTATCCTCTTAAAATAAAGATTTTATTATTATTATTATTATTACCAGTTATTTTCTAAGGCCCTCAGAAATCAATTAATCTTCTTGTTTACAAACTTGAATCGAAGTATAGTTTAAGGAGCTTCAGTCAATGCTTCGGGGAGGCTGAAATCACTTGCTGGAGTGTTTTGGTAAACATTGAACAACATAGGTGGTTATGTACTGCGTTGTGTCAAATGCCAATAGTCATTTGAAAACAATCATGTTTTGCCCTGAGATTTCCACGCTTACAGGATTATCCAATTCAAAAACAGCAAGACATTCAGCGGGTGCTCATGACTTTTCATAAATGACCAATATTTCACCTTGCGACTTTTTTTAATGTTTAAGCGTGTGAAAACTAATTCATAGAAATTGTTTCAGGCTATGTTCAGGTTTCAGCTCACTTAAATTGATAGATTTGAATATTGACTAAATTTGCATTAAAGCAAGAAACTCTACCCAGAGGGCATTGGTTGTCAATTTTCAATTAATGAGCTTCACTTGGTAAGTAATTTAATATTAAATGATAAAATGCTTATATTTTAGAAATTCCAACATGCAACCACTTGGCATAAGTTGCCCATCATCAAGGGAATATATCATACTACAAAATGTAAATATTCATGAATTAAATCAGCTTCATCGATTAAACTATAATTGGCCATATTTATGTCTATGAATTATTGCAGGCTGTTTAGAATCCTTCAACTATAAATGAGTTAAGTTATCAGGTGTTTCCGGATACTTCACAGGTTCACTAGGGAATTATCCCTTTTGTTTTAAGCTCATCATTTAAACGCAATCTTTGTTTAAACGAACATTTGATCCGAGGCTCTTGAGCAAGCGTTGCAAAGTCTTCTAGAGCCCGAAACGACAAAATTTTGTAGCCAAGTCATCGCAATTCTAGTGGCATCATTTCCACCTTCATGCGATGTATAAAACGGCCGCAAATTATTGCGCTTTCAGATGCTTACATACAAAATAAGCAGGTACAAACGATGTACTATACATATGCTATATACTTTACTGAATGAAATGAATACTATGATTTCCTTTCTCCCACAAACTATAGATTAAACATACTACGCCAGCATCAACCGTTGCATCACATAAAATGTTTCTCCGGCAAGTTGTGGGTTCAGACAACTGAAAGTCTTCTTTTGCAGAAAAAAAATGAAAACCATGTTTAGACTTGACAATATCGATGGGTGACTGTTTGAGTTTAAATCACGTTTTTCATTTTATGCTTGTGAAATGATAGTGTACACCTTGTTCGTTACTCATGATAATTTCACGTTCGGCATGAGATCCGAAAATTTGGTTAATGATAAGTCAAGGTGATTAAAAACCAATGTTTGTGGTATACAAGATCGTCTGCTTTGCGATTAAGAATATGAGTGGCTTTATGAATTGAATGATTGATTTTTCTTAGAACATCTTTTGGAAAGCTGGACATCAGATGAGACAAAAGCAGCTAAAAATAGATTAATTTAGTAACCACCACATTGGTAGCATATGAATATGCATTAGAGTGATATTTCAGCGATTGTTTTAATTATGTACCTCAATAATCCACAAGCCTATATTTCTTCTATATTTAGAATTCATATTAATTACATCACTCGCTCATAATCGGATTATCGAGCTTGTATATCTTGAAAACAGACGATGGAAAGATGCAGACATTTTAAATACGGACTGTGGACATCACTACCAATGCCAAAAATAGATAGATAACATTTTAATGAATGATTTCGGAGAAATTAGAATCAAAGATTTCAAAATCCTTCTGCCGCTTAATATTCCTCTATCATACTGCTTTTTTTATTAGCCTGCTATTAAGATTTATGGAGCAACTAATATGAGATTTGCTAACATGTATCAGCGTCTGCATCATTGCGTTAAACATTACGTCGCATGACTGCTAGGTGCTATTACACACGCGAAGTCGACAAAATAGACATTATCAGACACCGATTGATAAATAGGCTATAAATAAATATGAATAAAACGAAGAATCATTTTCAGTCAGCCTAGTTTGAATTTTTTCCAAAGCGTCATATCTGAACACACGATATTTACGCACGATCAAAAGTATAGGGCCTACTTATGGCGATTTCATTGAAAATCTGTAGGTTTCCAGAACACGATTTCAATCACTTTGTGGATCACTACAAGAATTCCAAACAATGCGTAGGCCCTGCTATGTATCGTCATTATAACTCAATAATTTCAGCAACTACCAGGAATACAAAAATTGCAGAAATATACACTGGACGTTATTCCAATTCGTATTATTGTGGCATATAACATTCGCGTTCTGGACCAAGCAAAAACTCTCACATGTGCCATTACGATTAAGGCAACAAGATCGCAGTCATACATCAAATCTCCTAATAATCTGATTTTCAAGCACTTAGGTTACGGATTCATCTGACTAGAATGTGCTTGACGTTTTCTTGACTATTGTAAAATTGTGCATTGTGAAAAATTGAGTTGTTAGTAATGTATTTATAGCGTGAGAATGATGAAAATACTTTAAGTAGCTCAGATAAATGATAGAATAGTTAATAAACTTCGCAGTTCTTGAAAGCAAATTTAATCTGTATGAGACAATTCCGAGGGTTTTAGGAGTATTCCATCCATACGTCACACAATAAAAATGTCATAAGTATACACGCAAATCTCCACCAGGCTAGAGGCTTTACAGAATGCATTTAAGTCTACTTTCGCCAAGCCTATTAATAAACTGCTTTTGGAGCTGTCTTAATTCCCAGCTCTGATCTTTGAAGTGAATAGCTCGCAAAATCATAGATAGCTCAAGGCAAGAAAATAATTTTCTGCGTTCATGTCTATGTCGACTGCGACTGCTGCACATGAAAACTTTTTCATTTCAGAATTTCATACTAGATAATGATCGAATTCATTGTAAAACACAATAATAATGAAGAATTTGCATCAAGTCAGCAATAGATGGACGTGACGCTTCGGCGCATTCTCCGTAACTTCTGTCGATAAACATAAAAGCAAAGTGGTGCTTATGAGTTATCTCCCACGTTTTTGAATTGGTGTAAAACAAGTTAAAACCAATCATTCGCCATAAAACATCAGATCCAAGCGGTCGAGAATGCGTTCTACCGGCATTCAAAAAATTATGCAACTGGTCTATGTACTTCTTGAATTAGAGAGATAACTTGAAGTGTAAGGATGTGAGCAGCTTGAACTGACTTTGTCTGTTCGCTTGCTCTCTCTCAGTCTTCTTCTTGTTGGCTGCTGCTTCAAACTGCGACACCACCACACCACCTATCTCAAGTTATATTAGTGCAATGGATGTGCCTTTGGTCATTTTCACTTCACGAGTTGTCGAGAAGCGAATTTGTCGACCTCAACTGCTGTCTGACCGGAATTAGTCGAACAGACGAAGTCAGATCAAACTGCTAACATTCTCTCCTTCAAAAAGCACATGTCCGAGTTGAATGCGGGTAGAAAATACAATTACGCATATTCAACTACGTGTATCTGAAGTTTTGTGGCGATTGACTAATTTCAACGTGTTGCAGCCAAATTTGAAAATGTGAGGGAGATAACTCACAAGAACCAACAAAATTACTGGTTAGTGTTGAAATTATTAATTAACACCAGAGTAGCTTTAGTGAAGATTTAATGAAGCGTCAATAAATGCCACAGGCCTGCGGCAATGAAATCAGAGGCGGTTTTGTGATGTTTATGTCACCAATAACGGATAACTTTGTATCGCACTTGTAGGAATAATATGGCAATTCAACATTTTTTGTAATTTGTAGGCGGGAATGGATATTGCGAAAGAGCATCACTTATAGTTGTATGCTGAATGTTGGTGTGTTTTGTCTCTCAAGATTTTCCAACACATTTGTCACAGACATTTAGTTGATAATTCAACTTGGTGCTCATACCTAAATTATTGTCTCGCCTTCTGTTAGATCGACGCTAGTTGGCTGTTACAGACTGACCATCCATAAGATATTAATTCCGCTTTAGCGAATGGTACTTAAGATTCCTACTATTATTAATGATGTATTAGTCAACATCATGGGAAATCTGTGCTATTTATCTTCACTAGCACACATCTTCATGACGTCATTAGACGACAGATGAGATACTGGAAAAATAGAATTAAAACTTCATTCGACTTCCACTTGAGTATTTTGTCGGATAAATCGAATGCTGGTGGTCTAATAAATATACTTGCAATCAAATTATTACTATATCTGAAGTATGACTATACAATAGATCATTGAGATAATTGCCCGGCAGCGGCAAAAATATTTTTCTTAATCTTCAACTTTTATTACATAGCCTGAGAATTTCGGACTGATCAGAAAGAGATGAGAAAGAGATCCCTGATTTCATGTCATTTGATGATATAAAGAACACAACGATCAGTTGACTGTAGTCACCGTTCCGACAACACTTCGATGATGCGTCTCATTTAGTCAGATATCTTTACTCGGTCACCAATTGAGTGACAATCTACATTGTGACAATTACAGTAGTGAAAGACATTATGAAATGTTTTAAGAAGAGACAAATATCTCATAATGTCACTTTCTGATTACGCGTCATCTTACAAAGACCACGACTTTAACGGATGCATTACAGTTAAAGGACAATACAGCTTTAGAAAGACAATCAGAAATCAAATGATAAAGAAACGATTTGAAATCAAACAAATTGAGAATTGTAACAAAAATGTAAAAAAATGACATCAGAAACGCATTCTAATAAAAACTGAATTGTACGACCACTGACTCCAAATTACTACAACAGGCCACATAATTAGATAGAAATTGCTGGCCTCTAATAAAGGAAGGTTGAAAGCCAATTAGCACGGCTACGAATGGAAATAAAGCCAACCTGTCTATAGATCTCCACTGGCTGTGAAATATAAGCGCTGGTCGGCTTGATAAGTCCGTCGTGTATGTGCTAGATGGAGAGATAGATGGGTGTTATGCAGGTCATAAAGCATAGAAAAGCTTTTGAGAGTTTGACACACTTGAAGGGAGTCCAATTTACACAGTCAAGGGAACTGTACATCGACAACACACCGTAGAACAATAGAAAACATCACATATTTCTGGTATTTTTTTGTCCTATGTAGCTACATCATAAGCATATTAATACAATGATTTTTGCACACTGACTTAGGCATGAAGACGAGGAAAAAGCTCGCGTATTTGCACTCTACGATCTCTCTAAGTAATGGTTCTCGAGGCTATGCCAGGGTAAATTTTCGCAGAGCAATGTATTGTTCAGCTCGACTGCTTGTTCATTCAATACTGACTAAGCTACCTAAGATCTCTCCGAGCCATTCCAACGAAACCTTGTATGACAAAACACAGCGTCTGGGGCTGCCGATGAATCTTGAACTCTAATTGTAAACACATAAAATTGTTTTTTCTTAGTTTTTCTATGTTATCGCAAGCTGACTGACATTCCGCAATCTATCCCAATCAGTATACTTGAATGAGCATTAAAGACAGTCCTTAACAACCGTGAAAGCATGAAAAGATCTATTGCTGTTCGGGTAAACACGGCAGAAACATGATAATTAATTATCCAAAGTTTTAATGATGAGGATTCTAATGATATCTTTTTTTGAGTTGGAAAGAAAATTTGTTTAAGGCGAAAAATAGTTAGTTATGGGCATGAGAGGTTCGGCCAACCACTTTAGCCATGCAGTGCAGCATGATAGCATGAAAATGTATTGATGGATGTTAAGCGATGAAGAAACTCATTAAATGGATAAAATCTAAATATCTACATACACAGAATCATCAAAGTGGTAAGCAATAGTTAAAAATCATGTCACATTTTCCTTGAAAATCAAATCACGAAAATCATTTTGAATTTATTTAGATGTTAGTCAACCAACACAAGCAGATTAAACCTGCCCGATGGCTTGTGGCAAGAGGGGTTATCAAAAATTAATTGCGTTGCATCAAATATCATTGACTGCTTTACTTGCGATGCCATTGCCACTTATCATCGCAGGACAAACATTGCACCTCAGTGTTTTATTTTGATACTAAGGTTGCTAGACACAGCATATTCTTAAAATGATAGCTCTCAGCAAACTTCAGGAACTATTTGGTGCACAGCTATTTAGTATCTCTATATTGCAGTACTTTTGTGATACCTTTTGAAGTCTACTTCATGCTCTGTTATCTAGCACGCGTGAGTATTCATTCGTCTGCTTCAATAATTGATTAACTCTACAATTGCAATGCCTGAACTGAAATCTGACATAAAATTTATCAATATTTGCAGCCCATTGAGAATCATATGCATTTCGCACAATTGGTTTGCTCTCGCCACTACCCAATTTGACGTATCATTTGGAAAGCAAATAGGTCTTCATGTAGCCTATTCAGAATTAATGTACCAATTATTGATTAGAATAAGCAAAACATTCAGATCAGAAATTAGTCCATCAGTGATGATCAGCAATTGCAATCAATTTTTGACAACCCCTTTGTGGCAATCATCACAATAAGGTACCATGAATGCGGGTACTGCATCACAGTCATTTCAAATATTCACTATAGATGTAGAGGTATTTCCTGCAAGTCATTTGCACATGTAATTTAAAGACACCGCAAAAAATTTAATCATTTGATTGTGTTCCTTTCTGAAATTGAACCTGTCTGTCTGGATGGGATTTTTAGAAAGATTGCAAATTCACGTATTTAAACATCTCAAACATTTAAAAAATTGTTAATACACATCATCAATACATAGCAAGACCAAGTGAGATGGCCAATCACTATCTCATTCAAGATTATCTTCGAATTTTGCATTTACGTACTTTTCATTCACATCGTAGGACTAAGGTGGCTGACGCCTTCTTTGTTGGTCTACAGATATCGTGGCAAAGGTGACCAATGGAAAGCCATCCATCACTTTGAAGTATGAGTCATCAGAGAATTCATCAATTCATGTAACAATAGGTCTACTATTTCATTGGATTACTTAAATGATAAATGATTATACTTAAACAGCGAAGGAATGTTGCTATTTGTCATTGAAGACAATTGCCACTTTTGCATCGTAGCTTTTCGGGCGCATCATGACAAGAAATGTCTGTATCACTAGGTTTGGAGAGAATAGACAATTGTTGTCTCTGATCGACATTCGATACATATCTCTAATTCATCTAGCAATCACCCATCTATCTTGAAACCGATGGATTGCTAATTCACGTTTAACAATGACTAGTGATAGAGATACAAAAAGGTGAAATATATGACTTTCTTTAGAATCTCCCAAGATACATCCACAGTATTCACCTCTACATCTGCTTTAAGGCAATGACTAGATTCTAATCAAACGTTCATACATCCTGAAGTACTATCACCGTGAAAAATACAAATAGAATTAATTGGTTTTCAGAAAAGCAAGTATTTTTAAAGAAATTTGCAACAAGTAATCAGTTGGCGGTTGATAAGTGAAGCTAGAAGGGAGAATTGCAATTTGCACCTAAATTTTCAATTCTTGGATTTCTAAACCAGTCTGTGGTTGTGAGAGATGTGAATTCTGAAGCATAAGCAAGCGTGATGGCAAAGAAGTTGTCGTGAAAGATAAACCATGTCTGATTTTAGAATTTTGAACCAAACTTTGTCATCATTTTAGCGGTGAAACCAAAGAATGACATTGACTTGAAATGACATCGACTTGAATATCTGTTTATCCAATCTCGCGACTGTAATTCCATGGGATGACATCAATGTCTGTTTATCCAATCACGCGACTGCCATCCTTGAAATGACATCGACCTGAATACCACTTGTATTTTCTGATCTCGTGAGTCGTGAGTACCAGTCATTGTATACTGCCGCAGTCAACGATAGTCACTTTGAGTTTATTACGAACTTCTGAAATCACGTGACAATCAGCTGATTTTTTGTCTCTTGTCAGTGACTGTCATTCATCCTTCAGTAAGAATTATGTACATATTCCACTTGCTTTTTGTGATGACCTATGACGTTATTCTTCATGCTTTTCTTGAACGCACATCATGCATGGCAATCTTCGACACTGCTCATCGATGAGCTCAAATAGTGGACCAACTAGAAACCATACACCAATTGGATGACCACTTTTGATAGCCGCTGAAAATCTGCATTGACCAAAACTATTTCGAACGATAAATAAAAAAATCCATTTATTGGAAACCCGGCGGTAAAGGCGCCTGAGGCTTGGCACATCTTTATGATGTGATATATGCTCTTATATTCATGTGTGATAACAGACGGATTGCAATGAGCAGTGTAATATTTAGTACATTCGATGGAAACTCGAGAAAAACTGCTTTCAAAACTGAGATAATCCCTGCATTCGCAGACTGTGGTCACAAAAATGATGGTTCTCAATATGCTATAATATGATATGAATCTCAATGCATGATATATAATAACTAATGTACGTTTTGAATCGCCTGCATGACTGGCCAAAATTTTTAAAATCTCCGAATATGACACATGATAACTGAATTTTAATACCAAGGATACATAATAATTATCAATTTAAGAATTATTTCGATTCAGATGAAATACAAGGGTAATTTACTTTTAGAATTGAAAGCATGTACCAAGATAATAGAATTATCGAAAAGGATTGATTGAATAAAAGATATTCGAGTGCAAGTAATCATATATATCACATATTCTATTTATCACTTATGCAAAACAGCAATATCGCTGTTTTATTCTTGCGAAAAGGACTATAGTGAAGCATTTGAGCGTTAGGACAATTTAAATACAAGGACATTTTAAAATCAAGGATTAACAAATACTGAAGATAACAACGGAAAAGGACTTTTAGATCAATCAGTATCATGACTTATTCCAATTTTCGAATGTCTATGGTGTTATTAGCAAAACCTCGTTCAAATCCTTCATTAAGAAAAATGGGTGGAGAAAAATCATGATGAAAGATACGACGGTGATAGAATACACTATTCCAACAACTTTACATAATGAAATACTTACACTTTCGAAAAAGTCAGCATTTTAATTGTGAAGAATCAAAACAGTAGCAAAGTTTATTTCTTGAAAAATCTATAATAGTCTTTACTATTCAACTTTTCTTTCAACGAAAGTGATCTTCGGAAAAAAAACTAGATTTAGTGCAGAAGCAGATTAACAATCGAAAACTAGAAAATTGTCTTCTATTTTTTTACGTGGATACCTGAAGCATAATTTTGTAATTTCGATGCACGTTTCTATTCAAACTATAAATTTAACGTCTGAACTTATCTAGAGGATATGTGGCATTTCCTCCATTTTCCATTGTTGTAGAACCCAGTCATTTACGATCATCTTAAAATCCTTCTCATTTGTTGTCTTCAATATATAGGTCAATGGGGGATATTGATTATAAACAAATATACTTGCTAACTTGTTATTAGAACAAACTTGTATAATGCTTTTATAGTTGAAAGGGTTCCCGTCATGCCCACGCTCATTCCCTCTTAAAGTCCAAAACATGCAAGAACTAATTTATATCTGTCTATAATGGAAAGTGTGACAGTCCAATTTTTGAAACTACATCTTTGTGATCAAAAGCAAAGTGTTTAGTCCGGCAGCCACAACGAGTTTTTGTGGGAAACGAGACTGAAAATGAGACCTTCACAGCACACCCCATGCCTATTACGAATCTGCGCGTCTGTCAAGCGCTACCTGGTTCCTCCTCTTGTCAGACAGGATCAACGAAAAACACATGTTAATCCAATGGGACGCAGATTGAAGTTACTGGTCAAAATGAGATTTTCTATGTTTTCTCTGATTCAGTGAAACGTTCTGAATCTAGAGCCATAATTTTTGGAACACAATGTCTTCCGGTCATTTCCTCCAAATCACATAATCTAACACAAACATTTTGGCCAATTTTAGCCACATTCTCGCTTACATTGTCCACTGTAAGTATAACAATAACGCAAACACATGATAGTAGATAGCTTGAAGACATTCACTGCCAAAAACTTATGACCTAGACTTAGTATTTTTCACTTAATAAGAGAAAACATAGAAAATCTTATTTTAACAAAAACTTCAATCTGCGTCCCATTGAATTAACATGGGTTTTTCTTTGATCGTGTCTGAGATGAAGAGGAACCAGACGCACAGATTCGCTGTCGGCATAAGGTGTGCATCACTCTGTGAAAGTCTCATTTTCGTCCTCGTTCCCTGCAGAAACTCGCTCTGGCTGGCGGACTAATGTCATTATTGAAACTTTGATAATTTCTTGTTCATATCACGCTGCACAGTTTTACGATCTCAACGTTTACTCTCATTCATGGAACTATAGTAGTAAACTTCATTTTCTTTACTCGAAGAGGTCACATAGCAGCGCTCCAATATCGATTTTCTTTATTTTTGTATTCTGCAGCTTGCTGTTATTCGATAGAGAGCGAGCGCGGACGTGAGGAAAACAGATTTCACTAATGAAGTCCATTTATATTGCGGCCAACAGATAGATTTGGCAGATTCTTAACAGATTCATTGACACCTAGAGATTTAACGTGCTTCCACAGCAGCGATCACGTGATCATTCTTCTTAGCAAGCTACTTTTTTTTGTAAAACTCCAATGACGTGATTTTTGATCATTTTCGTGTTTGCGGAAGTTGACGAAGATGAATATGAGTCTTCCCGTGGACTTCCGAAGGATCTATCAAACTTTTGAGTTTCTTATCATTTTATTCTTGATGTTGACGAATAAACAAATTGGTATCCCCGGCGATATCGAAGAATGGAAACATCTGCTCAGAGTCATCCCTCATTGCGTGAGATCACAATATTTCCGCTGACAGTTGGTCAACAAAAACTCATCTACCTTTGTCAGGAATTCTCAAATCGAAAATCTCTTCTAAAATTCTCATCTTTTAGTTCCTTGATTTTCAGAGTGAAATCGAAAACTATTAACCTACATCTATTGAGTTCAGAGAATTCACAGTGATGTGACTGGAGAAGGTAACTTTCAGCATGAATTATCAACAATTGGTCGCATATTTCTTCAAATTCATTGCAATGTTCTGCACATAGCAGTTTGTATTACAATTGATGTCTGTTTTTCAACTAGTCTAAACTTTTGTTTCGCATGATGTTTTTTTTTATATTGAATTACGTTTGTCTTAACTCTGAGCTTGTGCCTCACGGTTTTTAGTATTGGGACTCAACTTAATTAAATCAACTTCTGTATATTTGTTGGCTATTTATGCACCCTAATCTATCAACTAACTAAAGATAATCACAGAAATGCTGATGGCAAAATACCTGTGTTTTGATGCAATACTTTGACTGTCAACGCGATTCATCTGCAAAGTTTCCGGAAGGAAGATTGCAGTGCCCAGCGCTTCTGACCGCAAGTTAAGAGCAAAAATTAAGACGTTCAGCCATCAACCACCCTGGCCTTTGAATATCAGGAATTCATCGTATAATGTACCCTTGGTTCATTGTGAACTGTACTCAGTAAATATCCGCAAAAATTAACAGCTAAAATAAGTTTCTGTCTTTTACGGTAAGAACAGAAAACATCCGCAAAAACGGACGCTGTTTATCTGATATTAACAGATATTATCTGTAAGGTTCAACATCGATTTTTATCTGTTTTGTCAACAGTTTAAAGTGATGGAAAGAGCTCTTCATTCAGAGAATTCGGCAATTTTATATGTCGACAGGCAAGCGGCACTTTGTAGTGAACTGCAGATTTTGCATACTCATGCTTTGACATCAAGGATGTCTACTTTCACGAAGGCCTTCATTAATAGTATTTGTCCATTCTACCTTGATCAGTTAGATCACAACTTTGTTTGGTGATGGACACTATTTAATTGCATATTGTACGTGACTAATTCACGTTTCATTGACAGTAACTCATCCCTCATCTGTGCATGTTGTTTTTATATCACAATAAAATGAACCATCATCACGGCTGGTCGTTTTTCGTAAACCAACGGGCATACAATACGTTTCCGATATTATGGTAATTCAGTTTTTGATACAATTCTAATAGAATTCCAGACAATTTTCTTATCAATAAACCTAGAAGTTCATTAGTAATCAATACATTGATATAGAAATTCTGTTCAACTAATTGTCATCATAATGAATGAAATAATCCCATCAAATAACGCAAAACAGCACATACTCACTCCTGACAAGTAAAACATCACAGCACAACAGTCTGTTGCAGGTTGAAGTCCGGCAGAGAGAGGGGGAGGGGTATGAGGCGGTTCGGGGTCTTGAAACAATTGACAAATAAAAGCGTGTGAAGAAATCCGCAAACTCTCTCGAAGTTATGTCGTACATGGTGACTGCGAGGTCGATAATTAGATCACAACAGGTAAAAGGAAACGTCAAAACTTACTTTAGCCAAGTCTACCAATGTATTAGCGTTGTCTGTCAACTTCCTTTGATCTCTTCTCACTTTCCGTAAGCTGTAAAATATATGAATATAGATGACAATTTAACTCTCTTGCCGGTTATGTGGTGGGATAGAATGTTCATTTATTTTCATTCGCGCAAATAAGATGTGAATCCTACTATTTCTAAAAAATTAGCAAATCCTGATGTTTTCTCAGATTCCAAAGTATCAATTTTATCAGTGATTTTCTCTTATCTGCTTTGTACGTGACAGCGATGGAACTGGGTCTTGAAACCATTCGGTGACGCACTCAGTGACCCGGTTTTTACTAGACTCTGCTGCCAAAGAGCTCTTAGCTAAATTACAAAGCCAATGTGAAATATCGGTTAATCACTAGGTGTCGTTGTTTAATGGAGGAAAAACAGGTCGAGTCATCAAATGTCGGCACGGCTACGAAAGAGGCTGCCATGAGGATACGGACTCCTCAAAAGTCAGTTGTCAGTCCCATGGAAATGATCGACTCTGATAGATGAAAAAAATCGAAATGTCTGATTGTTAGCATAATCATTTCGATGTATCTATCAAGATAACTCATCAGAAGCATTCGTCTTTGAAGAAATTTCAATAATGATGGATGGACAAAATTTGATATATAGCCTACTAATACAATGTGCGCCGAGACTATACTTTACCACAGAATGACATGATCTTGAAACGTCAGGAGTTGCCAGCAACAGGAAGTCTGATAAATCTCCACATTTTCCAATTGTATTATTATAATATGCGGATATTTACCCGCATATTACCTTTAGAAATGGTACTTGAAACTTGGTCTGCCGGTTTGATAGGCCACTGATATGTTACATGACTTTGAACAATGAAGCAATGGTCATGAAAATTGTACGCAGCTTAATTTACAACTCAGGAATGATAACAACATGAAATCTTAAATAAATCAGATTAAAGATATTACAACATCAACTAGTACCATAAAAACATCAATTTATCAAGCTCATCTTCCAAATAGTAGCGGAAGGTTTTAACCTATCAAAGAAGATTGGAGATGAGATTGCCTTTTATTGATTCCTCTTCAGTCAGAATAAGGTTTTCATATGGTTTGATTGTACAAAAAAGATTGAGAAGTCTATGACCACCCAAATATTTTGGACTTCCTCTGTTCTGAGCTCTCAGAGAAGAAGTTGAAATGGATTATACTTTTGCTGATAGACGTTCGAAGCTGATAGTTGAGCTCTCCGAGGTGGTCACACTATATTGAAGTTACTTAGAGGTTTCTATAATGTGCAACTATCAGGGCGTTCATCGAAGTTACTATAATGACACGGTCACACTATCTCTCAACTAACACCTACATTTGCCACTCCCGAAATTCTTCGCCGCACCGCACCGAAAGACCATCGAAGTTGATAGTTGCTCTCAGGGTTGGTCACGCTTGATAGTTGTGCTCGTTATAGTAACTTGATTGACGTTTGAAGTCGGCAACGAAAACCTCAGTTTCGGTTTTTGATTAGCCAATTGCTCAACTATTAGCTATCAGCTCTCATGTGTGGACGTACTTTATATGGGACATTTTCACCTAGTGCATTACTACCAGGAGCATGATTTTTGGTGATCTGCTCATATCATTGATGATTCCAAATTCTTTGTGAGGACTTTGGTTATCACAAAGCTCATTCTCTTCATTACACACGTCACATCCTTTCATTGCATTATTTTCTTACTACATCCTGTTGCATGTATCCTAATATTTGCATGATACTTTTAACCTGCACCAGGCATCATATGGACTAGGTTATAGCTGGTGATTGACGTAAAGGAATTCATTTTGAGATTGTGAGACTTACCTGTGAATAGCTTGAAGAAATTTGCGTTGATGGGACCGCACCTTTGATAGATTTACGCGTTTTACAAGCTTCGTATACTTGTAGATGAGCCACGTCTCACGCAATACATTAGCTGCCGAATTCTTCAGCTAAAACGTTAATTTCAATTATCATTGTGGTATGGGAGATGATGCAATTGACAGAGACAGTAAACAAGAATGTCATAAAATATCTTAGTCATTCATTTATCCAGTCAGATAAAACACTGAATTAAATTATACGTCTCATAGAGTGATGGATGTTTCATACGTTTCATTTGATGTGGCCGCTAATTCTGACTATACCATAACATGAGAAAAATCTCATAGATAATTAGTATTTGATAATGATGCTCGAAAGTCGACTCTCGATGAAAGCGATGACAACAGCCGGTCCCAACGTAGCGCTTATATCAAGAGTCGATAAATCAAATCGTTAAGTTAATACACAGATCACATATAGAATCAATCTTTCATTGAAGTGATTAATGCAAGAACTCAATATTGGTTTACTTCAATTGCCAATGACGAAATAACTCGCACCTTTCAAATTCAAACAAACCTTTCAATTTCGGCATTAGTAAGTTCAAATACAATATACATTTCAAAGTTAAATGTTGGCTTTAAATTACTGATATCTCGATTAATGCCATGTTGTTTTGGAGGATGAAACCATCTGATTGTATTATGCAGATTAGCGTTGGCCTAGAATGTTACGGGTCGGTGGCTCAAATGCTCCAATGCGCAGTTATTTTCCGTCTGTCAATCATTTACGGATGCTCAATCAGCACAATACAATGCCTTTCTTTGGCAATGAGCATTACATGAGGTTTTTAGCCCCACCGGTATACGTGTTATTAAATACGTTTTCAGAAGTTTACTAACGCACATTATTTGCCAACAGGTCAACACTGTAACATGCTAGCAGCTCTGCTACTGTCAGCTATAATATGAAGTTAATAGTTGAACTTAATCTCTGCTGGTATGAGTGAAACATTTATACCAAAGAAGCACGATAAGTAAAATGAAAACTTGAATAATATTAAGTTCAATGACAAAGTAGGATCCAATGAAATTCTATCAATAAGGATCATGGAATAAAGCTGAACCTAAAATTCAAAAAATTCAGAAATCGTTCTTTCTTTCAGTCGTTCTCACGCAAGAAAACTCTTAACACCTCTGTAAATATAACTGATCATCTAACTTACATTACATGTGCTCGATGTTCGATATTATCTCCACGCTAGTTATTAATAGAATGAAATGTATCAAACTATCGATCAAATTGCCATGCAAAAGATGTGCGGAGGGCAGGACTCGAACCTGCAGCCCAGGTTAACCACACTTGTGCCCTGCCAACTGAGCTACGACCACTTGCATGCGGTCGTGTCAATTGGCAAGATCAGGTCATCACCGCAAATCAGTTGTCTTGGCAATTATGATCAGTTGGAATTCATAGGAAAGTCCGATATCCATGCATTCATGAAGACAAGCCTCGAAATTCCACACTTCTGCGAGGGCCAGCAATAGACTGCAGATAATTCATTCCATAGAAATTAAATAGAAGCACAAGTTCTGTCATTTCAGTGTGAATCCACTATGACACATGAAGAAGTTGGCCAATGGACAACAAATGTCAATAACTTGCTAAATCATGTGATAACAACAGGGGCAATGTCGCCATCTCTTTCCATTTATTTGACAGATTTTATGAGATTCTTCATGCTTCATTACGTGAATGCTACTCAGTCACAAGCGTTATCGGGACTCGAACTTGAAAATCACATTTCCTAGCATTAAAATCTCGTTTTTCAGTTGCGATTGTCCTATCGTATCCTATGACAGATATATTTTTGAAGATGATTGATTATGTCCTAGAGATGACTCGGGTTGTGTCGCTAAGAACAAGCTTTTATATCGATCGAGCATCACATCATATGTGTGTACGTAGATGTTCGGAGCTATTTTATCCCAATCCTGTTTGTGGCGCCAAATTATATCAATTACGCGCGACTGATCAAGAGCATCGTTGAGTCGTCATTAATCGTAATCATTATAGCTACATCGCGTGAACGGAACGATAAATCAAGAATACTGAAGATATTAGCAGATTCGACGTGGGGACATCAGGCTATCTAAGAGAAGAGACAGAAAGAAGCTTTGAGAGCGGACTGAATTGTGGGTTTGAGATGACAAGTCGAACTTTCAAATTTACATGAAAATAGATCAATTTTCTCGAGACACACTGCCGCAGCCTTGCGATCCTTTAGTCATGAGATCAAATCGTCATGAGGACATCATTTTGGTGTCTTTCGGGATTTCAGCAGTTTGATTGAGCAGTTAACTGATTAGACCTACCTGATTAATAACAAAACAGAGTGTGGTAAATTCAAAGATTTTTGGGAAAATGCGGATGACTAATCAAATTAGGTAGATACGAGATAAAAGTGCAAGAAAGGAGAGCAAAAATAAGATTAATAAATGAAACGATAAGCAGCAGATATCAGATTCTTCATTTTGCAACATCTTGTACTGAGTAATTATTGCATAACTCTCCTGTTCAGAATCCCGTCGAAAACACATGAACAGTCATGTGTGACATGCGTTTTTGTCTCATTTTCAGCTTGAATCTTAGTAGAGTTAGGAGACCAAACAAAATAAAGTCTTTCAGAAACTGCAAGCCTTAATGTGTCAGCATTGTATCTTTATATTGATTCGTAGCACAGTTAGAAATGCAAAAAACAACACTTGTAAAAGGTGTGGAGCAAAACGACTGCATAGTAATTGTCTTCGACACGTTCATTTATTTGACAATCAATAAAAGCGTTCATTTCATCGACAATTCATGCGTAGAATTCTATAGTTCATTTCGTTAATACGCTCATTTGTTCGGAAAATGTGGTTATCTGATAACAGGACATTACTTGTCCATGGCATGGATCATGCATGACATAAGTCCCTAACCTTGAAATCTATCTCTGCATAATTTATAGACATGCTATAAAGTTTGAATGAAATCCTTTTGATGTCATAATTTGTAATCAGTTTCTCCCGTAATTTGATAAAATGGAGTTTCAAGAGACAAAACATCAATAGATGAACCTGTGATCACTTATTATGCCTACATAATTGACAGAAAGAGGAACGATAAAACCCATTTGAAATGTAGTGAAATTAATCCAAAGAAATGCAAAGTATACGAGTATAACTTAAAACGTGTCGAACAAATATACGTGTGGAGCAAGCCGACCTTCCACACATTACACAATGACATGCATTCTCACCGTTACCAAATCTAACTTAAAAAATAAGCTATGTTTATACAAGCAGTAGGGTGATCCATTTTCTATGAAGCGCACTGTATATTTGCCGCACTAGATTTATTTTCTTTGCCAAATTCATGGAAACTATCACATTATGAGCTTAACATGTCTTTTTGCTAGATAATAATTTAGAAAAAAGTATTTCTGTGTTGATAGACATGTTGAATGGTATATTTCGTCTCAATAACATTTTCATCAAGAAATTCGCTATTCCCAAAACAATATGATACACGAATCAATAGGCTTTTGTGATGCCAGACAGACGAATAAATGTAAGTCGATCAATTAATCTCCCTTTGAAGTGGCAGCATGTGAAGGTATTTCATCACCATCTCTTGAGCTACAAGGCTGTGACATTGCATCATATCGTTCGTTATTCCTCTAGAAATCGGAGTGTCGTCGACAGGAATAGATATCGTGCGTGTGGTCCAAGGTCGCCACTGAAAGTGGCATTCACACCCAAATATTGTAGTCACGCGCAATGACACACGAGAAAATAAATATCAGACTTGATAGAGAGATGTATGCGAGTGGGAACGATTAAGGAGAATACATATCAAAACTGGAGGAATGAACAGTTTGTCGTGTACTGCATGTTGTTGCTGTTGCTCCAGAAAGGTTGGGAAAATTAATTCGTAAGGAATGAGTTCATTAGGTTTGATACTGAAATTCTGGTTAAATATTGAACTTGTGAAAACAAGTTTGAACACCTGAAATTTCATCGCGCAAAAGCTTGCCTGCTTATTATTGAGAAACGAATGAAGATAACGCATATCCGGAAAAAACTAGAACTGTGGAATTCGAATTTCAAGCTAAAACAAATGTGAATAGAATGCGAAAATATGCCCAATAACAATCAGACGTATCCGAGGCGCTTCGAATGAGTCTAAATACGTCTCTTAAAGTCTCTGAAGAAAAACTGTGTTTTTGAAAATGATATCAACGTGGATAAAACAACTTAGGCTTCCTGAAGGACTTATTTGGTCTCAGAAAATCAGAGAGCATCAGAAAAATGAGAATTAAAAGGCCTTTCTGTTGCTTTAATTATTGCGCGTATTCACGTGAAGGGACCGAACAATATCGTCAATTCCTCTTCGTGAAATAAAACTTTTTGTACATCATTGTGATTTTGGTGCGATCTTATAAAGATCACAAATAAGAAGTCAATTTTCTCTCCATGGCTTCGCTTGTTCTCTGGGTCACAGTACTTGGTGGCTGTTAATGGTATTCAATATGTAGCTTAATTTTAGTTGATATCATGCAAACCTTTTATCATTTTGTCATTCCTTGATGTACTGCCACCAAGAAAACAAACGAGGCCATGGAGAGAAAATTGACTTTTTATTTCTGAAATAAAACTTATTTCAATAGTTTATGACATTAACTTTTTACGTATGAGTCCTCTTCTGTACGTAGGTAGATAGAAAGCCTGCAGTGGACAGATTTGGCCAAATTATATAATGTCATCATCAAACTTTTTCAAAGGTAAATTTTTGATGTAAATTTTCAAAATCATTGATGCCATAAAAGACAAATGGGGGCTAATGGACATTTCCTGAATCGTCATATTGAGACTTCAACAACTTGGAGATTTAAACTGCTGTATAGCTTTCTCAAATTAGCATGAGATTGCATAATGAGCACACATTGGGTCCCACATCTTGGAAGACGTAAATAATTGATACACTTTTTAATTACGGAATTTTCAATACTTTTCAATACATGGACTAAAAATTCATGAAATATCTTGCTTCAATATAAACGTTAGATATTTCAGAAAGATTTAAATTTTCATTACTCGTGGTTAGTGGACGCAGTTTTATAATAGAAGAAAAAACAGCAACATAAAACTCATCAAAAGCAGATGTTTTTACTTCAGTGTACAGATTAGTTGACAACTTGCCGGGTCTTCTGCATCTTAGTAGTAACCCATCGGTTAATGTTTGATACAGTTCTGATTCGTACTTTAGTCCTTCAAGAACACTCAGAGCCACACTTGATCTCTGAACCATCAAACTTAGAGTTTCAATCAGCGTGCTAGTCCAAGGAAATCCACATCTTAAGCGATCTAAATCGATTTTAAATGATTCGAAGGTTGTTACATTGAATATGCGGAGAAAAAGCGATAGCAATTTTCTGTCAGTTTTTAGAGTTACAGCTTATCAAAGTCATTCTCGATATTTCGCAGCAGATAAGTACTTAGTATGGCATGTGGTATTAATTTGTAGTGTTTCTAATCATAACATCGAACTGTTTTAAACCTTTACAGGGTCAAATAGTCCACCTCCTATTGGTTAAGAAAGATACGGGATGCGACTAATCACGCGGAATTCATAAGGTGAATCTTTAAAACATTCCATTGTCGTAAGGAGTTCGTTATATCTTCACCAGCCATCTGCAGGAAGTTATCTTCAATGATGTTCACCACACCTTGATATTCAAATACTCATTCTCTCTCATTTCTTATGATTAGAGATGACATTACTATGATAAGTTTGTAGAATGGTAACACGGGCACTGGACTAATTACCTTGGGAAACCTACAACACTGTCATTAATTTAGTACTGCTGCAGTTTCGCTAATTGTTTTGTAACAGTTGAACGCTGTATACTTCATCAAACACTTTCCGATTCTCACGGTTCGCCGCATTGAGCTCCTTTAAATTGTCGCGACTTTGAACTTCTGTTTATCGGTTTTGAACCCTGTTCAGCACCAACCAGGGTTATCAAAAACCAATTGCAATCAAAATAGACCAACTAATCAATTAATTGCAATTTTTCATGACAGCAATTAATCAACTTCAATTATTTTATGAAACAAATCAATTCGACTTTGGATTTAATTGCATTACAATCACCATAAAACCTCTAGTGCACCGCCAAGGTCGAGCCCCGTGGGTGTCATTGGAAGTCGGCAGGAAGGGCATCCGGACTAAAACTACTACAACAACGCTCCATAAGTCTGACTATGTCAGCACCGTCCAAGTCCCAAGCATGGGGAGTAGTGACGTAAAAAAAGTTGAAATGGCATTCTATTAGACAGTGAGTCTATTTTGTCAGCTATCTCTTTGTAAAAAGTTAAAATTGCATCAATATTCCGTCACATTCTATCTTTAAAACAATTATTTCGTTCAATTCCTTGCAACAGACCGGTAGGCCTATGTTGTAAAATGATTTACATTGAATCAATCATACATTACCGAGGATCTCTATGAACCTAAGATAATGCTAAATAAAGATTTTTTCCAATATCGGCATTTAATAATTAATCGTTTCCAACTAAATTTATCTTAACCCGGTATAAATTAAAGCATCAAACGTCGCAAGATGGTAAACTTGATTTCAACATTACGTGAGTGTAGTAGGAAAATCGTGTAATTGCTGACTGTCAAGTCAACAGACAACATATTGTCGTGTTCAGTAGAAAATGGAGGACGTAAAACAAAAGAGAATCCACTATGTAACGCATATACGCGTATATAAAGCACATAAGGTTTTTTGTAAATCTTCATGGAATGCCTGCTCCATGACAAGGTATATAGTTTCCTCTTCATGGAGCAGACATTTCATAAAGAATGAGAAAACCTTCTCCAATGTTTAGAAGCAACGCCTATCCACTGTCTTTTATTCATAAAACTATCAAAATTTTCCTCGACAAAATATTCTCCCCTCCTAAAACGCTAGATGAAGCTCAATATGCACACATTGCAAAAAATTCCCTTTTTTGGTATACAATTCATTTACTGCATAAAGAAGTTATCCAAAAATTTAACAAAGGTGCGCACCCTTTATAGTTCGCCAGTAACAAAATTAAAAATCAGTTTTCCAACAAAGATCGAACTCCTTTAGCACTAAAGTCTAGTACGGTCTGCCCATTCTTGCAATGCTTATCCCAGTACTCCCTACAGAGGCAGAGCAATTCGCCGTGCCAACTTAAAGACTAAGGAGGACAAAGAAACCGCATCAGCCACACACGTTGAGCTGTCAACGCAGTTGCAATGCTAGTAGCTTTAAAATCCTTTCGAAGCCTACTAATATTGATGACCTGAATACCATGGAAGCTTTGTACATAAAGAAAACTCAACCTGAATTTTAACAAACATCAATCAAGAAGCTGCTTTTTAAATTAATCTACTCCCGAGTACAAAAAATTGAGCTAACTTATTAAGTACTGACCAAGTCATCCGACTTGTCAAGTACTGATTAAGTTAATTGTCGTCTACTCGGCAACTTATTAAGTTAAATGCTGCCAACTTTACTTACCAAGTTAAGCACCTATCTCAGTAACTTATTTTCAACTAAGTCGGCACTTAGTAAGATAATTCCGGCGTATTCTGTATTTAGTCAGTAGCTTTTTTTACTTAGCTTTTTCTACTCAGATTGTGGATACCTGGCGGAATGAAAAGCTCTTCTTAGCAAATCATGTTAGCATCTTATTCTAAAACCAGTTGGATGGCTTTCTGTTCTTTCTAAATAGTATACGGTGTTGATTGTTATCATTATTCCTATACATTAAGAGTTTGCATGTATAAGCGGCATAACGGTCTTTTTGACAAAATCGCGACTTTTTTCTGTGTAGAGATAGCTTATAGGCATATATGGGATGTATTTGCTTTGTAATTTGAAATGGTCTGATCTTCTTTTTGCCTGCACGATCAAACTCTACCAGTTTTTCTGCAAAACGTGATAAACGCCACCCTTCATTTTTTCATGAAAAATGCGCCAACTGTTAGTGTGCTGCGATTACATCATTTAGGAATGATACGGACGCTTGCAGTGTGTTTAAATCACATTTTGAATAAAACTTTATCACATTTGGTTTGCTCTAGTTACCGCAAATCATGACAATGATTAGACATTAACAAAGTGAATATTTGACCACAGTCCATAACTAAGTTCATTCTGCATTTGAAATCGTGGCAATTAGGTGAGTGAATCTCGAGTAAATCCTAGAAATGGAAGAGATTATATCACATCGATTTTAGAGCCTTCTTAAATGAGCATATTGTCACTTATCGCTTTTGCATCCAAAACGCAATATTTAAGTCAATGCTGTATAGAATCTATCTATACCGGTACATGCCGAGACCCCGAAAGGAAAAAAATTCAAGAGGTGAGAACAAAAAAACTTTTTGTTCTCACCTCTTGAATTTTTTTCCTTTGTGTCAACTGCCGGCTTTCTATGTACATCCACCTACCAATGGTTTGTGCATGGAACGCAACACGAACTAGCTATTTGCATTCGTGTTTGAAGTTCAAATTTTTGAACCCGAGCTCTGAGAACAAGATTTGAATTATCTAATTAATTGTAGATGTCTGGAGGTCGGATGACGATTTATCGGCATCTGATTTACTGATTCTCTACAATAGGGTATACTACACTGATGACGGCAAATAAGCCAGAAACGTTTGTATAGAATCTGAATAGTCTTCGACTTAGCTATTTAAATAGAACATCCGTCAACACATGAGGACTATTTCAGGACTATCGTCGACGTTTCAAATTTGAAGCTTGTTGCGTTTTGAATTCAAACTCTTCACATACACTATGTGGCAAAATTAAAAAGTATTTAAGCATTTGTTGAATTCAATGACGTGTCATACTAACCCGTTTCGTGAGCTGAGTATCCATCATAAAGTTGTGGACATGCTTCTCTGCTCGCGTCAATTCCAGCTTCCTCGCAAATACTGCCACAACCAAAGCTGTGCAAGCGGAACCCTGTAAAAGAAATGATATTGTCAAGTCGGACATTGTAATGAAAGCATTGTAGGTGATATTAATTCTGATAGCATACAATTATTATCAGTGACGAAATTCACCAAGAAAATCATGTAGATGTAAAGCAGGACAGAGGCAAATTCCAGAGATGTGCAAAAGCCATCTTCAAAGGCAATTAGTACATGTAAGTGAAGTTATTTCGATAAACACTGACAATTTAAAGCCATTAAAATCATTTCGTAAGTGATCAACGCCGAAGCGGCTATTTAAGCAGAAAGACACTTATCCTAAATGATCGGTACAGGAAGCAAGTTGTCACGGAAAACAGAGTCACGAGATGATCTGAAGTATAGCCTACTTAATAGTTCCTGCGATGAAAGTTTCCTCTTCAACCTCGACATTGACCTCAGAGCTTTTACTTCCACCCGACCTCGACTTCAATAAAATCGAGGTCCAGGTAATGTCATCATGAAAAAGCATTATAGCAATTTCAGAAAGCTATAGAAGTTCGGAGCAAGTAGACATTCAGTTTTGTTCACCGGCGCTGTGGCCTTGTGGTAGAGTGTTCGCTCTGAGTCTGGGAGACATTGGTTCAAGCCTTGATCGGGTCAAACCCAAGACTTTCAAAAATAGGTACACTCGGCACAAAAAGAGTGAGAGTGGGATAGATAACAATTCAGCCACATGGAAGAAAAGCCCGTGTCTAATGTGCTTCCTAGTATTATTAGTTATTATTTTTTTGTTGAATAGTTGACCATAATGATGACCAAATTCTAATTTGCAGACAAGGAGGACGATCATATACGAGCTTGCTTTCTCGCATAATACATCGCTTACCTAGTGCACCGCAAAATCCTAATCAGCATAAGTCTTATTCGAATACCTCAATGTCACGTTATATTGGTGAGTGATAAAATAGTACTTAATTTAATAAAATAGGTCTTAAGTGGATGGATAAGAAAACAACCCAATGCTAGATCATGTGTACCACCTATACTTCAAAATGTGTTCTGCTGAAAACTGTGAACTGTTTCTGTTTATGAATTTTTGACGACGAATAACTATTCCTCCTTCTTAATCGTTGTTGTGAACCTCTTCTGATCCACGACGAACAATACATTCAAAATTTGCTCAGAAATTAATAGACCTGATAGTTTGTCTTTCCTACATACATGTAGCTTTGATTGAAAAACTTTATGTATTTCCGATGTAGAAATTGCGAAATATTGGTTATAAACACGAACTTATACTGAGTTAAAAGACTTTACTTGAGATTAGAGTCGAAGAGGCATTCCTTCAATATAATTTGAATAGAAAATATATACTCGTGCAATCACTTCACAACCATGTGCAATTTCCTCTGCGGATAAGATGTCTGCATGTATTACCATCGAACGTTTGAACGCCCAGGACGCCGAAGGCCCGTCCAAGTTTCCTTTTGATTTAAATATTATTCGATCAACGGGTAGTCTTTCTGCCTTACATTTGACTGACGGGCAGTTTTGTAGTACTCAAGATGTGCCACTGTACAATGGTCTGTGAAAAATTAATGTGCGACCTCGGTCCCTGCGCAACTTTCTACTACCTCCCGGACTATCCCTGACCTTTCCATGATTTCCCTGACCAGTACTCTATGGATGAACCATGATGCTTGCGGAAACATTATTGTTGCCATCGACGCTAATGGTGACAATCAGACTGAATGTAACAATTTGATTAATGATCATACGCTCGTATTAGAAAAATTATTCATTTCATCAAGAGAAAGCTACTCCGTCACTGTCAACTGATTTAGTTGTTATTACGTTATGGTGTTGCTGCTATCATAATTCAGGAATACTAACTGAACGTCGAAAAGATTGATGAATACATCATCTTGAATCATACTCTGCTTTCCGATGAAAAGATACCGATGATGGGAACGGTAGGATCGTATGCAAAAAGCTCTACAGGGCAACAATAAAATATGACGAGAGAGGTTTCTGGTAAATTCTAAACATCCATTTTCCAATCCACTACTAATTCTAAATGCGATACAGGATGTGTGAACTATCGGACATCCCCAGAACTTATTAAAAATAAATAATAAGTTTGCTTATACTCGTGAGTACATCAAGAGACTGTTTCGTTGGATGTTTCGCATGAGATAACGTGATGTTGCAATTTAGATAGAGCGCTTGAAAGAGATCACGATGTACGTGTAGTTCTTCGTCAATTTGCAAAAAAATTAGCGATGCCAAAATTTCCTGGCTTATAGTATTTCGACTGTCACAGCCAGTTACAGGGATCAAAGGTAATTTTTGGACCTTATGATTTTGATACTTTTTCTAATCTATGTTAGATTTGGCATTCACAGATAAGAAGCATGGAAAATCCTGGCTCTCTATCCTTGCTTTGCCACGCTGTCTACGGCTGCCAAGAAATGCTTGCGGCTAAATTATTTCGGTCGGTGAGAAACCTATTACACCCACAGAATTAGATTCTGTAATTACAGCTGCATATGTGCAGGTGAAGTGGCACTTTGTGATCATCAGCGCCTGGCAAAGTTAGTTTAAATAAACACAGACCACTCTGTTGTGCTGTACCTCGTATTCTTCAGCCATTCTATATATATTTTTGGGATATTTCGAGCGTCTGTGGGGCGAAGCTGCCAAGGAAATCGTGTGCTTAAAGTCTGAGGACATCAATGTATTAACTACGCATCAATGATATTATTATAACTGTCCCGTGCACCTCGTACCATTACCATATGTTAACATTACCAGAGCATTCCTGCTCACTTTCAATCAAAAGTGAAAGAAACAAATCGAGTTTAAAAGTTATTGAATATATTCCAGAAAATTGAATGTATGCACAGGAGGAGCGAATGGAGGTACACATATTCATCCTAAAATGCAGAGTTACACACATTTAATTAACTTTCAACATGGAAGTCTTATGATGATAAATTTAACTGAGAGCAATATATTAGCAACAATGAAGCAGCACGTAATAACCTTTTCTTCAACTTTAGAGAACTGCGTAGGAAATAATGATATCGACGGTTGAATGCAAAGTTTACACCCATCTAATTATTGCAACAAAGATCTGTCTGAGCATTGTTCTACGATATTGAAAATTGAGATAGAAATTGTCTGAAGGAGAGAGAATCTTCATGTCGCAGATACAAAGAGTCCGAATTACGATATCTGAATGTCTGTGGGTCGGACTTCTTCATGAGATGAACATCAGATCCTCTAACACGTGGGGTGAAGGGACTACGGTTGCCTTAACATGAATCATTCTTCGCGAAGATTAAGATTCTCTTAATGCACTCAATGAAACTTTTGCAACACTTCACTGGATACAGCTAATACAGAATCTCTTATATTATGACGGTCAATAATCAGTGGAATATAGCTACCCCTTTGTAGTTGATTAGAAAGTATTTGAGAGAATCCCATAATGCATAAGAAAGCATTTAACAATGGAATGAAATAAAATAAACGATAGATCAAATTGCCATGCAAAAGATGTGAGACTGGAGTATGTTTCAGCATGAAATATAGCCGAGATGTTGCTATAGGAGAGGAGAACTTCATTTTTATATATTGTGCATAACATTCATATGGAAAAACAAAACCATAAACCGAAAACAGTTCAACAATGAAATGATCGCGTACATTTGTTTTAAGATAGATTTTCCATCGGCATTATTATATGTTTGACACCAAAGGACACGCACTTCTTTCATATATTCCCACCTAGCATTACATTTATAAAGAGAATAAATATAGAGGATTGACAATTGGATTGCCTAGTGTAAGACCCTGTGTTTCGATTCAAAAGTTATGTTCCTTGAGGAGTGATATAGGAATTTCGTCATAGAGGACAACAAGACAGATTATCCGAAGACGCGCTAGCTTCCGAGCATTTCTCGATTATTTGTCTGAGACAACTTTGATAATCCTCAAATTGTAATTCGTCCAAGGATTATATTAAACAATGATAACATTATATTGAATATGTAAACATGTTTCATGCCACATTGATATAACTTTCCTAAATACTTTCCTTATAAGTTTCCAAAGTATGAAAAGAATATTAAGAAGTTGATATCAGAAATAGATAGCCAATAACCAATTACAAATTTTGAAAACATATTATAATTTACACTAAGTATTATAAAACACATAAAGTAATTCAAGTAAATAAGAAAGTAGCTCATTAAGATAAAAAGTTTCATTTTACAAATTTTCGGTTGCATTAATGACTTTTTTTGAAATTTTGTACCACTTTGTTATTTTTCTTCTTCCAACTGATGTCAAGCTGAAGTTACAGACTGAAAATTTGTGGCGAATAAATTTTTATAATGAAGACATCCTTTTACAAAATCAATAGGCTCAGGACGCAAATTTTCGAATTCACATATACTGCCTGACAGAAAAAAACTTAACACTTATCATTACTAATCATTCTGGTAGCTGTTAAATTTCTAAGTCGGATGTCGTACATCATTTTACACAGGATTATTTGCTGTCTTTTTTGACATAAGTCGCAAGTGCATGAAGATGCACGAAAATGAATTCACAAAATGAGTGACTATTAGAATGATTCTCTGTGGACGCAGGGCATGCGTAATGTTTGTAAAGAATTGGATGCATCGCAGTGGGCTAGCTGTTACGAATTGGTGGGTGCGTTGGTGTGAAGAAGGAAAAGTTGCAAGACCAAAGAAAACAAATATGGTGACTGCTGATAATTGCAGTGAGGCGAAATGATGGTTTCAGAGCGTTTCGCATCTAACGAAAGGCTGGAAATCTGCTGTTGTATTTGAGGTATCCACTGTTGCGCTAGAACTGCATATCGACATTTGACAGAAGCAGGATTTATATCTTACAGACATGCTGTACGCATACCTCTCCAAAAATTTTTGAATTTTAGTGAATTCATACGATCGCTTTCCTTAATGAATGAACATTTTACAAGTCTCGAACGCAAACGAAAAAAATAAGAATGGTGTGAGTGGCATTCTAAAAGGAGAGCTGATGAGTGGCATCGCGTGATGTGGCCGAGTAATCACGGTTTACCGTCGATTTTCACCACAGAAGAGTTTGTGCTTACTTACTGTCTCGTGATAGCTATGCTGTCTGCTGCATTTCAGAACATGATCGATTCAGCGGTGGTGGCGTCAGAATTTCCGCCAATACTTGGTACAGTGGACAAGTCAAGACAAGTCAAGGCATCTTGGATGGCTAACGTTATCTCTCGGAGACTCCTTTTTCTTATTCCAAAAGTATAGGGGCACCATCTCATCATCCAAGATGACAATGTGCAGCTGCTTAGAGCACACCCATCCGGTGATAACAGCTAAGCAAGTGATAGCTCTTGGCCTTCTCTTGTCTCCTGATCTTTCACCAATCGGGATGGCGTGGGAGGATCATTGCAAAAGGGTGAAAAACTCATATCCACATTCTCCTACCAATTTCGAATCAATGTCCGAAAGGTAAGTTGAAGAGCAACGGGAGCAAGAGAGATGAGACGAACTCTACGAACAATAGAATTTGAGCTTGCATTGATGCTAGGAGGGCCGTGCAAGTTGCTAGATATGTATGAAATATATTTTTATTATTTAAAGTTTTAGTTTTGATGCTACTTCAATAATGAAAGCAATGTTCCCTATAATTCTGAGTGTTAATATTTTTTTGTCATGCAGTATATTTCCATGCTAGAGATCAGCCTGCCTGATGTGATGTGTCCAAGCAAGATATATGCATTCACTATTCACTGCAGTTCTGCTGAAAGCTTGTTGATATTGAAACTTCAGAATCTAACAATATAACATCAACGAGGATCTATGTAGGAATGATCTCTGAATTGGTCGCTTTTTCTGTTTGAAATTCTTGTAGTAGAAAAAGAGATCGTTTCCTTCTTTATGACGGATTTTATTGATTTCAAGGCACATTTACAACTCCGATGCGTCGCTTCGTCCTCAAGCGTTCACAAGGACAAAACGGAGAGGAATTATATAGTAAAACTGTGGATGGTCCATCAAATCATCTCATGTCTTCTGTGGAGAGGTTTACTGAAAGTAATGTGGTGACTTTTAGTCAATTTTGTGTGAATTGAATTACTTTCTTTACTCTAGAATGGAAAGTTCAAACTTATCGATTAGTCCATCAACAAGATTGGTGTTGATTGTTTTATCAGTCTCTTTCTTTATTAGCGATCTCGACCTTTTCACAGCACGTTGATTTTCAGCATATATGTGCTAGAGGCCGACGAATTTGACCTTGCAATTAAACTGTTAACAGCAACTAAAATCATATACAATGTGTTTGCCGTTTGAAGTAGGGTCCCACAAAAGAACACGCATTGCACTGATACGCATTATTGGGACATTGACTTCTAACTGTAAATTTCTCCTGAAGAGAAAGATAGATAGACGGACAGCTCATAGTTTTACTATATGATCCCTGTCCAAATAGTGCTGCAACTGTCATTTTGCCTTTGAGAATGTCTGAGGACGAATATGTGCTTTTAAATCAATAAACGAAGAGAGTGAAAAAAGAGAGTGTCTAAACGAAGAGAGTGATTTTCATGTATCATTAATTTCTGCAATAAAGCACCTCCTGCATCATGGACGTTTTGGTACACGTAGGTTTGAAATCAATTGTAGATGTACTACTCGAGCTTTCGACGGTCGAACTGCAAGTTATTCCTGAGAAAAATCATGTCATGAATCGGTGGAGGTGGAGATTCAGGAAGAAAACGAAGAATGACAATAGCAAGCGTGCTAAAAGCAAGCTTAACATACTTGCATAATTGTCACATTGCATTGAAAAGACGGTGTGGCCTTCTGGTACAGTGTTCGCTCTGCGTCCGGGAGACCTTGGTTCAAACCTTGGTAGGATCAAACCGAAGACTTTCAAAATAGGTACACTCTGCATTCCTGCGAAACACTCAGCACATACAGAATGAGAGTGGGATAAACAAACACTCGGCCACAAGGAAGAAAGGCTCCGTGCCTAATGTGCTTTCGAGAATAAACAAGGTTTATTTATTCATTTATTGCATAATGTATTATCTTGATTTTGACTTGCATTACTTAATATAATAAATTCTCTGAATATTTCCGAATTTGCTCTGCAAAATCTTATCTCGACTCTTTGCCCTGAGTGTACTGTTAACTTCACCTACAAGCAACAATAAAAGATCGATCAAGCTGCTAAACTGAAATTGAAAATATTTGGCTGAGTAAACATTGTGATGAAGTTGTACAGGTGGGAATAACTTACCATAACACCAGTGGCAATGGCAATAGCTCGGCCGCAGTAAGTATGGGGAACGATGTCTCCGTAGCCCACACTAAGGAATGTAATTGCCGTCAACCAAAAGGAGTTGAGAATGTTGCTGTGATGCGTATCGTGGAAGCTGCGAAAGAGGAAAATGTTTCTCAGAAGGGTTGAGACATGAAATAATTATTTAGTGCATTAATCATGTTGAAAATCGATTACTCCGCCATGTCCTAGGATTTTATTACATAATGTCAGTGAATCGGTGAAAGGAGAACAGATATCCAGATATTTTAAGGTACAACCTTATACGTATTACTAATAAAAATTTAGGGACCGATTTCGACCCTTTTCTAAGCAAGTGTTCGTTCCGGGCACGACTTCCGTCTCTCATTATCAGTAGATAAGTTTCCATGATGAGCGCAGTGGCTCTGTTGTAAGCGAAATAGGTGAAATTTCTAGTCAGTAAAACGATCAAATCGGCGAAAAAATATACAAAGCGCATTTGTCTCATTTCTACAACTTAATCACTCAGCCTGATTTTTGACCAATCTTCGTCAAACCTTGAACAGTCATTCAGTCTTTAGATAGGCTTCAACACTGCGTGTAAAAGCAGGGATGTGGTTCGTTCATGTAAAACATATCCGATATTGACACCGACTAGCACCTATCACGCTGGCAACATCATAAAGTTGTCATTGTTATCACAGAGTGGTAATTGAAACAATTTACATAATGCTTTGATCATGAGATTGCAGGCCAATCGACAAAGTCCATCCACCAAAATCATGCAAACTCGTCAGCCGATTACATGAGAAGGAAAATGCTTTCTACCATTTACAGCCGAAATGCATGCCAGGGATGGTAATTCTCCAAAAGTATACTGAAGATCATTTCTCTGCTTTATTTATACGTCAGTGGTTAAATCTTCGTGGCACAGTGGCTAAGTGCTTGGCCTAGCGATCCTTCGGTCCAGAGGTCGAGCCCCGAAAGTGTCATTGTAAGTCGGCAGGAAGGATAAAAGTACTACAACGCGCAAGAAAAGTCTCACTATGTCAGCACCGTCCAAGGCCCCAGTATGGGGCAGCGGTGACGTAAAAGCTTCATTAAGTCACGCTCCAGAATGCTGCAACTCCATGATTTTGGAGCGTGACTGACCTATAACTTGCAGGTCAACTAGTAAGAATGGGCTTAACAGACGATGCCTGGATTGCCCAGTGATTGCTTGGTCGGTTGCCCATGCCTTGTACAGTGAAGAATCAGTGATCTGAACTTCGATTGGAGTTTTTATATTTGTGATAGTATTGAACAGGATATCCTTTACTTCAAAGCTATGAATGAGCTGAATGAGATCTGAATTGCTAATTTTGAAGCATAACTTAAGCGTACAGCATCATATGGTGTTTGCTTTCAAAACGATATCAAATCTCATCTACAATTTCCTTGATGACACGCATTTCGTATTTGCATATCTCACTGTTCGTCTCTACGAATGTAGTAGCCACGCCTCAAAGGTAATTCAACGAAACAGTAAATCGTTTAATGTCGCAACAGATTTGAGCAGAGAGAAAACCTATATATACATTCGGTCTTGCACTTATTCCGCATCAGCAACCAATATTAGACATCGATGGCCTTATCTAAAGCTTTCACTTCGCAATGGAAGTTTTAGATATTGTTAGAAAAATTTCCTATTAAAATATTACTTCAATTGTTTTTTCTGCTTTCCAAAATCCTGTGATTCCGAAATCCCGGAAAATACCAATTATGTTGTTGAAAACTTAACGAATGCTGATCTGGATAATGATTGTGAAAGACAAAATAGAAGAACTACGGTGAAATATTATGGAGATTCTACCGTCTAACTGACAACGATAAAATCTTCATTTGTCATCTGACAGTTAAACATCCATCAGTAATGCTGAAGAGCGACCTGTCTTCCAGACAAATGGTGACTTCCAGACACACTACAGTTGTTTGACAAAAATGATAATATTAGAGCTGTTGACAATGTTTTGACCGATAGAAATTAGACTCTAGGTCTTTGGTTTTTCAGCCTATGAATCACAAATCAGATCCACAATATACCTATATAAAGGCAATTCCAAAAACGTCACATTTATCTGATACCACTACTTTTCGCTTCTTTATCCCTGAGGTTTGAAGTTCATCACATTTCTATCGGTTAAAACTTTTTCAGCAACCCAATAACAAGACACTGATGAAATCAATGACAAAGTCAACGTGGAGATAAGTTTAAAAAAAACAGCTCTTTCTGTAAACAAAGAGATGGATGGTAGTAATGAATGGCAGTCCCTTCAGTCGTTGCAAGCTCAAGCTTGTCAGAGCATCGTCAATGACCGAGAATCGGTGATTACTAACATCACACTTAAAGAGATGACCGGTGATGGAGGATGATGATGTTCTCCTTGTCCTACCATTCTTGCTCTTTTGGGACATGTTCTCCAATTCGGCGGTGCAAGGGTCGTGCTGCTCTGCTAATATAGTCCACTCCGCAGACACAGTTGAACTTATGTATTACATTGGACGATGCTCTGGCAAGCTTGAGCTTGCAACGACTGAAGCGACTGCCATTTTCTACTACCGTCCATCTCATTGTTTACATAAAGAGTTGATTTTTAATTTATCTCTACTTTAATTTTTTCTGTTATCTTCTAATTTCATCAATGTCTTGTCATTATCATTTTTTCCAAACCACTGTGGTGTGACGTCACCATTTGTCTGCAAGTCAGGTCTCTCTTCAGTATTATCCTGATGAAAGTTAAAATATCAGTTATTGCTTCGAGCGTTGCTCATACTTTGACAGCAGAATGCCGCAGGCAATAGCAAGATTCCGATTACCCTTTCATTTTATTGTCAATTGTCTAGCGCCTAGGTTTTCAATATGAGTGCGCATTTTACGGATATGAGCCTGATCATCTATTCCACATCGAATAGAATATTTGAAATTCAAATATTATGTGAATTTTTAGTATAAAGCTGATCATTAAAAAAGGACCACCTAAATTTCGCTGTATTCAATCGAGTCTCATGCCTTCCAATCGTGTCGCACAACAACGTGTCATACATCATTCGAAAGCTTGTGTTCTCAGTTCAAACAATCAAGGTAAACACTGTAATCACTGGTAATCAAGGTAATCACTGTGAGAGAACAAAGACATACCATTGCTAATTGTTATGTTTTGAACCCTTCGTTCACATTACATTGTGTTTGTGTACTTCAGCGGAAATGAGAAAAAATGTTGAAGTAGTTTGAAAAAGAACTATTGGACTTATTTAAAGAGAATGCAGCATTTTCAGCCAATGGAGTCATTATTTTGTGATAACTTCACGATATCACTGACATTTTCCTATTTCACCAATTTTGATGACCAGTAGGCCTATATCAAAAGACAGCTAAAAAATGCTCGTTCTCGTGTCTGATTCATTATCGTACTCATATGATGTCATATTGAAAAATTACGATTTGCAAAGTGAGCGATTTTCATATTTTGAGCAATACTCAGCAAATGCAGCAGCGGCTGCAAGTTTTTCACAGCTCATTTTAAAGCTGAGAATACTAGCTTTCGAATGATGCATTGCATGTTGTTGTGCGACACGATTGGAAGGCATGAGAATCGATTGAAATCTAGCGAAATTTAGGCAGCCTGTTTTTTATGATCAAGTCTGTAGTTGCATTCTTATGAATGTCCTCTATCGCTTGAATTCCTTGAGCACTTGCAAGTCGTCTATTTTCTTTATTATCACATTTGAAGTCACTTGGAAGTGTAGAATACCATTTCATACATACATTGGATTGGATATTTTGAAAGAATGTCTCTAACGTTTCAAATACTATGTTTGAGCTGTAGTCCATGCAGAAATCAATCCCATCGATCTCTTTTTGTCCTCATGAGTAACTTTTTAGTGCATTCAAGTGTTTGGCATCGAAAATAGCGATCGTTAAGTCGATTTACAGCCAAAATTGTGGAAATTTTAAATAATCTTTCAAAATTGGTGATTTTTCATTTTATTTATAAGTTGTCCAAGGCGGAGCAAAATATCTGGACTCTCTCAATAAATGATTTATTAGTCGAATAATATAGCAAGTTTAAATTGAAAATGACAGGGCCAGGGTTCACACAGGAAATATGTTGCACTGTGAAGTTCATGTCACTCGGATCAATGCTGACGAAGATATGCAGGGGGTACGTGAGGGGGCGAGTCGAGCTTCAGAGTCCGGTATAGATTCATTTAGCAGGCAGAAAATAACTGCGCGTCATGTTGGATTTGAAACACCGACCTCTGGCATTCTAGGCCAACGCCCTACCAACTGAGCTATCGACTGGTGACAATATATCAATTGGCCTCAATTGAAGAATCTGTGGCTTCCTCCTCCAAGACAACATAGCATTAACCGTCAAGTCAAACTACTAATGCCAAGATATCAATAATCTACTGCCGGCATTATACTTTGCATATTACATGCAGATTTATTTAGCAAGCAATTTAGTTGTTCAGTAAAGCACATATGTGCATATATCCCATGAAGCATCTTCATCATGCTATTATCCTCATATTGTTGTGAGATACGACAAAACCTATAATACGTCTAATCATTGTTTCTCATGCAGGCGACGGATGTGATAAAACAGTTTGGTAATACGCTTGTTGTCTATGTTCAGTAATTTCGCATTACTCGCGTCAGAATAATTTGTTTTGCACACGGCTTCCTCCTTACATCTTAAGCCACTAAGATAACTGCAGCACAATCCATCCAGAGGGCATCCGTTAAAACTGTGCTCCAAATGCATGAAATCGTTCATCTGTAGATTTGCCAGTAAATTGTGAAGATTAAAATCCACCTCTGATGCGGAAAATACAGCATGATAAATACGAACCATTTTCAAGATAATTTTCACCTTCTATGATGAAGCATTAGCGTCACTTCTCCTACGGTTGGATGGCCCTGACAAAATCACACTTGTCTGGAGTGTTGTCACACATTTAGGTTGGATTCAATTTTTCATGGTGAAATTGCTTTGATAGATCTTTCTTGTCCTGATTAGGTCTAGATAAACTTGATGTGTCGCCGACAAGGTTCAGATGGGTGATGCTAGTGTCAGCAAGATGTACAGATTAAAATGCATTGATAAAGGGATGAAATATCTTTCTAGCTATCGTTGCGTAAGCATGTTTATGATAAATTTTACCTGTGTTATCATCATTATGACATCAGATAAGTCTTCAATATATCTTCAAGAAATCTTCAATAAGTCTTCAAGATATCTTCAATATTCTGAGATAATTTATAGTCTACCAGGCTTTGTAACTCGACCTATTTCGAATGAAATTTTGATGCTACATTATGAGTTAGACCGCAGATATTGATTTGAAATGCGAACTCCTATTGGCCTTGTTTTGCCAAAATAGATAGTTTGATATGACAGAGACAAGGTTTGTAATCTCAGGCTTGTAGAACAAATCCCATGGGTGTCACCTGGGACTGGAAATGCACTAATATCCTTGACCACGAAAAGCACAAATTTTCATGAGCCGCAAATCAGTAGATTCTATCATTTCTGTCTTAAATTTCAGAAATTATGAAAATTCGAAAACGTAAAAATCGCTCAAATAGCAAATCGCAATTTTTCAGTAAGAACACAAGTCAGTATGATAATGAATCATGCACGAGGCGAACGCGCATTTTCCAGCTTTCTTTACATAAATCATTGGACTGAAAAGAAGCAGTGATTCCGCAAAGTTGTCACAAAATTGATTCCATTGGCTGAAAACATCATACTCTCAGTTTTTCACCAAAAATATTTGTGTTTAGTGAAATGTCCAGAATCCCTGCGATGCAAAGAGTCAAGCCATTTCAATAGCTCCTTTTCGAACTTCTTTCAACACTTCTCTTTTAAACTACGATTTTTCTAAGGCGTTTGATAGAATTTGTCACAAAACATTAGTAGAGAAGCTGTGCAAACTTTGTTATCCAGCTGGTTTTATTAAATGGCTCTGTTCTTATTTGACCGACCGTTTTCAGTGTGTCAAGCTGGGTAGTACTTTTAGTTATCCAGTCGCTGTTACAAGTGGTGCCCCACAGGGTTCTTTGTTAGGGCCATTTCTATTTGTCTTGTATTGTAGCGACATCAAACCATTGTCATCAAAAACTTATATTTCGATGTATGCTGACGATATTTGTGAGATTTGTCCGATTTCCAAGTTCGAAAGTGACAATTCCATTGAGCTTTTGCTATCAGAATTTTATAATATAAAGATGTGGTCTTCTTCAAATAATCTACTATTGAATGAGACGAAAACTAAGGCTCTATGTATCAGTAAGAAGTGTTTCGACGTGTATTCCCCTTTTCCTTTCCCAATGGTCACAGAAATGAAGATCTTGGGTGTTACATGGTGTGACAGTTTGAGTTGGAGCATTCATTTTCGTAATGTGTTCAAAATTTGTTCAAGGCGTTTGTACATGATTAGAATACTTAAACGTTTGCTAAACCATGATGATTTGTGGATTGTTTTTAACAGCGTTGCACGTAGTATTGTTATGTACTGTTCTTCCTTATTTGGCATTCTAAACGCGGAAATTGTTCAGAAAATCGAAAGACTTTTTAAGCGTGCGAGAAAGATTATTTGTATGCCCAACTGTAACTGCAACAACAATGCCGCTAACTTTCATCAAAAACGTCTCCTAAGTTTCAAGACCTTCTTCGAAAAGTGCCAGTTGACAAATCATCCGCTACATTCAATCGTTTCTCACCCACGAAATGGAAGGCTGACAGTCCCTTACTGCAGAACGACTTTGCGACAGAACTGTTATGTTATAATGTCAATTTTAGTTATGAATAACCTCACTGATCTCACATGTGCCATTCCTTATTGACTTATTTGTGCTATGTTACTTTTGATTTTTATTTGGACAATATATATAATTTATTCTTCTTATTCTTATTCTTCTTCTCGTGATCACTAAATTCAATTCAGAGAATGGACGAAGATGAATAGCGAATATCTGCAGTCGTGCGGTGAGAGTACAAATACACACCTTCGCTAATTGTTTGTGCGTCACAGTGCAGCTGCAGAATTTGAATCGACAAGAGTTTGGAATCTTTGCTGAACTTGCGCGGTGTTTGTGCATTTTAGCGGTTATGAGAAAGAAGTTCGACGAAGAAATAGTGAACCCATTTGAAAAAAACTTGCATATCGCTACTCCTTACATCGCAAGGATTCTGAAGATGACAGAAGAAAGCTCAGAAAATCCTCGTTCGCTTCGTGACTGATTCAGTGCCTTTCATGCAATCATTTTTACATTTCCACCTCTGTCCAGCAAACACAATAACGCGGATACAAGCTTAACATACCTCATTTTAAGCCTGAGAATGCAAGCTCTCTGATGCTGCTTGGCACGTTGATATGCGACACGAGAAGGCATGAACATCGATTTAATTTCGACATAATTCAGGCGATCAGTTTTTAATGATCAACTCTGTAGTTAAAACTGTCATGGACTTCTATAAAAGAAAGTATTAAAGTGTAAGAAAACTTTAGAAATCCATGACTCGGTCAATGCTAACCAACAGTCGCGAATTGAACCTTTCTCCGTAGACATTACATGACCGCTGAGAAAATTCTTCCCTTTCCTAAGTCACTCTTTAAACATAGTTCAATTCACAGCAGCACTACCCGCAAGGATACTATTACACTCACTTATCTCCCTGCTGTCTCGTAATCTTATGATATGAAACTTGAAAACTACTATCTAAATCCTCTATGGTATTTGCTAAGAGAAAATGACTCGTTAGAACTTAGCAATCCACAACACGTTGCTCTGATCTAACCATCAAGCGACTTACGCGGCTCAGTAACTAGATGAAATTTTATCACGATTTTGATAAATTCTTGTCATTGCTTGTTGTAAATATAGACTAGAATAAGCATCTGCTTCCTCTGCACAGGTATCGCGTAACACATTCCAGACATTTTACCGAAATCTGAAACGACTTCAAACACTGAAAACTCATCATCAATGTCTATCACAACAGACTAATTTTTATGTTTACAACAGAGGCAGAAAACAAGGAAATGTGACTACGAGATTGCTAACGTTTGACAGCCTGACATTAGACAAAAATTGTAGTGTCATTGAGCTGCCAATAGTTCGCTTCGAAATAAAAATGGATTATTGTCCCTGTCTTAAGTATAGAAATCCAACATTTTTTTATTTTTCTAGTAGAGCTAGAATGCACATCCACAGAATTAGATTGTCTAAGCGTGCCACTTTGCTAGGATTGCTAACTTATTCAAAACGATGGCACATACAGGAGCTTACTAAGTGGGCAAAAAGAAATTTTTAATGCCTCACAGAGATAGAAATAATAGTCGTGCGTCGCTTGCGAATTGCTGCGAATTTCTTCAAAATGCTCCGATCGCTACGAAATAACGTTCACAAACTTCTCTGTAGAACTTGACATCAACTGTGTCTCTTTGTTGTGTGCTCCGGTTGATAAGTGACTGAAACTTCGCACAATTTGGCGTGCTTAATATTGAACTGGCTACTCACTATTCGATTGCCATGGTATTGTCAGCAGATTCTGCCATTTCATTAGCGTTACATGTTACGATACTTCCTTTCTACATATAGTCAAACAGAAGAAGAAAAGACCTGTCTAATTCTGTGTGCATAGCAGCTGTTTGGTGATTAGATGGTGATTCAGCTACTCGTTCATGCTCCGATTCATCTCAATATTTCAAGATCTTAAAAGGAATTAAACTGCTGATACTCGCAATCAATAGTTATAGATTCGGGCCGCAAAGTGGAATACTCCAAAATAATTTATAAAACGATTCTATATTTGATAAGAAATGATAATAGTGGATAGTTGCAAGGTACACTGTCAAGGTGCCGCTACAACTATGTACAGGTGCGGTATGTTTTCCACATTATCTAAATTACTTCAAACACAGCGAATGTTATATAAAATACTTAATAAACTAAATATTTAAAACGGAATGGTAATCTATAAAACCAGCAATGAACTTTTGGTACTTGTAATTTGGTTCAAAATATAGACTGATGGCTATGGAGTAACGCTTCGTAAATAGCTTTTAAATCAAGCATCGAGCTACATCCTCCATTGAAGAATGGGAACAGACTTGAATAGCTGCCATTTCATCAAATATCATGTCTACTTCACATCTCTCAACATCGACACAACTCCCTTTATAGATATAAGTCCCACTCGCTTTAGATTGGATACTCACTGTTCACACGCGCGCATCAACCAGCTGGTGATGATCCACAACGATAGGATGACAACCAGCAGGACAGTGCCGGGGCAGATGGTCATTAGGGTTTTGAGGACGAAGCGGGTATTGAAGCTGATTCTGTTGAGCGCGCCAATGCTGCGAGAACTAGCGTCGGTGAAGAGTTTGGAATGCAGCAGCATGACACGGAAGATGAGGTACAGTCGGAGGAACATGGGAAGGGCAAGGACCACATCGAGGGGGACTGATTTGGTAGAAACAGTTCTCGTTGTGAGAATATATGTCGTCCACTGAATCTTTACATCACCTGGGATCGGATGAATGAGACACACCACCACCTCTGTGAACATTTGAGCAATTCGACGCCATGTAATGGCAATACGCCAATCTTCGATACAGTTGTCGATGGAAAAAAGCTGCAAAGAATGAAAATAATCTGATGAATCATGGGTGAAATAACGCAAATATCTAACACCTGATTATATTCAGAAGTAGGTCTTGAAATGGAAGACGTCATTTTACATGTAGGTGGAATAATTCAGCATAATTACATCTTCGGTGTACAAGTAGGTCTTCGTGATTTTGCCATTATATATCCTGGTTAGAATAGGTTGTTGACCACGCGGCTGTTCTATTGAAAATTGCTGGCACTTCCCATCGAACTCCAACCGATGTTGCTGCGCCACGAAAAGTCTTGGTGCGTCTTTAGCTGCTGACCCTGATACTATCAACTACATAATTTATTGGACGATTTATAGAGACTTTCCGTCACTACATTTCTCAAAGCCTGATACACAAACATCATGCATTTTAAGAGTGAAATATGTCATAAATTACACAATCAATCATGCTCCGACGACGATTTTTCATTGCATCAGCATATCCTACATTAAATGGTGATTTCTGAAAATTTGGATAATTTTGGACTAAGTTGAAGAGCGTACTAAAGATTGTTTCATAAAAAATGGATCACCCTCAAACATCGCCTTAACTTCAACTTTGTCTAACTCCGCCAAACTTGGACGAATTTCTCTGAAATTTGGAAGATATGTCAGTTGTGCTTACTAATATCATTGTTGGAAATTTCAAGCATGAATATTGAGTTGTTTTCCTGTTATAGACATAGAAATAGTAGATAATTTGATCTTCATTTAGCAATGTTACACAAAATCATACCTCACTCTTATAAAATTACATTTGTTTCCTTTTTTATGTAATATGTTGTTCTACAAGCCAACAGCTATCAAGCAAAACAAAAATAAAGAAAATCGGTCAAGCAGAGCCAGTATAGCACCATTATTCATCAACAATAATGTAACTGCTACATGTGATTAACTGGACTTCATGTTCCATAGCTTCCTGACTTCGTTGCGGTGGTGTTGGCAGCACTCCTGATTGCTTTCAGCTAGAAATCTATCTCTTACCGGTTGAAAACAATACAAAGCACAAATGAACAATAACGAGATCGCATTCACAAAAGGCAAAGTGTCAGCCTTGCTAGAACTACTTCACATACAGCAAGGAACCATGAATTCAGAACTCTATGTGAATGTTTTACGAATGAACATTGGCCAAATGACAGATCAACTTGGTGATCCATCGACTTGGTTATTTATAGATGATAATGCTACGTGTCACAGGAGTAGTAGAGTCAACTTATGCAAGTCTCAATTAGAGCTTAGGACATTATCTTGGCCAGCTCGTTCTCCTGATCTGAATCCCATAGAAAATGTATGGAGTATTCTAAAACGTAACGTTCGTCGTTCACTGCTACCTACAGATGGCTTATCACAACTTACGTCACTGTTAAAAAGAGAGTGGAGAAAGTTCGATCAGTAAAAAATCAACGATATCATCGAATCAATGCCTAGACGAATTGGTAATGTCATTGACAATAAGGGTAGGGCCACAAAATATTAGCTTCTTAAGAACCGTTGCTGTATCATAGCTTATCAGATTATATAAGGACATTTAAATATATTAGGGACATGAAATAGCATGAAAAATGCTTTCTGCATCATACTTATGTTTTATTTAGTCAAATTTTAGGATGATCCACTTTTTATGAAACGGACTGTATAATCAATTTCGATGTAGCATGAGTATTGTACATTCAATATTTGATTATCAATTGTTTGATGTTCAGAAACTCTTCGCTTTCTGTCCAATTTCATTAGCATACAAAACAATTCATAGCACCTTTGGTCTTTTGACGAGCTATGAATCAAGAGTTGATACCAACCATAGAAATCCGACTCTCTATCATACATACGAAGGGTATGTATTATACCGATACGTGTAACTTTATTGGTGACACTTTTCAATCCATGATGAGTCAGAGAAGAATGGATATGCAATGGAAGCAGAGACATGCCTTCAATAATCGTGCTTCGTGCGTAAAAAGTCAGTGTCCAGACAAGTAATTTAATGAATGGTGATAAAGAAAAAAATACATTGACGTCATCTGTAAGAACAACTCCAGTATCCAGAAAATCAGGTTGCTGCGCTCCAATCACTGTACTTATCATCGTATCAGCATCAGCTGAAGTTGAACAAGACACCCGAAGGATAATTCGCAGACAAGGTCAATGCATTGTTCTTTATCGCCATTCATGAAATTGCTATTGTCTGGTGACGCACAAAGCACAATTACTGAAGGAATGTCTTTACTTCCATTGTTTGTTCATTCTTTTCTGACTCACTATGGATCGAAAGTGACAGCAATAAAGATTCACGTGTAAACGCATTTTCAGGACTAGGACGGACATGCACATTGAAAACAATATTCCGTCTTGGACATGCGTTGCCATGACATCGTTACTTAAGGATAGCGGCGTCCAGTGGGCGACCATGGCTAGATACAGGAACTTTGTTTGTGTTCTTTGTAATGGAAATTATCATTTTTCTTTTAACATAAAGTTATTTTTATAAAACAACTTTCAATATCTGCAACTACTGTAGGTTTCAGTGCCCTGATTCTTCTCAATACTTGGCAACATTGACATATATCGGTACCTGACCGAACAGCTGACATTACAGCAAACACTGGCGCTGCGGCCTTGTGGTGGAGTGTCCGTTCTACGTCCGGGAGACCTTGGTTCAAATCTTGGTCGGGTCAAACCCTACACTTTTAAAATAGGTACATTCGGCATTCTTGCTAAACATTCAGCATGGAAGAATGAGAGAGATAAACGGCAACTCGGCCACATGGAAGAGAGGCTCCTTGCCTAATGTGCTTCGAGTATAAACAAGGTTCAAACAGCTGTTATTCATTCTAGTCCTCAAATAAAACAAAAAGTCGGAATTTTGTTATGCCAGTGCTTGATCACAATTCGACTAACCTCGATTTACTCATATTATGATGTATCCATGACAAATTAGCCGGTCGTCTGCACATGAACCTTGATATATATTTTTCATATGTAAGTCATCGCTTTCAAGATAGAGGTGCATTTCAGCCATTGGTCGGGATTGTGGCCAGAAGAAGACTAGAACGAGCGGTCCTGAAAAGCTTAATCTTTATATCAATTTTCGGAATTAATATGAGATCTATTAAAGTGTGTCATAGAAGATCAAATTACAAATGAATAAATGATATGTAGAATGATAGGAAAACTTTCGATAAAATCAAACTGATAAAAATGATGCGGAAGAAAATGGTGAATCAATTCAATAGAAAAATGGATGAATCAAAAAGAAATAACTTGGTCTTCTTAACAGACGGGTAGAAAATTTCAACTCAAATATCTTCCTCAAATCAAGCCCAAAGAACGCAGTAATTCCCAATTTAATTTTAGAAGGACTGGATGAATGGCAGTTGGAGATAAAATAAGTTAATATTTCATCAGATACAATTCTCAACAGCACGCAAGAAACCCCAAAATGACAATTAGCGACGACACGGTTTATTTTTCATCTCCAAATTTACAAAATGCACAGGTAGTTGCAATTTTGTCCAACAAGGCAGTGTAATCTGTACGTATTTTTCGCAGTCAGTGATGAAACTGAGAAAATCGCTGCGCGGACAGCAACATAAACATTGTAATTCAAAAAATATATTCTAGTGACTTCTGCAATTAGTAATTCAATTGCAAATTCCAAAAAAGTTCTTCAGAACAACGGTTATTTCGGCTGAGCTCTATTAAGAACGTTTTTCAGATGTAATTTCATTATATTGAAGTTCTCGCATGCTACCGCAGGTACTTCGCACGTACTTTCTTTCTGGTTAAAGTTTTTGTGTGGTAAACATGATACTGAGGTCTTTCTGAGGCTTCAATGCATTTTGTTGATTTGTATATATGACAACTATATATAAACAATCTCTCAACTTTGATTATTTATGTGTAATATTAAAATAGCATACAATTGGTTAATATTTGATCATCATTTAGATCAGCGTTGTAGAATTGATCCGTAGAACATAATTATAGTTTTCAGTTCCAAGATCTTTATCGAAACAAGAAAAAGTCTATGTCCGCTAAAAATTGATTCTTGTAATAATTCAAATTATTTGCAATGTTAGCATCACATTAATGAGAATCAAACGTGCTATCAAGTCACACATGATAAAGTGATTTCATCGCGTTGAATTACAGGAAAATAAATAAACACAAACAAGTTTTTAATAATTTTTTTAGTTATATGCATTGCGGGAACCTAATCAGACGCGAACGACATAGTTGTATGAACATCTCATCCGCTTGGTAGACAGATAACTGACTCATAGATGACTGATTCCTATGTTGACAAGATAACACAATACTCCCGCCTAATCGTACTGAGGATTCCAAAGGTCAAACCGATAATTTATCAAAGAATGCGCAATAGTAAACTGAAATTGATCTCCCTTCATGTGATGCAGCGATCGGTTACAGAAATCATTGAATGTACAATGGCTACTAGAAAGTAGAATTACCAATATTCTACAAGCAAAGCATCCTTTGACTGCTGTTTCAAATATGTAAGTGGATGAAGAAGAACTGGTACCGGCGAATTTTCGATAGAGGAAACCCAAGTTTTCCCTCTCGGGCAAACGTTGCTCTACAGGATCATCGGGTAAACTTCGGAGTCCTCTATAGCCTACCAAAACAAGAAAAATCCTCCATTGCAATATTTCCATGTGGTTAATCAGCTCTTTGGACTGAGTCGGACGTCAACATAACCACTACATGTATTCTTAATCATCAAAACTTTTATTGGGGGGGGGGGATAGGCGTCTGAGGGAAATGTTCTGTTGTGATGTAAGATTATTTGAATTTCAAAAACTTCATACGTTATCTTGATAATGGCGATCGCGGAGTTCACTGAAATTTAACGACTTTGTAAAAAATAGAGAAAAATGTCCCAATAAAAAATATTCCCAAATTAAATTAATATGAACAATAAAGGTATATTACTCAAAACTTGTATTTTTTATCTATCTCCCCAACATCAGTCGATGAGATGCATGAATGAAATTAACAAATCGACCTTGAATAAAACCCATGCTCGAAAAGAACTCGCCTTCACATAGACTGCGCTCTCGTATAGAACCCACCATTGAATGCAATTCACCTTTGAATAGAACCTGTCCTCAAATAGAATACGCTCTCGAATAGAACCCACGCACCTTTGAATGTAATCCACCGACGAATAAAACATTCCCTTAGATAGGCAACGCTCTCGAATGCAGTCTGCCGTTGAATAAACCCATCCCTTAATGCAATTCGCCATCGTATAAACCCGCCCTCAGATCGACTATGTCCTCAAATACAGCCCTCCTGCGGCTTCTTACTGTCAATTCTGCTTTTGGAAGTCTTGTTATACTGTAAAGTTGTTCAATTTGCTAAAATATTAGAAATTAATTGTTGCATTCAGTGACGGTGTTTTGCAAACATTTGACAGCAAGCCATATGATTTAATTTCGTGACAACCGAGAGGATGGCAAAATGAAATACAAACAGAACTCAATAGTCGGTGCTGGGACTCGTCAGTCAGGTCGTGCGGCGTTCCTCCAACTTACCCATTTCGGCGCTTCGTTTGCCAGCCAGTCCTGGAACAGGGATAATTCATGCAGAAGAAGGACCTGGGCGATTAGATTCCCTCAACCCGTACATGTTTGCCTGCCGGCGGGGAAACCACAGTCAACAGGAGGAATCCTTAGCATCTAAGATCCTTAAAGGTGATATACTGATATCTCCCGGAGAACAACACAAACGAGTGATGTATGCGTCTTATAGCAGAAATTGAAGGATTTTCGACGAATTCTTGAATATACATCATCATCATGCTCGCTTTTTTATGGCAGAGAAATGGAAGACATGAGGCAAGTAGATGTGAACTATTGCACATCAAAGGACGACATAGGAATAAATCAATCAGAGTAACAACACAACAATAAAACGCAATTTCGGAGAATGAGTTGCAATCATCATCGGCATTGTACGTTTGGGACATGCAGTCCTTTGGCGCGATTTCTTTGGCAAAATACTGAAATTCTACAGATTACCGTGATTCTTACATCATTTGTGCAATTCTGAGGACTGCTACGGAAAATATCATTACAACCGTAAAATCAGCACTGTGACCATCCCTTTCAGACAGAGATCAGGACTAATAAGACTACAACGTTCCAAGTTCAATGCGCAGTTTATGTATTTTATTTCATTTGCAATTAATTCTTGAGCACAATGTACTAATTTCGGTCCATTTTATTCCGTATCTCAACTTCTGATTAATCGGTTGGTGAAATGACTCTTATATTAATTTATGCTTCATTTTGTCACTATCATTCATCACTAGAAAACACAGCAAGTCATCAGCAATGAGGTAGGTTTGAACCAGCAACGTTGGAGTCAATGGCCTGACAATTCTACCCTCTAACGACAAGGCCACAGAACCAATTGTTGAGAGTGGCGACTGTCTCACTAGCTATATTCCACTGTTAACAGATGGTTCGGTTATATTCTGGTTGGACACGAGTGATACGAGTGATCAAATGAAAGAACTATACAGTAATAAGAAATGAGACAGATATCTGCGCTCGTATACTCTAACTTCGGCTTAAGTTGACCTATGATGAAGCGAAACAGAAATGCACTTTAAATGTTCACAATAGCGTTACAGAAATTTAACGTAATCTGCTAACATCTGTACACAAATATTCATGTATTACAAAAAACAAGGCACACTCGTGACAATTTCATGAAGGTGAAGTGATAGAGTGACTTCTAAATCGCAATCGCTTGTCCGTCGGTGGCTTGTCAAAAGATGCCTCATTATCATGTCGATAATTTTTTCTCAGTATGCAACAAATTAAATAGACCCCAAGGGTTTTTACACTGCGAACGACAGAATCATGGTCTCAAGGGTGTGCTAACAGCAAATTGTCGCAGCCGTAATATTTCATAAATGTCGTAAACAAGAAACGATGGGGACGCCTTGAAAAGATGCCGGTGAACGTAAATTGTTAATGATTCAAATATCTACGAGAGCTACCTGATTTCTGGTTGTTTTAAACTGATTTGTGAAGAGGCATACGCGATAAAGAATGAGCAATATCTGCATGTATCACAAGAAACGATGAATTGAAAACCAACTATACAAATTATACTTCTATATCCATAAACTTGCACATATGTAACTTGAATGCATGGAATGACTGACATCTGGTTTGTGTCAGTGGTTATCTTACTGGAATTTCAATAAAAATTGTTCCACAATATTTTACCTAAGAATATAATGCAACCTGGGTATAGGACCATGAAATTACATGTCAATGCACATAACCAGCTACGAGTAATAGTCGTAACGATTCTTCAAATGAAGCGTTTAGACAGTTCGTTGCATAGAGGAAGGCTCGTTGTACCATGAGTAGTCTTGGGCAGAAGTTTTTGTTCACGAAAAAAAATATGAAAACTGTCGACGCACCTTCGTTCTTCAATATCTTCCAGGGTCGACAGTTACCTGAACTGGCGTGGCGACTATCAAGCTAACAGGTAGCTATCGAGATCGACCCCAAGCGGATTCCGAAGGCCTGTCAAGGGTTTTAAAAAGTGATTTTTTAGACCGAAATCGGTATCCTGGAACTACTGAGGTCACAATGAACTGTCCAGTGAATGAATATCTTTTATTGCTAAATTATTGTCTAAACTTGTTAAAGCATTTTCACAGCCAAAATGTCTCGAAGGAACTTTTACGTTTTAATTCCTTCTTAAAGTATGACTTCTATTCACTGCACTGAGAGGATAGATATTATTGACTGACGCTCTCATCACACGAAACTATGTTGTAATGCTAATAATTACATGACTGAGTCCTTGTGACATTCAGGACAAACTCTAAATTATAAACTGAGAGCAGTAATTATTATGGCTATTCAAGTTGAATGAATAGAGAAATCTTTCTTCACTTCGTCGTACAAGTAAGACATTATTGAGGCTGAATATTTCAGACTGATCAAGTGTCACAGATTTTATGTCCGGAAGGTCTTCGTGGCGACAACCGGGAGAATATTTCAAAGAAAAAGACAAATTGCAACCCATTAATAGAAATCTGACTTATCGAGGAGGCAACTGAAATGGAATGTTGAACAAAATAAAGAGAATTCCGCAGTTGATATAAAATCATCAGTATTGAAATCACTGATGTCAGTGATAAAACGGATAGTGAACATAAGTGACAGTTATCTTTAATTAATTGTAGAACGGTTTTAAAAAGGAACAATTGTAATATTTCTCTCAAGTTCATATTATAATTATTCAGTTACAGCATAATGCATACCAGTTTTTCCCTCTCAGAAACAGTAATCTGCATCAGTTATAGAGCACTGTTCAGCTGAGATAAATCATATGCACATGATGATTAATATCACGCTCACTTACTGTATTTTGGCTTGTCAGTTACCGTGTAACGTTTTAACATATCAATTATGCCTAGATTTTTCAAGCACGACTCGTTGATGCTTTCAAAATCTAGGCATGATTGATATATTGAATTGTCGTTAGTATTACACGTGAGGAACCGCGCAGAACTCGGCAGACGCGCAGATTCGTTCTTGCCTTACGGTGTACATTATTCTGCAAAAGTCTCATTTTCAGACTAGATTTTCTATTCATCTGAATTTTCATAATGTAATCAGCTTGCCATGCTCAGTTATTCTGTTATCCTATTTCTTTAGATAAACAGACTGTGATGGACATATGTCTCAATACTATGTTGTTCAACATTCCGAACAGGCTGCTTTTTGCTATCCTATTTATGTAGCACTTGAAGAAGTGACAGTTGAAGTGTGGTTGAAGAAGGTTGTCGTTCATGTCTTGGAACTATAGCCGAAGTTTTCGACAGTCCTGCACTTTATAACAGAACGCATTCGACTGCGGTATCATCATACCTATTATAGGACCATGATATCCGTGAAAAACATCATATTTTGAAGCATCGCCTTGATACAAATGTAGTACATTTCTATGCGTTTTTGTGTTATTAAGTCCTCAATAATAATCTGAATTTTAGAAACACAAAAACTTCAGGAGGAGCAAAGTGTTCTACACAAAAATTGACCAAATCGAACTGGATAGAAATATTCCGATCGAATATATATGTACACACCCGCGTCGGTGTTCCAACTTTTGGGACGCGTCCAAGATTGCGGAACCTGCTACCAACAGTTTCATGAAAAAATTCATCTTGTCTTTATTGTTGGTAACAATCTTTTTGTCTGACGATATCACTCGGCTGCATTTACTATAACAGGAAGAATCATCCTCAGGAAAATGATTGATCCTTCTCCGGAAGATTGTTTCTGTAATCGTTACAGATGACTGAAAGTGGTAGAAATTGGAAGCATTTCATAACATGAAGTTCGATAATGCAATCCTTTTAATAGCGATGTACTTTAGATCCACTCCCATGACTGCTTGCTTGACAACACTCTTTGCTTTAAATCAAAATTTGATATTGATTGTTCAACAATTTGAATGTCTATGTCTTCCATCGAAGTCATGTTGGTCAAAAGCTGTTAAGTCTGTTATGACAACAAATTGAATGAGAAAAAGACACACAAATCTCTCCCGAAATATATATATGTATATAGCCGGATCAAAAATGTAAGTAAAGGAAAATACAACTTCAAATTTGACTTCTTAGGCAATGTAAAATCTGAATAATTACTGGAATGTTACCCAAATACACATGACCTGACAATATACGACTTCACGTTTAATTCTCACGCAAAAAGCAAATTTGTCGAGCAACTTTGAATATTCTGCGATAAATTGAAGACACCCTGCTACGACAAGAGTTTTCTTAAAGCTGAAGGACCTTCATTCAGAAACTGCATTTAATTTTCCAGGAAAACTCTTTCATATTCTTAAAGTTCCTTAAGAAAGAACACAATGTCGGAGGGTAGAAGATTTAATATGCTAAGAGAGAACCCAGAAAAGCTGAAAACTCAACATAACGATCGTGCATCATGCTATCTGAGAAAAGGGTTAATATGGTGTTAAAAAGAGGTAATTTCGAGAATTTGAGTCGCAGACTACAAGCCTGGTCGAGGCTTGACGCTCTACAAAACAGAACGGACTGCATTGTGCGGTCTGCATCAGATTTTGGTTTGAAACCGCGGTACCAGACAAAGGAAACATTGCAACATGCTCACTGTGCCATGCCCGGGTGAATTTCAGATTGGCAATTGGCAAATTAGTGAAATTTTGACGGGCATTCATTAAATGTCACTTTAAGCACACTACTAGCAAAGCGCCTATGTTAGTGCGTATGAAATGATTAATAAATGCTATTTTTTTGCAAGCACAATGTAAAAAGAATAAATAAATATTAAGTTTCATCCTCAGATGAAAAATGGGAATAGATGTGAGTAGCTGTCATTTCATCCAATATCAGGAATCATCAGCAGGTCTAGTCCACATCTCTCAACATTGACACAACTTTCTATTTAAAGTTTGCAGCTATGCCCGGATAAATTTGAGGTTTGAAATTAGCAAGCTAGTTAAATTTCGAAGGGCATTCATTAAGTATCACTTTATTTATTTATTTAATTTAACCACAACATCTGTAACCGAAGTTACAATCAAAGTGGATATACAAGGAAATATGACAGCAATGACACATCATCTATCAACAAATTAGAAAGCTATGTTTCATTTAAGCAGATGACTTTAAGCACATTACTGGCAAATCGCCTCCGAAGTTTGTGCGCCGGTAATGATTAATAAATGCTGCTTTTTGCAAACACAATGTAAATAAAATAACTAAATATTGAGTTCCATCCAAACAATGCATTTGAAGAATATCAAAGTTTAGTTCCTAAAAAGTGTTCAGGTGCCATGCCTAGTTAACTTCCATATTATCTACCATCTTGAAAAATGAAAACAAAGCTTTTACGTCACTACTCCCCACACTTGGGGCTTGGACGGTGCTGACATAGTCCGACTTATGGGGCGCTGTTGTAGTATTTTTAGTCCGGATGCCCTTCTTGCCGACTTCCAATGACACCTTCGGGGCTCGACATCTGGAACGAAAGTTCGCTAGGACAAGCACTTAACCACTGTGCCACGGAGACCGTCTTCTTGTCTAAATTCTATTCTATTTGAATTATTTATTATTAATAAATTCAGTGAGAGCTTATGAATTGTAATCTGTCATTTGAAATATAATGAATCATCAACTAACGAATTTATGAGAAAACCATTTGAAAAACTGACTTGTCAGCAAAATGAATTGAAAGATTGCAGTGAAATCAACTCAGATTCGATTTTCTCTTCTCAAAATTGCACGGCAATACAAAAGAATCATTCTTTTTATCTTTGCCGGCATCAACTTTGCATAGATTGTTCAAGAATGCTGGTGTGTCACTTTTATTTTGCGCAAGGTCAATGTTGTGGGCGCCACACAGGAAACTGAAACATTTTTAGGATGTTGGGAAGTCTTCTGTCAACGTTATTAATGCAATTCAGAGAAATTCGGTTGTACTAGATTATTTTCTTCGCAAACTATGGCAAAACGAGAAAGGTTAAGATAACAATTGTGAGGTTGTGTAATTATGTAATCTATTGTCATTGTCTACAGCATGAGGGCAAATATTTTCCATTGTCTTTATATTACTTCAAATGTCTGCAAAAATTTAGCAATTATCAACGATGGAGCCGTGTCAACGACCAGGGCTCGAACCAAGGTCTACCTAAGGCAGTGCGAGCACTCTACAACAAGGCCATTGGACTATTTAATTTTGACTTTAAATTTTGGATTTAGCCTGGCGATATCGGTTGTCCAAAGTCATTGGCCATGCAGTAAAAAGAAGGTAACACATGAATTTTCTGTTTAGAAACTGTTATTTATAGAAAAGGTGAACTTTGTTTCTGCTGTTTTTGTTCAAAGATCATGAAGCACCCTAATGGCCCATGATGAGAGCAAGGATGGACAATATTAGCTTCATTACCACGTGAAATTTATCAAGATATTTCCTCGCAATCATGAACGATTCGCTGACTTTCACATCTTTACTAAAAATGAAACTGAATTTTCAGGACCATTCAAGGGTTCGTTTTTTGTTCAGAGATGACCGACCTAAGCCCTCCTGAGTCTACCTCAGTCGACTTAAGACTTAGCGTAAGTCTAGTAGCTTGTTCTCGATCAATTAGTATTCAAAAATATATTAACTAAGAAAGTCAACTTTAGGCCGATCAATAGACGATCAAAGGAGCAAATACATTGTATATATTTATTTTAACGTGAAAGGAATGAATCATGCATACAAATTACTATAAATTGTTGTTTAGACTTATAGGACAATCAGACAACGTTGATTGTGATAATATTAAGTAAATGAAGAGTGACTCCAGGAGATGAAATTCACTGATAGAAAGTTATTTCACAAAAAATCTATAACTCCACACTGGCAACAAAACTCCTCAATTTAAGTTTCAACCTCAATTTAGGCCTGGCCAAGTCCCAAATGTAACAATTAATGAGAGAAAAATTGCGCATCAAAAATTTCCTTAACAAAATCTCTATCTGACTAAATGATCTCATCGGTGTCGCCTCTATATTTATCGAATAATTGCCTGAAGGGACACGATTTTCTTATTTCTTCTCTGATTGTTACTTTAATCCGCAATTAATACCATGTTGTCCATCTAAGACGTTTATTACCGGAGGCTATGGATCAACCGGATATTAGAAATAGGTATGATCTCCTGTTACGCCGCCAATTGTCTGCTGATATCATTTCACAACAAGGATTTACAAGTTTTCATGCCACTGATACTAACTTTATCGACCGAACAATGACAGAAAGCTTGCGTATCAGTTGCGACAGAGAAGAATTTTTTACATATTCAGTGAAATCAAACGGACTGTAAAGTAGACAATAATATCTGCGTGAAAACTAAGTTAAAATTGCGCAATAATCATTGATTATCAGATGACATCAGAACTTTCACCTTTATTATTGAATATCACTTCTAAAGCTAAAAGCTAGCCACTTACATCTTAGTCAAACAGAAGTGTGCAGTGAAAGAAATGTTGCGTATACGCTTAATAAATTAAAGATAGTAAATGTAATGTTATCCAGTCTCTGGTTATCACTGTCTGGGGTTTGTATTCAAATATTGCAAAAATCGTCTGTCCGATTATTTACATGGATGAGCAAAACAGTTTTCCCTAAAATGACACATGTTCATTGTATATTCATTGTATTCGTTCATTGTATTCAATTGTATGTTCATTGTTTCGGACCGGTTGGGCTTTTGCCAGCAAGCTTTAGCAACTACGACTGCGGCCAGACCCCGGACATCGATCTTGAAGACCGGCCGGTCGATTATTTCAACATGGCCAAAGTTGACATTTTCTAAAATAAAATTGGTTAATCAAGGGACTCAAGGAAGATGCAAATGTAGCATAATTTTGCCACTTTTCGCCTGACCTGTTAATGAGTCGTGCATCTTTGCTAGATGACTTACTCTCTACGTATTTTTTTGGGTCCTCTATCATCTTGGATAATCATTAGCAGTTGAACCCACGCCCAAAGGCGCGTCCCAACTATTACAATCAGGGGTGTGGAAGCGGAAGCGAATGCACGATGATCGCTTCCTCTTCCGAAAGTAACATGATACTGATGACTGATGCAGTTCGCGTGTCAGGGCGAGGCGAGGCACTTCTGACCTTTGACCTTAAGTCTTGATATGAGTTAAGTAATAGTTGTCATATTTAATGCTTACCTTATTACACCTAATTGCAAATTGACACCTGTATTACTAAATGTAGTTACTTCTAATTTTCTCATTATGATGAAAACGAAAGTGCATTATCTCAGAATACTGGCATTCGAAATCAGAAAACCTCAATATCATCTTATCAATGACAACTTTACACAATGCGGATTGGTGTGTCTTGAGGCAATTTCACTGCAGCATTCTCAAACGCTCTCGAGGTCGTTTGATATGTTTTTACTGCACACGTGTTGGGAAAATATGACGTTTTTATTTCACAATTTCCAAAAGGTCAAAAGTTTCAGTAAATTTGAAAAATATTTGAATTTTAGCCAAGTCAGCTAGGGTTCACGACAGAAAGTTCGTGGAGACTGCGAAGTGTCAACGTCAGAACCTATAACTCGTAAAAAAGTTGAAAATGAAGAAATAAGAAGGTGTGTAGCCCATGTCCGGTCTCCAATAATTGGAAGCGGAAGCGGTTTGAGTGGAAGCGAAAGCGAATAAAAATCAATCGCTTCCGCAGCCCTCATTACAATATACTTGAAAAAGTACAAACCAACTTTAGAATACTTACAAAATAAAAATAAATAGATAGGTAAACTTTGTTTATACTCGGAAACACATTAGATGCGGAGCCATTCATCCATGTGGGCGAGCTGCTATTTATTGCTGAGTGCTTAGCAAGAATGCAGAGTGTACCTATCTTAAAAGTCTCAGGTTTCACCCGACCAAGGCTTGAACAAAGGTCTCCCGAGCGCAACGTGAACCGAATCTTAGTCAACCGGAACAAACAACCAAATGAATCTCAGCCTTAATCTCAAAAAGCGAGTAGAAATAATTGCCATAAAATAAAACTAAATAAAATAAATAATTGAAATAAAACTCATGAAATGAATCTTAGTCTCTCGCCCCCACGCACAATTTAAATTGATGATCGGAACAAGTGCAACAGAAAATCACAATAACTCAATTTATCCCAGCTTAATCTTCAGCCACAGCTTAAATCTCTAAAGCAGTTTGAATCTTAGCACAGATGTAAGTACCAACTTAATAAAGTCTCCTAGAGTCAACAACTTCGATATCCCAGCATTGCATCTTTAGCCTGAATCTTAGTAGTCGAAATATACTTTGGGGATGAAGAAAAAGACCGTCATCTAATATCAACGCTGCAATCAAGGTCTGATATTCCAGGGGATGACTGTAATCAACTTTAAAGTGTCTGCCCGAAGAAAATATTTGAAAATTAATCATTTTTCGAAGCATCCTTTGAGCAAAGTTGATTTGTCTCGTGATAGCCACAAGTTTCAACTGCAATCACTTATTATCAACGCTGGATTACGATCATTAGCTCCATCTATGAGGGAATTTATCTCTTGTAAGAAAGCTGGTAATTGACTGTTATCAAAATGCTATGCGATGGTACCGACTAAAAGGAGTTAGGAGTTAGATTCAAAGCGCAAGCTGTCAGTTATGAAACTCACGGAAGATGATCTTCAAATGCAGCTCGATTCCCATGTACTTCATGGGTCAATCAATAACTCCAGCGGTTAGAATGATGAGCTAGCGGAATTGTGAGCAAAACAAATGAGGATTGAAACGCATTTGATACTTACTCACTTTCTGAAATGATACGAGCATTAAATGAGAAATTGATAAAGGAGAAAATTAGCAGAGCCGTGAATTCTTTCCTATTGAGCACGTATCGTTTACTTAACAATTTGTTAAACACTTATTAAAGTATTTAATTCAATATTTGAAAATGTCTTCCTCGCTCCACGTTTATAATTCAGCAGGTAATCTTTTAAAGCAGGGCCGGGCAACCTTTTCATAGCGTTGGCTACAACATAATTCCATCGGCATTTTGTCGGTCATAATAAAAGAATAAGAATATTTTCCATTTTATTAATATCGATTGTTTGTTATTTATTAAGCAATACAGCCGTTCAAACACGCGAAGGTTGAGAATGCTTCATTGAAGCAACAAGTGAACTTCCGATAACGTGACGGCAAGCAAACGTCACATGTGATGTACTACTTTGTTCCTTTTTGTTCAATTCAAGCGTGGGCATCAATGACGCCGGTCTATCTAGGAACAGATTTAGAGGGGAACAGATTGACTACGATGACAATTGCGTGGGGACGCAGAAGAAACCCGCGAGCGACATGCAGGCACGGAACGACCCACGATGTCACACAGTAGTACTGTTTAGCAAGAGAGACATGCTTGGATGTCTTAGCATATTGTCATAATCTGTACCACTCTAAATCTGTGACTTCAGGTTTACACGCAACGAAAAGGCAATCATAGTTCTTGGATGAATGCTTAATCTGTCGAATAAGAAAGAAGTGAACCAAAATTTCGGGAAATCAAAAAATCACAAATCGAACACATGTCCGTCGGGCCAGATGCAATGTCAAAAAAGAAACTGTGGGCCGGAGAAAAAAGTGACATGTTTTGCCCTACAAAGGTTCGTGCCTGTCGTCAATGTAGATATTTCAAGCTAGCTTGGGTCATTCCGAGACTCACTGACGAATCCCTGTAGGGCGAAGCACAGCGTCTACGGCTGACAAGGAATCGTCGTTCTTAAACTGCTTGGGTTTGAGGACACCTTTCTATTCTATGCCAATGTGAACTGGCACTATGCGATCTTTATGATGTGACTGCATAATATAAAAGCCATTAAACAGATAATTTTTCCAAGCAAATGAAAGCAAATTGAGTCAATCAATCAATATCTTAAAATCTTTATCATGTTAATGACCAAAATATATTGAAGAAGCTAATCTTGTCTATTCTATTTATTGAAACCTATTATTTCTGCTTGACCTTTTTAAAACTTTGCTATCTATCAATCAATGGCTTCTTGTTCATTAAATAAAACGTGATATGGAATGAGACAAGGGCTAAAACATTTTTTGACTAACAAACATACATGAATTTTACTGAGTTTGTGTTTTAGAAATTTTCGAATTATAACAATAGATACATGATTATCTTTGTACAAGCTAATAAACATTGTATTAAGTAGTATGTTACCGGCTTTCATAACTGCCTTTTCGGTTGAAAATGGATTTGATAGTCACTATTTGTACATTTGTCTCCAGTGACACAGTGGTTGAGTGCTTGGAATAGCGAATTTTCGGTGCAGAGGTCGAGGTCCCGAAAGTGTCATCGGAAGTCGTCAGGAAGGGCATCCGGACTAAAAGATCACAACGCTCTAGATTAAAGTCTGACAATGTCAGCACCGTCCAAGCCCTAAGTAAGGGGGAATAGCGACGTTAAGCCATCATCTTTTTCATTTAGTTCCTAATATAGACATTAACTTGGCACGATAGCTGCATGTTGTATTTGGCTAAACAAAATAAGGCTTCTGAAGTCAATTCAATTGCATTGCTGAGGGGACAGTGAATAAAGACTACTTTTAAAACCAGGTTTTAGCATGAATTAAACCGTGCTATTTGTACATTGCTCCAATTAATTGTTTTCAAGCATGGTTTTAAAACGACAAGTTTGAGCATGAGTTCTATGATCTGTTAAAAGTATGGCTAGAAAACCTCGCTTTCCAACATGGTTTTTAGAAATGAGGCTTTGAGCATGCTTTCAAACAGTGTTTTAAAATAGGCAATGAATCTTAACTATAACTGAAATCTTGATAATTGAAGATAAAATCTTTGATATAGAATTGTTGATATTCGCCTTTATTCACTGTGAAAGTACAGGGTGGCGCATGTAAACCGTAGGATTTTTAACTTTTATTACTCCTCAAACATTCATCCGATCGTCATGAAATTTCGACTCATACTAGTTTGGAGTATAGGATTTATGATGACTTTACCTGTTGTACTGAGAATTGTCAGAAAATTCTGATTCTATTGACCGAATGACATGTACTCATTTTGTTGACATCGAAAATCTAGATCAAGTTAATTAACTTAACTTGAATCGTATTCTGCACAACGAATTGTGTGCAGTCTTGAAGTGAATATTGTTCAGTTACTTCCATGTCATATAAAATATCATTCAACGATTAAATCACTATCTGAAAAGAATCGAACATACAAGAATGGATGATTATTCGGTTGCAGAACGAGCAAAATGCGCGGCTTGGTACGAATGGCTCAAGAGTCCAGTGGAGGTACAAAGGCTTTATCATTCAGAGTATGACAAGAACGCGAGAGCACCGGATGCCCGTACCATAAAGCGGTGGCACACAAACCTGTTGACCAATGGTAGTGTGGTGACTGTCAAGTGGGACCGGTCATCTTCTGAACGAACGGAGCAGAATGTGGAACGAGTTGTGCAGCACTTCCAGGAGGACTCAAACACATCTACCCGTCGTGCATCTAATGCCCTTCAAGTGAGTCGCCGCACTATCCAGCGCATCCTCCATGACTATGGATGGCATCCGTACAAGGTCCAGGTGGTGCAGCGATTACACGAAGAAGATCTGGAAAACCGAATGGAGTTCGCAGAACAGGAGCTACTGCGCATCCAAGCCAACCCGAGCCATCTAGTGGAACTAACCTGGTCCGATGGAACTCACTTCCATCTGGATGGTGGTGTGAATCGCTACAATTGTCGTTATTGGGCCAACCAGAACCCTCACTGGATCAAGCAAGAGTCTATGCACTCGCCACGCACCACCGTCTGGGCGGCAATCAGCCAATCAGGTATCTACGGACCGTTCTTCTTCGACACCTCCGTCAACAAGGATCGGTATCTCAAGATGCTACAGGAGGAATTTTGGCCAGCGGTGCAGTCGGACAGAAGAGGCAGGAGCATCAGATTCATGCAGGATGGTGCACCTCCACACTAGGGACTTCCTGTGCGTGAGTGGTTGAACAAGAAGATGCCTAACAGATGGATGGGACATGGATCTCCTAACATCCCCTGGCCACCGCGTTCACCTGACCTGACGCCTTGCGATTTCTTCTTGTGGGGTTTTGTCAAGTCCAAGGTTTACCATACACGGCCAACATCCATGGTCGACCTGAAGGACCGCATCATACAAGCATTTCAAGAAGTGACAACTGAGATGTGTCGAGAAACTGCTCTGGCTTACCAAAAGCGATTCAAATCCGTCCTCGAGAATGGAGGAGGACACGTTGAAGTTCGATGACTACTAACACTGTTTTCTTATGTTTTTCATTTAATAAATGTTTTCTATGACACTTACCTTAATTCGTTTTGGTCATTATTGATAAAGACGTGGGGGAAATAAAGGGAAAAGTTCATCATTAAATTTTACATGTTAAGATACATTGTTGGTATGTCAATTTTACTACATGTCATTCGGTCAATAGAATCAGAATTTTCTGACAATTCTCAGTACAACAGGTATAATCATCATAAAACCCTTACTCCAAACTAGTATGAGTCGAAATTTCATGACGATCGGATGAATTTTTGAGGAGTAATAAAAGTTTAAAATCCGGCGGTTTACGTGCGCCACCGTGTACATGAACTCTCGCCCCACCGGGCGCACATTTTTGGATGTCCTTTAAACCAAGCAAGCTATGGCCACTAGATTTCTAGTAGCTTACTTTCTACGTATTATAAACTTTTGACAGAAGCATTATAAATTTGGCATTATACTTTTGACGTGAGAGCTATTTTGAAATTTTAATGTTTGGAATATTTTGGCTGATTTCGGCATGTATTCTCTTCTAATGTATATTGCGATATTCAATTCTTGATGAAATAAGTTGAGATTACAAAAAGGATTCTTCCTATTAGTGTAGACATGTTCACAAATGCAAAATCCTTGAATCTGAAATTCAAATTTGAAACAGGATTTTTACATTATTTTTATACTTTTTAGTTCTGCATCTGATCAGCAATTATTGAAATTTTCAGAATCATACTGCTTTTAGCTTTAGCGTCTCGATAAAAGTCACCGAATTCGGTTGTCTCTTCACCTGCAGAAACTAAATACTATAATGTGCGATTTCAGTGATATTTGAGCTGAACTAAAAATTGGAATTATTTGACCTTTGACGTCATCTAATACAATGATACAGTCTCAGAAGGATTAATAATCATCGTTTTATTAACCACATTGACCAGATCATTCGATTAGTGCATGGTTTACTAGCCGTTGATGTCATTTTCCATTTCAAATAGTGATCTAATGGAAACTTGTTAAAAACTGGCGGTTTTTGACCTTTGACCTTCACCTCAGCCCAGGGATGACCTTAGAAATACAGCTGATGCCGGTGGGCAGTAGGGCGCGTTCGGAAAACACCCCAGTGAGGCGAGGGTCAAGACAAGTGAGCCAGAAATCCTATAATATCTGTCCATGGCTTGCTAAAGCGGCGATTGCGAATTATAGGCACTTTATTTCATGTATCAAAACTGTCTTGGAGGCTGTCGAACATTTAATGCGTTTTCAAATAAAAAGTAGTGGTGCAAAATGGTGGTGGGATAAAAAACAAACAAAATAACATGATGTTTTGGGTTAAATACACAAAAAACATGTTTTCAAACTCTAGATGAGACCCAACTTGTCACAAGTAACGCATTTCAAGAGTGAGTGTGTTGGTCGATAGCTGAATATTTCATTCGCACCAATTTTCTTTCGTTAGTTAAATTTTCAGTTCATCGAAATCAGATGAAATGCTTCTCAGTACAAGATGTTTGATTATTCGATAACTTGTCTATCTCGATGTCTTCCATCTGTGCCTGTTTGATCTTCAGCCTATGACCTGATCGTAATATTCTGTAATAATCAAATGGTTCAGTTAGAACTCTGTCTATCCAAACATTCGATTCATAGTGGACGGAAGCAATTTTCTCCCAATTCCCATCATAATTTGCGAGCAGATCCCACCACACTGTCGTGAAGTTGCCACTCTGTTAACGAGCAAAATTGCAAATTCAACAGCAAAAAGCAGCAACTAATTTCTGCTCACTTTATCTAGCTCTCCCTCAGTTCCCATTACCAATCTGTCTACAATCCAGCGCCAATTGCAATACACAGTTCGATCACTTGCCGCAAATGATGGAGAGAATTTCGTCGAGGCAAGCTGACAGAAAATATTTAGGTAATTGTAAAATTATGCAGCAGGAACTTTGAATACAGACGCGTCAAACACAGATAGTGCAGCAAGCATGAAATTAACGCTCTTACATCAACAATACTATCTTTACAAGTATGCCTAATGATATTATGTGCCAATCTTAAGGCTGTCTGGAACACTCTGAGTGTAAATATGAGGTAGCCTAATCCAAGATTCGTGATCCTCAACAATTAAATAGTACGTGAATTATTCACAATATTAAGTGTCTTTTAAATTTCAATGAGATCTTATAGTGAGAGCCATCAGTCAGATTTAAACCAGATGGAAAGTTTTGAAATAAGAAAAAATAAGAACTATGTACAGTGCATGAGGCAGAGTGAGTTTCTGCAGGGAACGAGACCAAACAATAGACCTTGGCGGAATTTACTATGAATCTGAGCGTCTGCTGGGTTCTACCCGGTTCCTCTTCTTGTCAGACAGGATCAAAGAAAGGCAAAAGTAAATCCAATGAGATGAAGATTGATGTTTTCGGTAAGAATTAGATTTCCTATGTTTTCTCTGATTTTATGAGAAGTACTAAGTCTAGAGCCATAATTTTTCGTTTGTAATGTCTTCAGTTCATTTTCTAATAATGTTCCTTTGCATAAGAACCTAAACGCATTCAGATTTAGCAAGCCCTCAACCATTCTCACCTACATTGCATCACCGTTCTAAGGCATAAAAATAACGCTAACACATAATAAGAAAAAGACCTGAACATTCAATGCCAAAAGCTGTGTCTCTAGATTTAGCACGTTTCTCTCAAGCAGTGATAACCTAGAAAAGAAGGAAAAAATGAGAGTATAGGAACCAGGTAGAACTCGGCAGTCGCGCAGTAAAATGGATATACAACATAGGCTTCAAATTTTGGAGACGGTCAATGACGTTAATTGCGTCGTAGATTGCTGGAGCAAGGCTGCGTTTCCTGCTCAATTCACAGACTCGGGGATAGCTGTAACTCGTGCGCTTTCACGACTCTGCAAGTTAATACATGGTCATCATACACATCAACTTAATGAGAATGAAGGATGAAGTACAATGTGATGCATAGTGATAAGACACGGATGTACATACTCGGCTTCAAGTCTGAAAAATTGCTTTCTAATTGAAATTATTTGTTCTAATCCAGCTTCTGCTTTTATGATACCTGTAAGTGCATGCGCGCCCGTATATCCTAGACCATCACCAGTACCGACAGTTCACATGTGCATGCAGGGTTTATCAATCGCAAAATGCAATTTTATCATGAGAAATTTTCGATCATTGGTGTAATCATCTATGCAAGAATCATCAACTCATTTACAATCGCCACTGAGTATACACATATGCTCAGCGTATCATTAAATCTTTAAATTATCTTAATACGTGGTGCGATCAAAAAGTTCCGGGACTTTTCCAGGAGAAACATTTATTTACAAAATATATACAATCAATGACTATCACCTTCAAAATACTGTCCCTGGGCATCGACACAGCGAGCCCAACAACTCTGCAGTGCTTGGAAGGCACTGTGGAAGTCACTTTGCTGAACCGTGTTCAGCACCTCCTGCGATTCGCGCTGAATCTCCTCGACGGTGGTGAAACGACGACCTCTTAACCTCATTTTTAGTTTGGGGAAGAGGAAAATGTCACAGGGGGCTAAGTCGGGCGAGCAGGGTGGGTGGGGAGCAACAGTTGTTCCGGATTAACTCAAAAAGTCAAGTGTGCGGAAGGCGTTGTGAGCTGGCGCGTTGTCGTGGTGCAGGATCCAGTTGCCATCGCGCCACAACGTTGGTCGCTTGCGTCGAATGTCTTCCCGTAGACGCCTCAAGACTGAGCAGTAGAATTCGGCATTGACGGTCTGTCCTTGAGGAAGAAAGTAGCGATGGATCACGCCTTTGATGTCAAAGAACACAATTAGCATGCTCTTTGTTGAACTCCGGACTTGTCTCGCTTTCCTCGGCCGTGGAGGAAGATGGCCTATTCCATTGCGAAGACTGCCGCTTGGTCTCGGGGTCGTATCCGTAGATCCAACTCTCGTCTCCAGTGATCAACCTTGACAAGAAAGTTGGGTCGTCTTGAGACTGTTGCAGCAAATCCTGGCAGATTTCCACACGTGATTGCTTTTGGTCCTGTGTGAGGAGTCTGGGCACGAACTTCGCAGCCACATGATGCATGCCCAAGTTGGATGTGAGGATGGACTGCACAGAACCAAAGGAGATCACAAGCTGGTCCGCAAGCTCATTGATTGTTGTTCGCCTATCTCTTAGCACGATCCTCTCGACTTCCTGCACCATCTTCGGACTGCTGCTCGTGCATGGTCGGCCACTCCTTTCATCGTCTTCCAGGGATGTTCGACCACTTTTGAATCTTGAATGCCACTCAAAGCATCTCGTGCGACTCATTGCTTCGTCACCATAGGCCAACCGCAGCATCTCGAAAATGTCAGTGGCAGACTTCTGAAGTTTCACACAAAACTTGATGTTCGCTCTCTGTTCGATGCACACATCCATGACAAACCTCGTCGTGTGTCTGAGCTCGTAGATGACAATCGCAGAGAGACTAAATGTACGTGAACAAAAGTCACCTGCAGTTCAGCTTTAATAGGTGCTCTCATGAATTCGCCTGACACACATGTTGACGATGAATAGATTTTATACTTCAGCAAAGTAGATGACTGTGCGACGCATAGTTTGGTTGCTAGAGCTATAGTGCCGGAACTTTTTGATCGCACCACGTACATGCACTATCGCACATGTACTAAGATAATTTATGGGTTTAATGATCGATGGTCATTAAACCAATTGATCAACATTTTTACGCATGAAGTGTAATCAAGTAGAGATATCATAGAGAAAAAAGCTATAAACGAACATGGCAAATGACTAATGCAGGTCCCAGAAACTTTAGTCCAAACAGATCCACAGCATTTATTTTCTAGTAAATAGTTGAAAACTGAGTTGAAATTAAGTACCTTACGATTAGAGTTGGGCTGTCGGTCGGCCGGTCTTCAAGCTTAAGAATCAAAACTACATCTGCGTCAAACACTGCCATTCTTTTTGAAATCAACAACTGGCAATTTTATCTCAAATTTGTTTGACTTTGTATAAGAAATTGAAATAAATCAAATTTTGCTCTTACTGCAGTAAAATATTAATATTTCGATAACCATAGTTGTCAAACGAAGTCACAGATACCCACACATCATGTTATATCACATTGAGCATTCTAAATTAATAGTAAACTATCAAAATATAAAAAGAAGAATTAGAAATCATCAAACTACAGCTATGCAGCATACAATGACATCAATTTCAGGGATTTCTAACTTTTAAACGATGCTAAATCAAGAAATTTATCATGTGGCGCTCTTGCATGAACCACCGGTCATGTAAAACTCCTTTTCATACTTACAGTAAACGGATGGAAATTCCCTATTCCACAATATTACTTCATCAATCCGAGGGTGTCTTTTACATGCAGGCCTACTTATCTCAATGACTTAACTTCCCTTATTGATGCTAAATCACGAAATTCATTTGGAGACAGTTTGTGGCACGAATGTCCGACCGTCTTTAATGTGTCTTCATACTATGACACTCACAGATGTCTGCCATCTTTAACTTATGCCTCTGAGTACAACAACAATTATACGATGACATTTTTTCACGAAGTTCAAGCATTTGATAATGTCAAGTCATGAGACATACTCGAATTGTGACGACATGTAATCGGAACTTCATTTTCCTCACGATAAGTTGATCGCATCCAGTCAATTTTCATTTCAATTTTCTGATGCCTTCCAAAGTTTCTTGTATCACTTTGTTGTACAGTATAATTTTCGTTTATTTGATTGATATTCTATGAGAAATTATGAAAATGAGAAAGACACACAAGAAACGTAGTCAAGCCGTCAAGCTCAAAACCCCTCTCAGGATCAGCTTCAGCAACGTAAGAGGACTGAGGTCCAATTACGACGACACCAAGATCTTCCTGCAAGGTAAGTCACCAGATCTTCTGGCCCTGTCGGAAACCAGATTAGATCCCAGTGTGTCATCAAGCGACGTTACTCCTGATGGATACATATTTCACCGGATGGATAAAGCACCTTGTCATGGTCTTGGAGTCTATGCCAAGACAAGCCTTCCCTTGAGAAGGCTTTGTAGCTCAGAGGATCCAAGGCATGAGTATCTTGCCTTCATTGCGCCGCTGCAGAAGACCACTCTTCTTCTATTTTTCCTATACCGCTCTCCATCAACTAATGCGGATATTTTCAATGTTCTTTCTGACAAGATCGATTCTCTTCTACAAGAGTATCCCAGCGCTGAAGTTGCCGTTTTTGGTGACTTCAACGTGCACAATGTTGACTGGCTTGTGCACTCACGCACCACCGATCTCTCCGGTCAGGCAGCCCAGGATTTCGCTGTCTCTCACAACCTTAGTCAAATTGTCACTTGTCCTACCAGAGTGCCTGACCGAGCTGGGGATACTGGATATCTCCTTGACCTGTTTCTCACCTCAAATCCAACTTGTTTTTCATACAAGGTTACTTCTCCCCTCGGCACGTCTGATCACTGTGTTATCACAGTTTCTGGCAAACAAGTTTGCTCCACACCGTCTGCACCCTTCCATAGAACAGTTTATCAATTCTCCAAAGCAGACTGGTGTGGCTTCCGCACTTTTCTTAGTCAAGTTCAAGCTGAGAATTTGATTCTGAGCGAGAACGTCCGCAAGTCGGCGCAAGAACTGACAGAGTGGCTTCAGATAGGGATGTTGGCCTACATCCCTCACCGTACTTTCCAAATGAAGCTTCACTCACAACCTTGGTTTACACCAGAATGTGCAGCTGCAAGTTGCCAGCGTGACCACTTTTTCCATAAGTATAAGCGTGACAGTAGCGCTGGCAATCTTGAATTGTACAAAACCGCACGTAGACATTGCAAGGAAACCATACATCAGGCCAAAAGCCGTTACGCTTTGTATGTACGGAAATCTATTGCTACCCAAAAGCTTGGCTCTAAGGACTTCTGGAGGATTTACAACAGTGTCGCCAATAGGAACAAATCCTCCATCCCAGCACTCCGTCATGCCGAAGTCAGTACTTCTATGGCGACAACCTCAGCAGACAAAGCCGAGCTTCTTTGCAAAGAGTTTGCGAAGAATTCGTCATTAGACGATGGAGGTAGAATTCCACCTCCAATTCCCATGCGCACTGATGAGACAGTTAGTCCTCCTTCAGTCACAGTCCGAAACGTCAAAAAGATCATCGCCGGTCTCGATAGCTCTAAGTCTAGTGGACCAGACGGCATCCCGGTTTCGGTCTTCAAGCATCTCTCACCTGAGCTTTCTCCACTTTTATCTAAACTGTTCAGTAGATGTGTTTCCCTCTTGTTGGAAAGTAGCTTCCGTGGTTCCAGTTCCAAAGAAAGGTTCTGACTCATCTCTTCCATCTAGTTACCGTCCTATCAGCCTGCTTCCAATTGCTGGCAAGATTTTTGAAGCAGTGATTAACCAACACATTGTTAACTTCCTTGAAACTCAGAACCTTCTATCAGAAGAACAGTATGGCTTCAGGCACTCTCGATCAACTGCAGATCTTCTTTCATATGTCACTGAACATGTGAGTCGTGTCCTTGACAGACAAGGTGAGACGAGATCAGTTGCCTTGGCTATTTCCAAGGCATTCGATAAAGTCTGGCATCAGGGACTCCTTATGAAGCTAAAGTCCTATGGAGTTGCTGATCAACTCCACAAACTTCTTGCTTCTTTCCTTAGTGACCGGCAGATATCTGTCGTCTTAGATGGCCAAAAGTCTTCCACCAAGTTTGTCAATGCAGGAGTTCCTCAAGGGTCAATTTTGGGACCCACTCTTTTTCTGCTTTCCAGACTGCCTAGTGAGTAAATTGGTGATGTATGCAGATGACACAACACTCTTCAATTCCAATGAGCGACTCGCTAAAAACACTCAGCAACGTCAGCAGTTATGCGACGTTCTTAATGAAGACTTACGCAGGGTCTCAGAATGGGGCGCCAATTGGCTTGTTTCCTTCAATCCTTCAAAAACTCAGAGTATTCTGCACTCACGACTTAAAGGAGATGATGATCATAGCATTAAGATGTCAGATAATAGGATCAGAGAACAAGATTCCATCTCCTTCCTTGGATTAGCGGTTACGAAAGACTTGTCATGGAAACCGTACATCCAATCCATTAGCAAGCAGGCAGCTCAACGCATTGGCAGTCTCTATCGTGCCAGCAGCTATCTTCCACCACAGACTGTCTGCTATCTTTACAAGTCCACTATTCGTCCTCTGATGGAGTATTGTTGTCATCTGTGGGCAGGCGCCCCAAAAACGCATCTTAACCTCCTTGAACGGGTTGAGAAACGTGTCAAGAATCTCATGGGTGAAAAACTTGCTAGCAAGTTGCAGCCGCTCTCCGTCAGACGGGATGTTTCTTCACTCAGTCTCTTCTACAGGTACTATTTCGGTAGAAGCAGCTCTGCAGTAAATGAGTGCGTACCCAAACCTAAGATCTTCTCCAGAAGCACACGCAGAGTTAATGCACTCACATGCTATAATGTGAGCTTAGAACGCGCACGTACTGTGAGTCGCTCGAAAAGTTTTTTTGTTCGCACGGCACAGCTTTGGAATCAGCTTCCCCAGACCACTTTCCCTGACCAATACAATCTTGATACTTTCAAGAGGCGTGCGAATAGGTTTCTGATGGGGGCAGCTTAATCAGATTATAAGATCTGTTTTTTTTTCTTTTATTTATTTAAAGTAATACAATTTATTAGTTTTTCACTGAGTAACCCCTAGCTTCGTTCATGGCTCATAGCTGTGCTAGGGGTGAAAATTCAGTAAAAAAAAAATTACACCAGCCTTGATAAGTACAGGTGCTCCAATTGCAGCATTAACAGATATGCTATACCACTAAAGCAGTATACAAATTCCAACTAAGTAAATGAGAAAAATTTAGAGCAATATAACAAGATGATGTATCAAATATACACCATCCATCAGTCATCTACAAAAACTTGGAGATACATGGAAGTAATTCATAATAAGTTTTTTTTAATCCTAACATTGTAACTATTTGAAAAAAATTCCTTAGTTTTGCTACGTGTCGCCTCTATTGGTTGAATCAAGTTCAATAAAGTAGGCCTATCAGTTAAGATCCTTATTTTAAAGTTGATAATGTCAATGATTTAGTGACGGTTGACGAAAATGCCTATACGTTGGAGCATAAATCTTTCAAAAGTAATGTTTCCTGGACTTTTACCGGTACTTGTCCCAATAGCGCAGTTATTAGAGCAAGGTAAAGGCACAGGTCATTGAGGGGTCAGTGATTCAAATCAAAGAGATGACAGTGATAACGGCTCAATAATAAATACACTTCCTATGACATTCACTGTGTCAGGCGCATACTGTCGCAATTATAAACCATTGTATTCCACACAAGCTTTTCTGAATTCAACCCTTAATAACCTGACGATGAGACCGAATACTCCAAAGCACTTCTTATGGTGATTACATCCTTTGAGGTATAAGAAATTCATCGATATTCAGATCACCTACAAATATATGTTGCCAGCAGAGCATGTTGCAGTAAAAAGCCACAAATATGGATTCAGACAACAGAATGCAGTTCATCCTCCATCTTACTCGCCAGTGTCTTACTAACTAACTCCCGCTTTCAACAGACGGTCTGGTGGCCTTGTGGTTATATGCTGTGGTCGCATTTGACTCCAACGTCGCTGGTTCGAGCCGGTCCAAGACTGCTGAGGCCCAGTCCTTCGTGTGACTTAAGACAAGTTTCGATTACATTTGACTAACTTAAATAGGCTTATTGTGCAATGGATGTTGTTGATTGAATAATCGCTGAATTGTTAGAGACAATTATTTTTGTACCAAAATGTTATTATCATTTAAATTCTCTTATTTTCTCTCTAGGTACCAAACAAATAGGCTACAATTCCTTGCACTAAAATGCGAGAAAAGTTTCAAAAATTTTTTTTTAAAAGCATCATCCCTTATTCCTTAGGACTAACTTTTAAACCAATCAAAGTCGTAGCTGATGACAGAAATGCAAGATCAAAGAGAGGAGTGAACTCTGTGAAATGTGAAATGATCTCCCCAACGAAAAAGGCGATATATCAAAAATAATGCCGCGGTCACTCACCTGAATTTCCAGGGCATGATAGGCTAGGATTAGCCCGATGAGTATTAATGTGCTGACGCTAATGAGGGATTTGAGGACGTAGGAATACACAGATGTCTGTAAATAGAAAAGAATCACTGATAATTCTGAAAAGCAAGAGTATGATTATTAACTGTAGTTTAATAATCTTTTAGGGCTCCAGAGTCTACCCGGGAAAAAGAGCTAAAATTCGCATTCACACAACGATAATAGAATATTTTCTGTAACACTCATTTAGTTATACATATCATCTTAGACCAATCCTTGAGCAACGGCTATCATTTATAGCCATTGTTAGACAATGTAAAGGAGCTATCCTAACACCTTAACATTGCTCTTGCTAGAGACGTTGTCAAGACTCCATTTTATTCCACTACGATGAAGATAGCATTCCTTTATTGCATTTGCACGGATAGAGCAGCTGTGGACGAAATACAGTTGACCAATACATGACCGAGTCGTGTCATAGTAAATAAAAACTTAACTTCGTGTTACTTTTGTATTAGACGTAGGCGGTTGGACTTCGCGCTCATGTTCGAGTCATGTTAAAGATCGCGTTTAGCAGTGTTCGTGTTTCGACTGCAGACCTCCAGCAGTCATAAGCGGCAGTGGTTTATAATAAAACTACAAAACTTCTTAAATGATTCATTAAGGTGTGGGTTCTAAATGAGGACGGGTTACCGCCGCGGGCCAAATGATGGCCGGCAAGGGCACTGACAATGGTTCGCAATTGCCACTTGCAAATGGTCAGTCAGTGGATGACGGATCCACATCGATCGGTTGCCAATGCCCTCTGAAGAAGGTTGACTATTGAATTGAACAATCCTCCACCACACTTCTCCAGATTTGTAAGAAAAACACATAAGAGGGACGATTTTTGGACAAGTACAAAGATAGAGTATTACCTGTTGTTTTATATTTATGAGAAAACAAAACTGAAGCTTTTACCGGTTCATCGACGGCTCTGACGTGCATCAAAACGACTGGACATTGTAAAACTCTTAACTTTGAAGGGTTTTGATGTCATAGGAGAGGAAATTAAATGTTTTGATTGTGAATATTGTCAAAGCAGCTGACAGATTCTTCCTAAATGCTAAACATGACGCAATATTCTTCTCATTATCTATAACTGATCGTTGGATAAGTGACGATTGATAAAATTTGCGTGCAGGAGAATAAATTGACTAAGAGATCTTAGAAGTGACAATACAGTCGGAGTCACTTCTCTCTCTCTGTACGTAAAAGCACCCGACTTCTCATCATTTCTTATTGACAAACTTCAGCAGAAATCAATCAAACGCAGGGAGCCCTATTAAATCTCACCAAAAACGGAAATTCGGGAAAACCGAGGCTTGTATGCATAAATTTGAAGCATTAATTTGCATCAGACTAATTACATAGACTAGTTTCGTAAAAATTCCCGAAAAACCGGAAAATTGCCGAACAATTAATGGTACTGGTGACTTAAGCGATTCATTAGTTTCCAATCAATGGAAAATTATGATAGCTGGCAATAGTGAATAACTTGGTTCATAAGCAGAGTCTGCGTGAGAATGGAAATTCCTAAATGGTGTGGTGCGGGAATGAATGCTTTTCTTACGGAAATTCACATGAGACTTCTGTGGGGCTCCTGTGAGCTACTACAAGCTAAAATCAATAAAAAGCGATGCGTTATGGTCACAGGAAACATTTGAACGTAGTCTGTCGGAGTGTGCAGAGTTTTGTGACATTATTGAGGCAACATCCTTGCAATATTAAAGTTTATTTGTTTACCGATGGGATATAGAAAACACCATCAATTTACTCAATGTTAGAAAACTATATAAAACATGGTGTAGTTTACTGTGTGTATATCGAATTGTTTTCAGCAGCTACCAACACATAAAGTTACAGAAATAATGTCTTTATTTCCCGATTTTGATTCTTTTGGCAGTTAGCAAATATATTTTATCGAACAAAGCTAAAGGCTTTATCCGTTTCTTTCATCAAACAAGTAATAAGCAAGATTATGTATTAATTCATTCTAATCATTAGCCTTATAACGTCTACACAATATCAGTAATTTTATTTTGTGTAATGCAGCATGTATGAGAGTGTAATTGTTGCCGCGTTGGACTCATTAGGTCGATTAATAGTGATGTTGTGCTTATTAAATGCTAATCCGGGATTAATATTATATATCAATAATATACTCGTGCATGTATGCTTGCAATGTGGAAATGCATTATCGATATGCGAACATGCATAAGAACTATTTAAAACTGAACATTTAAGAATTATTTCAAGTGAAGTTTACCTGCGTTGGGTTGGAATTCCTTCAGGATTTTCATTTTCATTTTCTGATGTAATATTCTAGACGGATGGTCTTATTGAAAAAATGTTCTCTTCTCAAATCTTCACAGGTAATGCTGCATTATTAATTGATGACGGGAAAAATGAAAATAACTTTACTAAAGACTAAATTAAAGAAATCGAATTGACATTGAGTAACAAAAGAGCATTGTTAAAGCCAGCATTTGAAATCTTATTTAACTTTTGCTTGTAATTCAATTTATGCATCACGATTGATTTTTGCCACGGTTTTTTGTATAGTCTTTCTATTCTTATTTCTCAATATATTTATGATATAATTTTTTATTGCTGTTAAAGCAAACGGAACTTGATTAGGAATCAAAAAAGGTGATAAATCCTAGATTTTATAAAATTTCATCTCAGGTCTACAATTCATCAATTCTTATTTCCAAACGACTATTCTTATTTCGATGTTCCTATTTATCCGAACATTTATTGAATAACACGCTAAAGCGACAAAATGTTCTAATTTCGAAAATAATTTCACACGCACTTCCATGAATGCTTCACAGGAATAATTTACACAAATTGCTTGTGCGATGTGCTTATAGTTCTGTCCCAGGCCATACTCATGAACTAGCCTGAATTTTCTGCATAATTCTCAATCTATATAAATTGTCGTCACCAAGGCAGCAAACCTGAATATCTATTAAGTTTGCGCATGTAATGAAAATTAAATTCTACTTAAAGACATCTTTACTCCTTAATGAGCATCGCAAGTGAAGAAGAAACCACTGTTCATAGCTTTAGAAGCGTGAATAAATGATTAATCCCCTCACTAATATGATTTGTCATTATGCTATAACAATAGCTTCTGTGAAGTCGTCGACTATTAAAAGATACAGGCAACTCCCTTTGCTGAAAGATTGACGGTTCACGAGGCTGTGATCGTTATATAACACCATTGAGGATGTTAAGAATGATTTTCAGCGAATCAAACGCAGAAATGCAAATATTCTGGCATAACTAATAAGGCAACCTTGAAGATTTTTCGCTGAGGAAACTGGAGAACTTTGGTTAATTATCAAAGGTCTATCGTCCTCCTACTATCCTTTATTCACTGATAATTCCAATAATCAAGCATTATCATTTTCTCCGCATAGAAATCTTTTTTATGTATAGTGCACACGTCTTCTTAGACTGGTAATAAATAATGTTATGCAAATAAAACAATAATCTGTGAAAGACATAAGGACTTAGAAGTTTAAAAGACTATTGTTTCTCTCTCCATACGGTGTGTTGTGGATTCGCGATGGATGCATTTTTAATATTCAGAGTCTTGAACACTGCAAGGTTGGAATCGGCCGACGGCCGGCTTTGATTACGCCAGTCACCGGCCCGGCCGCCAAAATCCCTGCCGGTGCTAGTCCGCTTGAACAGTACATGGTTATCATTTAATCAATCAATAGCTGGCCTATAAAGCATTTTTGCGTAGTTTGTAAATTAGCAAAATGCTGCATGCATAACAATATACATATCAGAAATGTAGGCATCGATAAAAACAGCTAATGCAGCATTGTTTAACAAGTGATATATACAAAAATGGATGAGAATGTATTACATTGTGATGTCTGCCTCCCCATGAAAACGAATCGTGGGTGCGCTAGTGAATGTCACAGATATCTTACTACCGATGAATTTTGAACTTTGACTATTTAATGACTAGTGAGTGTCTTAATCACTATATATACAGTTGTATGTATAAATGTACTGTTTTCATAACGGGCCTGAATATACGAATATGTATTAACGTGCTTTGGCCAGGCCTGGATTCTGTAAGGCAGAAATTCTCTAAAGTTATCAGATGATGAACAACTTCTTTCGCCAATTCAAGCATAAAACTGACAACTATATTAACTATGGTTTATGACGCCGAGGTATAGCAGACATTGTGACCGACTGCCAACCTTGGATGTTAGGATGAGCTTAACATCAGTTTTAATGATAGACTCAGTAAACGGAGATAGCATTCTATTAGAGTCAGATGTTGGCAAATTATCTGACTGTCAGCTTACACTGTTTAATGTTTAGATATACCATATGGTGCACATGAATATTCAGGATTCCTCTTCCATTAAATAACTATATAATTGATCAAATTTTTCAGGAGGTTCAAATCCATTGATAAAAAGAAAAAACCAAATTTCTTGGTGCCTCCGTACCAGTATATTTTTTTGATCTGTTTAAAAAAAATAATAAAGATACACTGAAGTGCACTGAAGTTGCACACTTCAGTGCACTTCAGTGTATATTTATTATTTTTTTTAAACAGATCAAAAAAATATACTGGTACGGAGGCACCAAGTAATTTGGTTTTTTCTTTTTATCAATGGCATTAAATAACTTTCGATATGCACGATGTCTGCAAAGTTGCAGATATTTGGTTTTAATTTCCAACTTAATCGTAAGGTGCTCTGAAGAAATCCTTACGGAAACCTTTACGTAAACATCACAATTAAGATAATGTGAAGCTCAACAAAGTTAATTCGCGTTCAATTGAAAATGTCATGAAGCAATAAAAATTAGCTCAGGAGATTGTGCTTCACGATTATGCCATTTCGTCTTTTCTATTCATATCTGGTTTAATGTATCGAATCCAGTGATTGGTATCATCATACGTCTCCAAAATTTCAAATTTCACCCATTCCAACGCAACAGTCATATCATCACGCATATTCATCAGATATCTATGCGCTAAATCACCAATTACAAGTCAATTAGCGCCATTTTATTTCCTACTTATGTTAGCAGATACTTGGAGCCGTCCGTTGACGGATGTTTAAGGGATATCAAAGAAAAGACCTTTGAAGTCGACTGCCCGAGCACAGTTCCCACTCTGCAAAGACAAACTGGGCTAAACCGGTCTGTGTCCAGATTTGAGGGTCAACATGATTAAAAAGCAACATAATTGCTGCTGAAAATGCAAGTATTACTGAGATGACCGGGAAATGTCGCACGAACCAATATTGAGACGAATCAGTCTTCCATGAAAATACTTCTGGTTGATTAGAAAAGGGCTAACTTTGAACTGACAGCTGTCGAAGAAGGCAGAAATCGCTTCTTAATCATAATTGATCAGACATCAGACGCATTTAGGAATAACGAGCAGTATTCAGAGTAGCAATGAATTTGAAAGATTGAACTGCCTTTGCCTTGAATAATCAACGAACAAAGTCACAGGTGCCAATTTATCGCCAAAGATTCGTTCCTTCCCATCATGCGGAGAATTCCCGAGGCACCTCTCATTGTGAGGCGGAATGAGCTGTGGTAGAGAGCTTCAAAGGCAACATTTTGTATTCGCATTGTCCAAGCTGAGAAGTAATTATACATTCTAACCTACGAATATCAAAATTCCAAATGGGAAGCAGCAAGGATAATAATGCATGGAGGCAAGAAGGTGTGAAAGAGGATAATGAGGTATTGAGTATTTGCATTCCAAGATTTAGATTGCTTCGCAATTCGACAAAAAGACACTTAGAAAACTATTGAAGATAGTATGTCAAATAGAGAAAGTATAGGTAGTGTCGACCCAAAAAAGTGTCTGTATACAGTGAAATTTTTATATGAAAATATTCAGCACGGAGATTACGTTCCCGTGGTCCAAAAAATTATTTAAGCAGTTTTTGAAAAGCTAAAATTTTGCAAATTTATATACTACCGACGTGAAGCCCCTTTATAGGTAGTGTGAAACAAGTTGGATATCAAAAGTAACAAATATTCGCTAACAAGCATCGATTAAACGGAAATCAAGCTGATAATCTGTGAAATTTCATGAACCGCATTATAATTCAAGTCCCTGCAAGTCTTCAAGGAAAAGTTGAGATCTCATTCTGCTTCTTAGCTGAGATGTCGCGTTTTTAATTCAATCTTCAGCGGCATGATTTTATGATTCACAAGACGTCATTTCTTGAATCTGAATAGCTATGTGGACCCATTGACATCTTTTAAAGTTAATAATGATAGGCTTCTTTGATCATGATGCTTTGCTCTTTCAGTGGCAGTTTGCGATGTGATCACGCTTAAGAAAATAATCGGAGCTTTTTGTAGTGGTAACCCATCGAATTGCTAATCTAGAAAACTATATTGCCTCTCCAAATTGACATGACATGGAGGATTTGTGGAATACTATTCCCTATTCTATATTGCTATCATGATCAGTCAGATTCGTGCCGATTTCTCCAAAAGTGTAGAAATTTGCTTATCTTACAGGTGGTACTGGGTTCGACTCATGTTCATTTAATGAAATCCAAACTGTGTACACATTGGGGATTTAATAAATGCTGAGTTACTACTCTACCTAATATACCTACTCTATGGCTGTCACAAAGCCAATATTTATCAGTTTTCATTAATAAATTTTCATAATCGAAAAAATGAATGAAACAAAAGACAATTCAAATAACGGAAGTAAGTCATCAACTTTATTGGAAAGATCTTGCAGCCGCTTTTAGTGGTGCACTTACACGTGCAACTTTATTGCTGACACTTCTACTAACACTCACACCACAATAAGTACGCAATCGGAGCGCAGCAGCCTGACTTCCTGGATACTGGATCTGGACTTGATGATAAGATCAGTGCACTTTTCTTCGTCACCATTTATTAAATTGCTATTATCTTGACCTTAAAAATCCGACTTTTCGTCTTGTTCAAGTCAGTGGAACTCACAGAATTAGGCAGGTCGTCTCTTCTTCTGTTTGACTAGAAAGGAAGCATTGGAGCATGTAAAGCTAATGAAATGGCACAATCTGCTGACATAATACCATAGCAATCGAACAATGAGCAGCCAGTTCAACATTGAACACGCCAAATTGTGCGAAGTTTCAGTAACTGTTATCAACCGGATCACACAGCAAGGAGACACAGTCGATGTCAAGTTCTACAGAGAAGTTTGTGAACGTTTTTTCTTGCGCCTGGTAACTTTTTTTTAAATGATCGGAGGGCCCACCATTATCGAGAAAACTTTTGCGCAATGATCTGAATTCTTCGAATCTGAAGGAGTCGTGGCGATCGGAGTATTTTGAAGGAATTCAGAGAAATCCGCAAGCGACGCACGACTATTTTTTCTATCTTTGCAAGGTATTAAAAATTTCTTTTTGCCCACTTAATAAGTTCTTGCATGTGCCAAAGTTTTGAATCAGTTTGCACTTCTAGCAAAGTGACACAATTAAACAATCTAATTCTGTGCGTAGCGCTAATGAAATGGCACAATCTGCTGACATAATACCATAGCAATCGAGCAATGAGCAGCCAGTTCAACATTAAACACGCCATCAGTGACCTATCAACCGAATCACACAGCAAAGAGACGCTGACGATATCAAGTTCTACAGAGAAGTTTGTGAACGTTTTTTCGTGCGCCTGCCATTTTCTTTAGCAATGATCTGAATTCTTTGAATCTGAAGAAATCGTGGCGATCGGAGTATTTTGAAGGAATTCACAGCAATCCGCAAGCGACGCACGACTATTTTTCCTATCTCTGTAAAGTATTGAAAATTTCTTTCTGCCCACTTAGTAAGTTCCTGCATGTGCCATCGTTTTGAATTAGCTTGCACGGTTAAATAATATGATTCTGTGCGCCGATTGTTAGAAGAAGCAAATCACTGAAACATGTAACACTTGTAGATTCTTGCCGCAAGGTGATTCATTGCAAGCTATTTTCTTAAAATGTGTTAACGTTTGAAGAGAAATGATAGGAACCGTGAATATTTACGATATACACTGATAAGCTGCGAGTGACTTCCTATTTATTGTCAACCACTGGAAGTCGCCATCGTTTAGGCACCATGGTCATGCGAAGCATGTCAACTGCGCTCTATTGTTTTCAATGTCCATGTCGGTTCTGGTCCTTTATTATTGTTGAGGGTCCGATTTCTATTGTCTGAACCATAGAAAGCCGACACTGTATAATACAGGTTTTCTTTTTCGACAACGGCAGGTACAGAATCAAGTGAACCAATTTAATTTCTCCAACGTCAAACGGCAGAATAATGCGTCACTTCAGGAAATGCTGCAGCGTTTCAGATTCAAGAGCAGTAAGAAATTAGTTGCAGCAATACGGTTCTAGGTCTCTATCAGCTTCGTGAACGGCATTTCAGACGAGGAATGAATGAAATTCACTTGATGATAGGCCTCATAAATACCTACATGCATCTGCCGAACGTAAAGGTTACATATGGAGCGCCACGTATTTCTTCAGATATTAAGCGGATGATCATTATGGCACTGAAGCAAGAATTATTATGAAGCTGAAGTTTCGGCCAATAAATTGCCGAAACCAAAACTGACAAATCAAATTTGGCCGAAACCTAAACTTTTGGTCAAATATTCGGCAAACCGAATATTCGGTAGGTCTCTGCTTGAGAATACGTCAGTTCAAACATAAATTACAAAGGCTTCAAAATCAGGTGCCGTCCGCAACTTAAAAAATCTTAGATCTGACTAGCGGATATTAGGTACAACTACCATACGGATATTTGTCATAAAACTGATCCGAAAACTCATGTCATACGACCGATGGCGCTGACGTCTTCAAACAATATCTTATCAATAGATGATGTGACTGCCATGTCATCTGACTTCTTGAACGTCAACTTAGCAGTCTAAATCCATCAAATCAAATAGTTTGGAACTTTTTCTTTTGATGCCTAAAAAATGCAACAGATTTTCGCAATAATCAAGCAGCTCATGGGGAGAATGACTATTCACCAAGCTACATGCAACTTTTGCGCGCGTTTTACAAATAGCCCTGTTTCCATTCAAGCGATAAATTGCTTTTGCTCGGTTTTCTTTAACAGTTGTGAACACAACATGCATCTAATATCATTGATTCTTCATTTCCTTTAAAATTTTGGAGGTCAAATTGATGAAAACGATCATCGATAGTGCTTTTCCTTAGAAGTGTAGAATGTAGATCAAAATAACAATACTTCTACAGAATCCATAGAAGAATGTATTTCGCTATGTGGGCGTGGGATTTTTCTGTCTACCTCATCTTCCAAGAAAGGAGAAGCGCCAGACAAAGGCGACCAGCTGTCGAGGCTTCTAGGGATGAAAAAGGATGGATTTCGATTATCTTATGGCGGCTGATGTATGTATCTCTATCAAGCCATATATCTTGCAAACTGTTTGAAATCCTTTCCCAAGCACATCCTTCATCCCTTTTACCTCTTTTCAAGCCATAACCTTACTTCTTCGTTTGCTAACACGCACACAACACACTCATCAAACAACAACAGCTCAGTCATGCAAAAGGGGAGCAGTGGCTAATGGAAAGTTTCAGCAATATTTGAATTTCATTAACTTTTATATTAATTAAGCAACACTTTAATTGACGGGCCTTGAGATGGATCGAACCCGCTACCTTCGAGACAGCTGCCCAAGTCGTTTGCCGATGCACTGTCGACGCAGATGACATTTAAGTGCTGACTCCTTTATTTTGTTTAATGTGGTGATGACTGACGTACTATTCCATTACAGTCTATCGACGATTCGGGTAAATTTGAGATTTGAAGTTATCAAGTTAGTGAAATTTCGACAGGCATTCCTCATATTGGCTGAAATGGCAGCTATTCAGCACTGTTCCTATTTTTCAACTAAGGATGCAAGTCAATATTTAATTATTCTATTTACATTGTTTGCAAAAAAGCAGCATTCATTGATTATTGCAGGAGCACAAACTCAACTAATGCGATTTGCCAGTAGTGTGTTCAAAGTGATTTTAATGAATGTCCGTCGAAATTCACTAACTTGCTAATTTCAAATCTCAAGTTGACCCGGCCATGGCTACAACTTTAAAACGGAGTTATTTTGATATTGAGGGATGCTGATGTAGGCCTGCTGATGATTCCTGATGTTGTATGAAATGGCATATATTCAGGTCTGTTCCCATTTTTCAACTGAGGATGCAACTCAATATTTAATTGTTCCATTTACATTGAATGAATTGTGCATACCCAATAAAAAAGACAAGATATGAGTAGCGCTCATGAGAGCACCGCTCATTAAATAACTCGATCGTCATTTTGTGCATAATTGATTTTCAATTAAACCATAACATCCACAGTTGCCCTGTCCTCCAACATCAGACATGCGTAACTCCATCATAAAAGTCTAATGTATATATTAGAGATGCGCCGGACCGGGTTTTTTTTAGACCAGCAGGACCTGACTGAAGAAGTATGACCAGACATCTACTCAAATTATAAGGAGTCATGAAGCATAATGAATGCAATTTAGGTTGTAGGATATCACTTGAATGCTTTCTATGATATTGAAATTCATTTTGCATCTGCTAACTTAATCCTGTTTTTCGAAATGATTACAAAAGACACGCACGAGAATAGCTATTTAGTGGTATCTGTGGAGATTGCTGTTCCCTAACGTGAGAGAATTGGAGGAAGTACCCAATGGAAATTTCAGAACAAATAAATTACTGCATCCCATTAATCAGAATAGTTTCCATGATACTAAAAGACAATCAGATGTGTGTGTCAAAACATGCAAATGCGAGAATATGTAGTGATATTCACATTGGTATTCTCTGCTGACTTGAAGTTAGAATTTCGGGATAACTTCAGCTAAATGAATGTCTGCTAGTCAGGCATCACATTTTCCCAGCAAAGGCAACCTCAAGTCCATGCATTTAATTCCTGAATTAGTTGGAAATGTTTTGGTTCCTCTTTTAGTAACACGTTTCTCAATACTTGTCTTTCGAATGCTTACTGATCAAATTCATTAGCTTCCGGAATTTACGTAAATGACAGCTATCTGATTATGATCTCAAAATATTTTGCCGACATTAACTCTGAAATTTAAACAAAGAAATTAATGAGATATGAAGTGTAAAAGCACATCATAATAGAAGAATATTATTTACCTCTTTATTTCTGCTTCCTACATTACAAACATTGTAGAATACATTCCTGAATTAAGCTCTAAATAACTAATCAAAAGACTACTGCACATTGATCAATAAAATTCATGTCATGAAATATTTAGCGATGAAAGAATTTCATGGTGTCTACAAAAAATAATTATTCACCAATCGCGCTTTCTTTCAAGTCCGGCGCACGGCCGAACTCCAGAAAATCCGCTGTTCGATTGGATAGCACCTCTAATACATCAAGGGTTTAAACGCTATCTCTAAACAATCTAGTACGATGAAAGCTGAATGCTCTCTTCAATACCACGTTGTGAATTCAAAATTCAAGCGTTTATTTGGTGAAGATATAGTGAATATTTTCCCTCATTTATAATTTGAGCATGGGTATTCATTGAAACATCTCTTAATTCTGCATTGTTTTAAGGGATGAAACAATATGATTTTTTCAATTTTAATCTGATAATCTGTCTTTCAGATCTTGTTTTCTAATATCACATTGATGAATTGTTAAATGCGAGTGTATGACACAATATTTAACCGTTTCCTTGCCATGGATTAGCAAAATTGGTTGACTTTTCTTAAACAATTTCGCTACAAACAATGGAAATAAAATGCAATAATTTTTGAATTAGTACGTGATAAAATTTGTTTCATAAGAACAGTCGAGAAACTTCTATTTTTGGCGAAATTTTCTTTGCTTTCTTTGAATAAGTAAAAGCACTAAGTATAGAATCACAATTTTTGCCAAGGGAATGTCATTATGCAATTTTCAATCATACGTATGTATTACTATAATGCTTCGGATCGGTGATGGATGCCAGAATGGGGTTTAATGTGGCAAATATTTGGCCAAAACTTACTAGATGCTTACTAGATCTGAATGTGTTTAGTTTCATAGGCAAGGGTGCATGAGTATTGAGTTCTTGACTTGAAGACTTTCCATGACAAATATCATGGCTATGGACTAAATTTATTTACCGAATAGAAGAAAATGTAGAAAATCTCATATTTACCGAAAACCTCAGTCTGCTTCCAATTGGATTTACCTACTATTTTCCTGTGAACGATGAATCTGGAACTCGGTAACTGCACATATTCGCAGTAATCCTAGATTGCATATTATTCTGTGAAAAGTCTCATTTTCGACCTCGTTCTCTGCAGAAACTAAGAAAAATACTTCCAAAGAATAGTGATAATCCACAAGGAAGCTACTTCAATATTATCGTACTAAATTACTTCATCCGTTACAACAGTGAATATTATAGTCCCTGACGGCAACTCCCTGGTTGACTATTCGGTGATCGCCGAGCACATAAGAAGTGACAGTTGATTTATAAATGATGTTTGTCAATCATAGCCTTGGGTTTTGCGAACTTGACTACCTGTTAATCCTGACCTCAGTCGGTATTTATACCTGCTGGTAGTGCGGTCAGTAAGATGTTTGGTGGCCGAGCAAATGATACCGCGTGAGATTACATGGCAATATTGCAGGTTCTGCATGTTTAGAATGTTGTAAAGTTATCTTTTCTTTCGACACAATAATTTCATTGGTCACTTTGTGTAATGATTTAATGATCACAAACAAATCCATCAGATGACAGAAACGGTGATTACGTGGCTCAGGGGCTAGTGACGTGGATTAGTAAACAGAAAGTCAAATCCAACCGCAAGCAGAAAATCCATGAAAAAAGAAGGCCCTGGGTTACAGCTCATACATGTCACAATTAGACCCTTCCCACCCCAGGCTTGTTGATGGAAACTGAGCATCGGACCAAACTATATACAAGGCAAAAAACTTTATTCAAAATTGAAAACATGCTAATTCTAACATCAGTAAAAACAATATCTGCCGAAAAGTGACTGTTTAAAATTGTTTTTATGAATCCTTTTTTGTAATCTTCGTCCTGCATTTAAGGCCATGCTTGGGTGCTGCAAACATCGTTTAAGACGAATGCAAAACCCATTCCCACAGAGTTGAGCTCCGGGATCACAGCTGTAGCTTTCTATCAAATTACAAAGAATAATTCTAGTTTTTCTCAATTCGTACATCAGAAACTGGTGAAATTCCTCTTCGCCAACGCGCTAAGGTTGACATGCTTTAAAAATTAGCCAGTGTCACTACGTCAATCTCAAAATCGATGGCAATTTTAGAATGAAAAGTTACAGCGAGCTTCTTTGTGAGTGAGCTGTGTCACCTGGTTGAGAACAGGTTGTCGGTCGACCGCTATCAATTTACTGCCCATCAAAATGATCTTCCTGACTATTTCTGACTTATTCTAAATGAACATTTCGTTGAACTTGTTTTACATTTTCCGTACCTAACCGTTAAGTTTTCGGCCTACGTGTAGGTAGACGTCAAGGCTGCAGTAACCAAACTTCGACTCATATGTCGAAGTAGATGAATAATGATTGTATAATAATTGATTATGAAACGAATCTAGGTGATCCAACCCAATTAAACGTATCTAAGAAAATAATTTCTGTCAATTGGAGGGGACAGGAGCGCATTTGCATGCATACTTATTGATGAAACAATGAAAGAGATCGAATAAGTTTCCCCAATTGCGACCATTATCAAAAGGTTCATGCGCATGACAAAATTGCTTCGCATATACTTAGTATTATTAGTTGCACAATAGTTGCTTATGATTTGTCTAAATTGAATGGATGTCGAACGTTTTGCGTACCTATTTAAACATGCCCATTACATCACCACCTCACCAATTTCTTATCTTTTTGATTCTTACTCCAACAGGTTGAAGACTTCCTAAGTGTCTCATTTAAATTGAATATTTATTTAAAGAGAATAAGTAGCAATTTTTTCAGATTCATCAAAGGGTGAAGAATGAGTTGTTGACGTCTTTCAGTTCAGCTAGGTATTAATCCTTTTTCATGTCAGGAAAATCTTTTCGTTCACAACAATTACAGGATCTAGTTTGAATAAGATCTTCATGAATCTTTAAAAAAGCATCAGTTAATGATCTCTACATCCAATGATTATAAGAGGACAAGACTTCCATTCGTCAGACAACATTCTATGCATCTAAATCTAATGAGAATTGACACGAGAGTTCAAATTGAGTGAAATTGTATGTCCGCAGTGTGCTACATCTTCTGCCTTCCTTCTTTTCGCTTGATTCATCAACTTAACAACCTCTTCTGTTGATTTTACGCTTAATGATACCATCAAATAAAAAATCATAATTTCTCCATTTTCCGTAGTTAACATAAGTATCAACAAACCAAATAGCTCATATTTAGTGAATGTCATTTATGCTGAACAAAAATACTTTGATTGAGGACGTACACGGTGGAACCAGACTGGGTCGGAGCCACCGACTTTCGGGATAATTTTTATTCACATCCTCTGAACACTTGTGCTACCATGATGTTTTAGGGACGTTGTTTATCATGGCTGGCAATTTTTTTGCAACCTTGATAACATGACAAGATCTGATGCTAAACAACGTTGTATTGAACTCAAAAACACACTTATAGGTCATTGGTATACACTTTCTTTCATGAATAGGATGCTTACGAAACCATGATTCAAAACTTTAAATTAATTTTCAAAATATTTCTTCACTTCAAATAGAATTTCATACATTTTTTCAAAAATTCGAGCTGTAACTTACAATAGTTTCTACGCAGCGATTCATCTTTTTATATGTAGACCTGCACTCTATGTGCATATGCATGCATCGTATTCTCTATAATAAAAGCCCACTCTCTAATAAACACCCCTCTCTAACCAGAACCGCCATGAAAATAGCAACCATGTTAAAAAATAGCATATGAACTCATTTCGAAAAAACACCTCTCATCAATACAAGACCACTCCCATCAATAAACTAAAAAAACGCCCAGAGAATGTGGCAAAGAATTGCGGTTACAATAGCAATGCAAAGTAACTTTCTTTAAGAAAAAAATAATCGCGTTGTTTAACGTGACTGGCGCTAAAAATGGCACTTTGACGCGATGGTTATATAAGTAAAGTTATTATTCAATTATATTAAGTAAAATTATTATCCTTACTTTTGACTAATGAATAGGTTATGGAATATCTGTAATGATAAATTCTTCAATCGCATGAAACATCAGATTATTGTAACTCCTCTGTCAGAAGTTATCATGATTCAAAAGTTCGGCGGCAAAAAATTGACAGTAATTTCTTCATTCATTCATTTTTATTGTGTTGATGCAAAACCGATTTAATGCGCTCAATTTGCAATCATGAATATCCTGACCAACGCTATTATTATACTCTAAGAGATACTGACGGTTATGACAAGTGTGTTTGAGCTAGAGAGTGGAAAATATCTTAGATCGAAAATTGAACCACTGTGCGGCGATTTTTTCTGTACGAGCGGGTTGAGCGAGTCATCATAAGAAATTACGAAAAAGAAATATTCATAAGAAATATTTCATGATACATGTGCAACATGGAATCTGATGAATAAAATAATATGGACATTCCTAATAAGAGGATCATAAAAAACAATTAACAATGAAGCATTCTATTTTAAAAGTGTTCATCAATTCACCAATGTAACACCGTATTGTAAGTCTTGAACTTTGACAGCCACATTCGATAACTATATCCTCACATTATCGAATAAAATGAGTCATTCTCAGAAATCGAACAATAGCAAAAGTAAGAATCTTTAGATTGGTTTAGCGACATGTAGACTATATTGGATAGGGAAGTGAGAGATAAAAGTGATCTAATTGCATGTGAGCAATACTACAATCATGAGCAACGGTTTTACGCCGATTTTGTAGATAAGAGAGACTTGCAATACGGTATTTAGTTACATTGGTCAGTTGGTGACTGTCATATTGTTTTTGTAGTAGAATAGAGCTCGTTCTAAACTGAATGTTTTAAATTGAATGGAACAGGCTTTAAATAGAACGGAACAACTTTTAATTAGAATGGAAAAAGGTGTAGAGCGGACATGGACCTCGAAAGCAATAGTGCGTCGTGGACACGCGTTTGTCATGACAAATATGACGGCTTCAAGTGGTTGACAATGGGAAGGTAACGACAGCTTATCAGTGTATTGTCTTCACAGGTATTATCATTTCTCTGTGTATAAAGACAAAATAACTTGCAATACATCGCCATGCGGCAAGAATCTACAGCTGTTGCATGCTTCAGTAATTAGATTCCTCATAAGATCTAGCAAAACTGACCTTGATCCTAAATGAGAGACTGAAATGACCATCAGCAAACCGCTATTGTCCATTCCAGTTTCAAAACAAAGTGAATAATTGGATTTCTATGTTTGAATGAATAGATGAATGACGAATTTGATTATAAAAGCATATGTTTTTACAAAACTTCAAGGCCTTTGCAGAATGATGGATGGTCGCAAAAACGGCATAGAACGTTGCAGTCATTCACATGAGGTAAGAGTCTTTACTACTCAACGGACGATAGGTATAGGATATCACACTGATTTCAGTAGATGAATGCTGAGAATCTACGAGTATCATAAGCTATCTATTCTCCGAGCCGGAGGCGAGGAGAATAGATAGCTTATGATACGAGTAGATTTTCAAGCAGCGTTTATCTTCGGAAATCAGTGTGATATCCTAATTTTATATGATCGATATCTTAAAGGGAATAGAAATTCATAAAACTCAAGCGTTTAACACTGCAAATGTTGACAACATGAAAGACATGTTTAGTGGAACTTTCTCAAACAGTGTATTCAATGTCAAGTTTGAGAAGTAAGAGACAATGTGATATGACTCATCATAGTATGATACTTATTGTTGATAAATTATCAAAATTTGTTTAATTTACTAATTTATCATAGTTTTCAATATTTTACTATGGATCTATGCACCAAGTAGAATAAACGATAATCTACTAGTAGAATAAACGATTATATTCTATCGTTAAATATCTACAATTCTACTGATATCGGTCATATAAATGGCCCTATCGTGCAACAATGCTATCTAAGAATTTATCGTTACATGGCTGCTAAAATTTCTTATCGCACTGTGGTTGTATGCAATGTATTTGTTGTATGCAGACGTTAATTTCAGGACATAGAAATAGAACAATTGATATTTACAAAGGTTAAACGACGCTATGGTTACGCAAAGGCAGCTTTCACTTCAAGAACTCTATCACGGAGCGACTGTTAAGTCATTGCACTGCTATTTTGAGCCATGGAAATCAAATCATTATCAATGGTTTACGCTATGAGAACGCTAACTTAGCGTTCTATCGGTAGCTCTGTTTCAGATTGAATGACAGTGTTGACAAGATGAATAGATTGGACCTTTTCATGTATTTTCTAAATGGTTGAATTAAGTGTCAAAGTATGACAGCGAGTTGAAACCCTGCAATTCGTCTCCGCCGCACTGTCAAGCAATAAAGTAGTTATCCCACTCTAGGATTCGTCTCGACCTTCGGTCTCGTCGAATCCTAGAGTCCGATAACTATCACTTAGCAGCGACTTTGAAGACAATTATTGTAGTTCCTTGAGAGGTGACGGAAGACGGGAGGTTGTTCCAGTTCCACGCTTGTGAGGCTTATACGGAGAAAAGCTTATTGGTGACCGTTTTTAGACATGTTCTTGGTGCACTATGTGAATTCGTAGAAAGGATCTGAGGCGAGAGTGATGCGGAAGTGACCTGTGGAAGTTATCATACTGCTGTAAATGTTTGCTAAAGTGGTGGCATTTACAACTACTTTCAAAATAGGTCAGAACTCTTCCAGCAAACCAAATGCCACGATATCTGGTGAGAAGCTTGAAAATACTAAGCCATAAAAATCCACAAATTCACAGGTCCAGCGGATTCTGAGGACCGCAGAAAATACGACAGGCGAAAAAATTTTAATTGTTTAAAACACAGAATTAGATTGTTTAATCGTATCACTTTGCTAGAAGTGCAAACTGATTCAAACAGATGGTACATGCAGGAACCTAATAAGTGGGCAAAAAGAAATTTTTAATACCTTGCAGAGATAGGAAAAATAGTCGTGCGTCACTTGCGCATTGCTCTGAATTCCCTCAAAATGCTCCGATCGCCACGACTCCTTCAGATTCGAAGAATTCAGATCATTGCGCAAAAGTTTTCTCGATAATGTTGGGCCCTCCGATCATTTTTTAAAAAGTTAGCAGGCGCATGAAAAAAAGTTCACAAACTTCTCTGTAGAACTTGACATCGACTGTGTATCTTTGCTGTGTGATCCGGTTGATAACAGTCACTGAAACTTTTCACAATGTGGCGTGTTTAATGTTGAACTGGCTGCTCATTGTTCGATTTCTATGGTATTTAGTCAGGAGATTGTGCCATTTCAATAACGTTACATGCTCCAATGCTTCCCTTCTAGTCAAATGGAAGAAGAGACGACCTGTCTAATTCTGTGGTTTAAAATGATCAAATTGTCTGATTAGCAATTGTATTGACAATTCAACATATGGTCTAGGATAGTGACAGCTTTTGGTTCTTTTCAATGATTCTAGTGTTCAAGGGTCGATAGGTTCCACAGTTAGTAGGAGGGTCAACCACACAGGAAAAACAGTAAATATGGGGCTGTGGCCTTGTGGTAGTGTGTGCTCTGCGTCCGGGTGACCTTGGTTGGTCAAACAAAAGACTTAAAATAGGTACCTAGAAGTTCATGATTTGTGTCATCTCTTGTTACTTTATTAACAATATTAGATTGAAAGCAAGTTGCATCAATGCTTTAAAATTCGAGCTTCATATTATTAATACCTGAAATTCAAATTTTCTGCTCATCTTCTGAATTCTGACGTCTCAGCAAATAAAGTCGAATTCTGCCTTTTCTGTAGTCGATAGAAAATTGATGTCGCTGCGCTTATTAAATGAAGCTTCGTCATTTCCGTGAGTCATAGATTTTGCAGTACAACTGATAATTGAAATTTGTTTTAGTTGAATCACGTAACCGGATAAATTCGTGTCAAATGCAAGCAGTACATCACAAGCTGATAGGATCACAAGTTGTGATCCTCATTGTGAATTAATCATCTCTTTTAAATACTTCCGCAAAGTTCGAAATGGCAGAAGAATTGTAAGCCTAAACTTTGAATCGTGACAGTCAATGTGAAATAGCAAGCTAAATGCTATTGTGAATTGAATTGCGATTGATTTATTTAAAGAATTGATGGGTTCGAATATTAATCAAGTATCAATAATTTCCATGTGATGGATAGCGAGTTACGTATGGGTGAACGAGTTTAGAAGTCATCGGAAAATGAAAGCTGTCTTGATTTAAAGTTTGATAGTTCACTTCATTATTACATAAGGATAGTTCTAGCCTTGGATATTCTCGTCTAGATGTCAGTCATTCGGTGGTAGTTCCTAAAAAAGCTTTCTTTAAGACATGCATATGCATCACATTTCGATGGCCAGAAATCAGAATCATTGATGAATTGATAAAGTAACAATGCAATGAGAAACCAAGCTATTGATTTTGCGGAGGATTATTAAAATGCCTTATTTACGATCCCCTAGGTGTCGTTCCATTTCGCAAATCTGTTATCATTTATTACATTATATCTCAATTACTCGAATTTAACTACCGTGATTCATTATTCATTATTATTAATAATTAATCATTAAATGATCAAAAAAAAGTGTCGATCAAAAAATCAACACGTTCAGTTTTGAAAAAAATCACTTTTTTTCTGTAAAATCTTGATTAATTTATCTTTCATTTATGGTAAAAGATGTATGAAAAGACATGCCACTGAAAACTATGCATCCATGACTACAGATAGACATATTTTTTCATTTAATTTAATTTCCTCAGAGATGCAGAAAATGCGTTCGGGTTGATTTGTGAAGGCATGATATTCGAGACGGTTTTGGTTTTGGCTTGGCGCTTGTGACCTCGGCATATCTCTAGTAAGTGCAGTGGCTATTCATTGTCATCGGAAATACTTCTATATGTAATGAAAATAATCAGATGGTCTCATGAAATATATAACATTGCGTCGCATTAGCTATATGCTTTTTCCTTTTTCATGCACTACATGAAAATAAATCTTTTAAATCGCTAATACTCCACTGAGGACATGCAAGGTGCTGACATCGACCGACTTTTGGAGCATTGTGGTAGATTTAGTCAGGATGCCCTTCCTGTCGAGTTCCAGTGACACTTCCGGGATTCGTTAAGGCAAGCACTTGACCACTGTGCCATGGAGACCACGATGCGCTGTGATTGCTATTGACATGAATTGAAATGCAGCATGATTTACATTGGTTACATTGAGCTTCTTCAATCACCTGAATCATCTGGTCGCCGTGGCATAGTAGCTGAGTTGTTGGCCAAGCGGTTATCTGGTCCAGAGGTCGAGACCCGAAAGTGTCATTGGAAGTCAGCAGGAAGGGCATCCGGACTGAAAGACCTTAACGTTTCAGATTAAAGGCTTGACAATGACAGCGCCGTCCAAACCTCCAGCAAGAGCAAGTAGTTGTTCAACCTTTCATTCATCTTTTCATTTATTGTCGAAACAGATGTATCATCTCTCAGGAAATTTATGTGCCTTTATTACAAACGTGCTCACCATCGAGAGGGATGTGAAGATGAGGAAATGCATTAAATAATCAATTCCAACTGAAAAATTTGATCGGCCGTAATCAAGTGCGTGACACTTACAACATAACGGTCAAATGACGATCATTGTCATAAATGCCATGGGAAAGGATAGAGAAAAGGAAATCGACGTAAATGACAAATGAGCATGAATTCCGGCCTGCCATGAAAATAGAAATTGCATCCGTTTAATTATAATCTTTATTATTGCAATTTCTCATCATGCAATAGACTATCAGAGACGTCTTAAACAACTGTGAGAAAGCCCAGCTCAGCCCGAGCCGCTCATTCCTGGCGGTTCAACACATAATTAATTCATTCGCGGCAGCATGGGATGTACAAGATCATACAACCATGGTTGATCTTTCGGACATATTTGAATCTGCAAATTTGATTTACATTGAAATAACAATGATGAATATACACATGGAGATAGATTGTTTCTTTCTATGGATCTGCTAAAAAGCTGATATTACCATAGTCCTCAGAGCGCATGAGCATTAATTAACAGTTCCTTATCAACTTTGCAAGTCTTTGCAACCAACACTTTGCAGTTCGTTAACTTTTATGCTGCAACGTATATTTACGCAATGATTCTATTTTTCTATGTATAGTTTTTACCACCCATGTATCCACATAGTCCAGTCACTTGTCAAATAAGTGCAGTCAATTGTGAAATGCAAGAAAGGACAATTCAGATCGTTGTGAATTGCAGTCATGTATCAAAATAAAGCAATCAAGAGTCAACATGTGCAGTCAAGTATCAAATTATCAGTCTAACTGTGCTGACGAACGAGATGATGAGGCAGCGAATAAGAGATGACGATAAGCAGAGCCTTTTTCAGGCTGCTGAAAGAGGAGAAGACTTTCTCCAACTTGCTTCTCAGTTAAATATCAAAACGAACACAGCCTATGCAATCATTAGGAGAGCTCGCTTACGCGATGGACAGGTTGTTGTTCCTCGAGGTGGACATACTCATCACAAGGTGGATGATGAGATCGGAGCTATGCTGATGTCCATCGTGGAGGAGAAACCTGGGTACACTTTGCATCAAATAAACGCTGAGCTTCGTCTACGACTGCCAAACAAGCCTCATCTTTCGGTCACTTCTCTTTGCCGTTGTTTGACTGCTCGATTAATAGTATTGAAGAAATTCGAAGACAGTGTAACCGAGAGAAACAATGAGCAAGTGAAGGAGAGACGTGAACAATATGCGCGATGGTTGATGATGAATGGAGTCAACAATGAGCTCGTATTCATGGATGAATGCGGCATCAATTTGTGGAGTAGACGAACTCGAGGTAGAGCACCCAGAGGATCTAGGGCTGTACGAGTCGTTGCTGGGAGACGTGGGAGGAACTTCACCGTCATATTCGCCATCGGTCACACCCGTGGATTGCTGTTCCATGAGATCTTCGAGGGTGGTATGACCAAAGCACGATTCCACTCAGTTCTGGAAAGGATTTCAGGAGATCATGAAGGGCCCATGGCTTTCATCTTTGATAATGCTCCATCTCATTCTGGTGCAAACTCAAGTCCCGAGGATGGTGGACCTAACTTGAGACCAGAACATCAATGTGTGTACTTACCACCCTATTCCCCATTCTTGAATCTGGTCGAGAATGCAATAAGTGCATTTAAGTGGTCCCTCAAAAATAGCTTGGAGGAAGTGCGGCAAGACTTGCTGACTCAAACACATGACATGCGTCTGGCTACATTGACACAGCTGGCAGAACAGGCTGTTAGTGTCATAACTGCATCTAAAGCGGCTCACTGGTTTGCTCACTCGCAGAGACATATTCCTGATTGTCTTCAAAAAGCTGACATTTTGATGTGAATAGGCCTACAGTTCTTTCTTGTGGCCTGATTTTTCAATATATGTATCGGATCTGGATGAGATGATGTTTTTTCCTCAAATTTTACTATAGATGTTAATTGATGAGTTAAATAACATAGCTTGATGGATGAATATTCGGCGAATAACTCTGAAAATGTGAATGACTCAGTAATTTCTCCTAATCATATTTCACCTTTTTCATGGTAATTCATTAATTAAACATGCTTTGAATATCCTCATAAACCTATGGACATAGATATTAGTAGGAATAAACACTAAAAAGCATATATTGGATTTTTTGATACTTGACTGAACTTATTTACACTTGGGTGGTGTAGTATGACACTTCGGTGCTCTATTCTGATACATGGGTGAACTATTTGGACAATCGACTGCCTTATTTTGATAGTTGATTGGCTTAAGTGGATACATGGGTGGTAAAAACTATATTATTTTGATTGTAATTACGCTGAATATCCTTGACAAGTGCCTAGATGAATCATTTGAAACATAGGAGCATTACAATCTGCTCAATTGAATCATATCGACTTAATGCAGCATGAAAAACATCAAATTGGTGAACGATTTATTATTAACACAATTATCAACATTGCCGGTATTTTGGTTTTCTGCCGATATCCGATGAAGTTTACTCCTTCGATCATCGATTCTTTTTCTACTAGCTTCGTATCTTTTAGTACTGTTATTTTCTTTGTTATCATTACTGCGGTTCTTTTCATTTTTAAGTCGCTATTTGGTTAATTAATAGAATGTAATAAATACTGGACACTAAAGTATAATTCTGATCAAATTTAGATTCAAGAAGTCTTCTTTTGCAATGTTTAGCAGCAGCCCATGTCTGTCCTAGTCCATGGATAGAAATACACCATTTACAACTCAAGTTCATTCAATCAGAATTCAAGTTAGTCCATGATATCTAAATCAGAATTCAAGTTAGTCAATCAGATGGCAAGTTCGTCCACAAAGCTTTTGAGTTCAATTGGTATCTTCAAATGATTTTAAATTTCTCATTATAGCTTTTTCATAGCTATGCACTTGTAATCGCCAATTTTGAATGCGATATTTTCAAATAATACTTAGTACTTTGTATTTTCAAATAGTACTTTGTGACTGCACCTGTTTCATATAAATACTTTCTATCTCAAGACTGTCACAAACATTAGCGTTGAGAACTGTAAAAATCTAACGATGGACTTTGAAAGTGAAGCAAGTACAAACAACCTGATTAATTTGCCAAGAGGCCCCTACAGGAAAATTGCCAGCGTTGATAAGCAAAGGTTGATGATTCAAGCTTTCGAACGCGGATACAATTTCATCGATCTTGCCCGACAATTGGGAATCAAACGCCAAACTGCAAGATCAATTATGACAAACTCTCGAAGTAATAGGACAGCAAATCAGCATGGAGGACTTCGTTATCGTAAAGTTGATGATTAGATGAGAGACGTGCTGTTAGAGATAGTCAACGAAAAACATTGGCTACTCTAAAAGAGATTAATGCTATTTTAAGACTAAGATGCCCTGAAAAGCCTGTAATTTCAGAGTCATGCATAAGCACCATTTTAGATAAATGCTCATTACAGGTAATCTAAGCTCGAGACGTGCCAGCTCAACCAAACTCAGAAGAAGTAATAAACAAGCGATGAGTATGCGCGATGGTACTTACAGGAAAGTCAGATGAACGAGACCATATTCATCGACGAATATGGGTTCCACGTAAGGACAAAGTGATCCTACGGAAGGTCAGCGAGCTTATCAAACTGTCGCGAAGCAGCGTAGAAGGAATCTTTCTGTGATAATGGTAATCAGCAACTCTGGATTGATCCATTGCAGTGTGCAAGAGGGCGCTATCAATTCTGATGGATTTTGTGATTTTGTAAATGAAATCAGTGCTATTGTGAGTGAAGAAGCTGCATTTTTTATCATGGACAATTGTGTCATTTTCGTGCTATACCACCGAGAGAAAATCATAAAATATTTTTTCTTCCCCCATACTCACCATTTTTAAACCCTCAAGAGGGCGCATTTTCGTGCTTCAGAAGTGTCATAAAACGGCAACTAGCAGCATCGCAATCGATGTTTGATGATGAAAATGCTGCTCGGAATTTGCAAATGAACTGAGCACAATATCGATGTTATTTACTAAGATCTTTTGTATCTCCTGCAGCCACAGAAGTTGTAGCTGGCAGGTGTACCGGTTGGTACCAACTTATTAGTTTTGATAACTTTCCTTCCCAAATGTTTTGCCAAAGAAGGTATTCAAGGATAATTTGACTCATATCATGTTAATATCAGTGTTTCTTTGATTAAGGACGAACTTGCCCTCTGATTGACTAACTTGAATTCTGATTTAGATATCATGGACTAAGTTGAATTCTGATTGACTGAACTTGAATTGTAAATGGTGTACATATTATGCATTTCTAGGTATGGCCATAGACTTCTTGATGTCATGGTATGGCCGACAAATAGGACGTTAAGATATCTAACATAATATTCCAAATCATAAAAATTAACAATACCATAGAAAGTCCTAGAATGGAAATTGCATGAAAATTATGGCACACGCCGGGGGAACTTAATTGGGGCAAAATGCAACTTGTGCGATCTGCCTTCCATGTTTTTTGATTGGCATTTATATTTATCAGGCTAATTCTTGATCTGCATTGTTGGCCCTTGTCCAAAGACCATGCACTCAAAAGCAATAGTGAATTTACAAAATGCTGCGCCGACTGGATGACAAAGAAGGAAATCCTTTTAAACGTTCTGTATGGTCATCATTTTGAAATATCGCTCCGATAATCTGTCAATAGTATAATCAGACTCTTATGCAACTTGTAATGTCGATTTACAGAACATGCATTGCTCCAGCTTGAAATCAGAGGCCAAGAGATCGGAAAGTATTCATTTTACTTTAAAGGGTTCCCCTGTTCACTAAATTTGAATAATTTTCAAAATCTCAACATGCATTCGAATATCAGTCTCCAAAATATCACATGTGTCATTCAATGATTAATTGAAAAGTTCCAGCGACATTTCATTTATTTGTGAAATGATTGTCTGTAAAGAAACTTTCAATGTGGTTATTCCAGAAAAGCGCCACGTTTCTTAGCCGCTTGAAGAAGAAATTATCCAATAATTAGACTTTCTATCAGTGAATTCTTCAGATGTTCTTACAAACAGCACACCGACCACTTTCAATTACGACTTTGTGAACCAACTTTTAATTCGCATTCCAATATTGAAACATTGGAAACTAGTTGTCAGTGACTGCTACAAATAGACACAGTATATTAATCCATGGAATAGTAGGCTATTTCACATGAAACAATGCCGCCATCTCACTTGCAATTCTCTTCATGAAAATCCTGCAATTTGCTGTCAACGACTTCCACAACCAACTTGGCAAATAATTTCACTATGATACAATGTTTTAGATCGAATCTGATCTACAAACCATAGATTTTTCCATGTGCCATCATTGTACATAGGCAAGATATCAAACTTCCATTCTAGTGTACTATTATCTACTTCCATGTTCCAAATGGAGAAGCATGCATAGAAATAAATTGCCTTCACTCATAGAAATTAACAATACCATAGAAAGTCTACTTCTATGCCTTCACTCGATTAAGAAGTCCTTTTCAGTACTGTGAGCGATATCGTTGTCTCGATCGCTGTGCTCTGTGGACACGGATATCACTTCTCGCACTGAAAAGTTGACTTTTTAATCTTAGTTAAAATAATTATGGCTGAAGTTCACTTAGAAATTGACCCAAGGTCAAGGCGCAGCAGGGGGAAGTAAATTGAGGCACGAAACATTTATTTTAAAATAAATTCAAGAATTGAAGGGGTTAACATTGCTTATTTCTAATCCTTGTCACTTGATGCATAAGTCAATTTTAATAGGAGGTATTTATTTTGGGAGTTACAAGAGTACATCCTATTTGATTTATTACTAAGACAATAGCTTCCATTGATTGTACATTTGATCATAGCCACTTAAAATTTACACGCATGAGTAACTGAGTTTAGCCTCTACCTCAGCTGGGATGCAGCACTGTCGCAAAACACACAGCACATCCAACCCTGAACATGAAGCTCATTCAAATTCATTACTTCATTCACAACACAATTTCAGGCATTTTGCACTGTCCATGCCATGGAGGAGGGTAGGGGAGCCTGGGACAGTGTCCATGAAGATCGGGAGTTGAGGGGATCGGATGCACTATGGACCCGTTTTATAAATAGCCTATGAATGGACACAAACTCCAAAGATGCTTATTGCCAAGCAGTTGGACAAACTCATTGAAATACGGTATTTTTCTCGGCATTAAAAAGTCGGGATGATTTTGGATCAAAAGAAACAGGATACCTTTAGCAGGTCGATTCTGGAAATATTTCATCGACGCGGATGATCACATTCTGATTATACAGATCCTCTAACAGAAAATTTCATTTGATTTATTAGCGAATTGTGCTTGATTGAATTAATTTTAAAAATCATCTGCAATAGAGGCTTTCATCAGCTTCTGAGATCAACATTGACGATGTATAGTTCTGCTTACTTTCAAAATATACACAGGAACCGTTATATGGAATTCGAATTCATTAATGCCCTTCATAAAAAACCTTATGAGTTGCATTTATATATTAAATTCTGACGAGGAAGACCTAAAATTATCAGAAAAAGTTGACAATTTTTCGTCAATGATGCTGTTTTAGTAGCATTTCAATCTTGTCAGAAAAAAGTGTCTCCTTTACATTTAGCTACTTAGGCTATATTTCACACATGATGCACCAAAATTTCTATTTTTTCTGTGAGCGTCTCTACTTTTCTAAACAACATATTGATCTTTAATATGTCTATATTTTATGTACTTTTGTCTCCTTTTTATACAACATTAATTTTTAACAACATATATCATCCATTTAACACATAATTAACAGTCGACACATTTTTGCGCGACGACATCCTGCCATTCTGTAGAGACCTTTCAACCGTTCTTAGAAGTCGAAAGTCATATAAATCGGGATTTAAAAAAGACGTGATAATTATTTCATTACACATTCAAAAATAGCTAGTAAACTCTCCCACAACATTTTGGAGACTAGTTTGTACAATATCCAACATATTTAAGAAATGTTTCATGACAGTCATACTCGCAATATTTCGCTTTCATATTATGTTGACTGTTGAAACTTTGATAATCGACCTCCATCAGAGTATCTGCATCAATTTGCATTTGCAGGTACCTTGGAATGTGTATTAGAAGATAGGTATGCGCAAACGTATTTTTGATAGAGATGTTTGAATTTCTTTGCATATTCACAAGAGAGTACTTGCAAAGAAGGCTTCGCGTATTGATGAAGAACATAAAAATTTGTCTGAAACTTAATTTTTATCTATTACACCATACAGGAACATAAGAAGGTCATCTACAAGGTGAGGGTGCGTAAAAGTGTTTTCGATCTAGCGGCTTGAGCACCTGCGCGTTTTCGCAAGAGGGCTGTTGTGAAAAGTTATCGTTTATTGATGGTGAAACTTGCATACTTGCGACTTAACTTGTAGAAATCCGCATTTGTTTACATCTGCAGATAACTCCAAGTGTTTCTACGTCTTATTTTTGAGCCAGTGATTGAGAAATCTAGCCGCTTGGAAAGGACATAACATGCAAAACATTGCTGATGTTGGTGAGAGCTATGTGGAAGGTGCAGCGCTTCATTTTGATTGGCTGTTGCGATCCTTGTCTGCGATTTCATTGGAGTGAGCGTGTTTTTATAATTCGAAAAGACCCTTGACTTCAAGACTTGGAAAGTTCAGGGTGCTCCAGTAACTAGATTTTCCAAGATTTTTGATATGTTGATAAAGGAATTTCCTCTACCAGATGAACCACTCCTGAAACTATTGCAATTTGTGCTAGGTGTAATTCGACTGCAATTCGCGCTGTGGACCACACAGCGCGTTCGATAATAGTTACACTTCTGTTCCATCCGTCCTCCATTCAAAGATATAGCTCTCGGTTTCGCCTCGTGCTGTGTTTTGGAATGTCTTCCGCATGTCGCAGATGTGTAACTACATTTCAGGCCCGGAGCCGTTTCTGTCCAAATATATTATGACCAAGTCCGGTCCCGCATGCGCTATCATTTTCCTCTTGGTGTCTAGAATAGGCAAACATGCTTAAATAAATGTTGTACCATAGAAATCCGACTTCTCACTTTGTTTTGAGACTGGAATGGACAACAGCGGTTCATTTCTCTGATTTAGGCACCAATCTAGGTCGAAGTTGCTAGATCTTATGAAGAAGGAAAATGGCTGAAACATGCAACAGTTGTAGATTCCTGCCGCATGGCGATGTAATGCAATTTATTTTGTCAAGGTGCTTTTATACATAGAGAGAAATGATGAGAGAAGAGTGTGAAGATTTACATAGTTCACTGGTAAGCTGCCGTTACTTTCCCATTGTCAACCACTGGAAGCCGTCATCATGTAGGCAGCGCTGTCACATAGAAATAGATAGCAGTAAAATCTCTAGAATGGAAGTAGAGCTTCACGCAATACACAATAGTGGTACATAAATCGCACGCATTCTCGCTTAGAAACACTTGTCAACGTCTGTATTATCGGGCTAGAATCAGTCACATATGCTAAATCAAAAAAGTTATCAGTTAGCCAAGCTGCTGTATTATTATTCAATCTTACAAATTTTCACCGATATTACGACCTGTTCACGTAAAAAGGATTTTCAAATTACATCTTGTATAAAAATCAAAATATCAATGTCTGATAAGTTGAACATTCATCTTTGTTATTGAGGCTTGATTTAATAGATTTTATTAATATAAAAAAATGGCCTCTCTGAAACGTAGGTTAATGCTGTTTGTATCAAACGCTATGATTTTGACTGTAAACGGGAAAGCTATGTTAGGAGAGCAACAAAGACTCAAGTGTACTCAAACATCACCTAAGTTGCTCTCCTAACATAGCTTTCCCGTTTACAGTCAAAATCATAGCGTTGATACAAACAGCATTAACCCGCGTTTCAGAGAGGGCATATTAATAAAATCTATGAAACCAAGTCTCAATAACAAAGATGAATGTTCAACTTATCAGACATTGATATTTTGATTTTTATGCAAGATGTAATTTAAAAATCCTTTTTACGTGAACATGCCGTAATATCGGTGAAAATTTGTAAGATTGAATAATAATACAGCAGCTTGGCTAACTGATAACTTTTTTGATTTAATTTAAATATGCTGCTTAAAGAAAATTATAAGTCACATATGTAATTCATGCCTCAGCCTAGTTCCCCCGGCGGCGCCATGACCTTGAGTCAATTTCTATTCTAGTCAACTTCAGATAAACAATCTATTTCTATGCGTTGTCATGACAAAGTGTGTCCGCGACGTACTATTGCTTTCAATGTCCACGTCCATTCTAGTCATTTATTATTATAGAGTGTGGGATTTCTATACGTTGTATATATTCATTACAATTTCAAAATTTATTCACGAGTTTATATTGAAATAGAGAAGAGCTGATGCGACTTAATTCATCTCTGGTTATTGACCGTGGAAGGCTTTCAATGATTACTTCAGTAACTTTTCTTTCTATTCGAACGGGATACTTGTGATTTTCTTTACGGCCGCTTCTACCTCTTAAGTGTTGATTCAAATATTCTACTTTATCAATCTTCTATAAAAGTTGTATGTGTTATGAGAATTTTGATAATGTATCAAGGTGTAACGGTTTACGCCGACAACATTGCTATTGCATGCAAATGTCAAAGGAGTAATGTGTCCTAGACATAATATGTCTCACATAAAAGTATATTGTCTGCTGAATATAACGGTTGAGGAAACTATTACGCTGTTGTGAAATTGTGTTCAAGCGAAATTCATCTGCTTCCGTAGCCGGTAGACTTCAAAATGAATGGAAGTGGAAATACTTTCATACATTTCAGGGAGATGAGCTTATTTCAATGATGAACATTATCCTTTCAGTATATATATTCGACGTCATGAGGTATTTTCTACAAAATTTATTGAATAACTGAATATTCCCGAAATACATTCAACACATTTATCAATTTCATGCTTCAAGTAGCTGTTTGTGAGTTTCACTCTCAATTTATTACAATGTTGATGATGGTGGTAATATCTTTTTCTCAATTGATTGAGAAGCACAGGAGATTAGGGAGGCATTGCGTGAAAATCTGACACGAAATGCGGACAAGTTCAAGATATTTGTCAAATCACGAAGAGCTATCTCTTATGCGAAAGGATAGCTCAGTCGGTAAAGGACGGTGAAGGTCGGCAAGGAGGCACAGATTGTACAGGGTTCGAGTCTGTCGGTTTCGAAAGATACCACCGTTGTCACTAGAGGCTACTAACACCAACCTGATGAGAATGGTGTGTGTTAATGAAAGCCAAACTTCCTTTTCTCTCGACTGCATCTTGACTGACAAGGAACTCAGTTATCCGAACAAAATGCAGCTTAACCAGTGGTCTATCCTCATAGCTCGAATGCCAGCACAAAAAGAGGCGATGAAGCAACTGGTCTGACGGGTTGCTGTCAGAAAGATATGTGTTTGACGACACCATTGCTTTGATAGAAATTTTAACAAGTACATTCCGGGCTCCAAAATCTGATCGGAACTCAAATTTAGAATTGTTGCTTCAGTGAGATATAAATAATTACGTGAGGGGTCGCAATTCCTGCAATTTCTCGCCATATCAAATCTTTTCAGTTATCAAAGTATTTATAATCAATAAAAGAACACATGATGATGTAAACATGTCATTATGATGTAAAAGTCGGTATTAAGGCCTCATAGTGGGGAATTAATAAGCGTTTGATCAAATTTCCATGTAAAATACATGCGTCTGGTAGAAGGTGAACGCACATTTTTCAACCAGAATCCGGACATCTGAAAACATCGGGGAGGGTCCTGCAGGTAATCAGTCAACCTATAAATAAACCTATATAAAAATGTAGACCTATATTATGCAGCCATGAAATCTTTGTTTCCAATTCTATGTAGCATTTTGCTGAATGCTATTCCTATTTTCAACAGTATTTAGAATTTTTTTCAAGCATTCTTTTATTAATCGCCTGCATCCTTGTTACTTCTGCGCATGCACAAAAACGGATACCCGAGAACATATGGTATGCACTGCATCTTGGTAGAGTTATATCTGCAACTTTTTTTCCAATCACTTGTTGCCTAATTATAAATTCTGTAATATTTCTTTATTGGGTTATGGCTCTTCATGAGCTGTATAATTCTTTTGGTAATTGCACAATGCGTGAATCAATTACATATTGATTTGGACTGAGAGAAGATTATATTTTATCGTTTTCCACAATCATGTTTTCGTATTCCTGAACGTTTAAATTGTCATTTCTGCTGTAGCATCGCTAGTCCGGCAGCCAGAACGAGTTTCTGCAGGGAACGATGCCGAAAATGAGACTTTTACAGAATGACGTACACCCTATGCGTCTGACGAGTTCTACCTGGTTCCTACTCATGTCAGACATGATCAAAGAAAAACACATCCAATGAAACGCAGATTGCAGTTTTTTGTTGAAATGAAATATTCTATGTTTTTTGCTTACTAAGTGAAAAATACTAATTCTAGAGCCATTACTTTTGACATGGAATGTCTTTGGGTCATTTGCTATCTTGTGCATGTGGTTTTATCATGTTCCTGATCAGCAATGTATGCCAGAATGTGGCTAAATATGGATTAAATTGGTCAAGATGCCTGTGTTTGCCGACATTAGGAGGCCTCCCAAATCTGAAAGTGTTTAGCCTCATAGACAAAGTGATAGGAAATGACGAAGACATTCCTCGTCAAAAATTATGACTCTGGTCTTAGTACTTTCCGTTTAATCAGACAAAACATAAAAATTCCATTTTTGTCATAAACGTCAATCTGCATCCCATTGAATCATCATGTGTCTTTCTTTGACCCTGACTGACATGAAGAGGAACCAGGTAGAACTCTCGACGCGTAGCAGGCGTAGCGTGTCTCTTATTCTGTGAAAGTCTCATTCCCATCGTTCACTGCAGAAACTGGTTCTGGCTGCCGGACTATGTTGTTACGGAGAGATTACTATACATTAAATAGTGTCCAATTTTTAATTGTATGTAGGCGTAAATCTGAAAAATGTGCTAAAACTGAATTTTAGCCCTGGGATAATGTAAAACCTGGACATGCATGTATATCTGTCCATAAGGAAACTTTCGGGACGCCGAGAATGTCCCGGTATGCGACTGGTCACATTATCCTGGTATAGCTCGAACTCCAAGAAATATTGAGTGCAAACTGTTCAAGTCTCTGATCATTTTTCTCACAAATTAATCTCCAAGATAACTTATCTTCTATCGTGAAGAAACTCACTTTATCATACACTTTGGCCATGGTGAGCTCTGTTTCCAGAACCATTACCAACATCCCAAACAGGGCAAAGGCAAGTGAATAGTCCGAGATTCGTTTTCTCTTCTCGTACAGTTCTTTCCGCCTTCCCAGGCGATAACCGACGTTTCTGGAGGATTTCGGACGTAGATTGGATTGGGAACCAGGGGGAACTGAGGTAGAATCTCCCTTACCGACGATGCTATATGGTTCATCACCAAGAGAGTTGATGCCACCGTCAGCGAGGGTCTGTGTATCCGAGAGGCCGACGAAGGTAACCCCTTTAGGATCTTCTTCAGAACTGGCCTTCCGTTGATGCGTGGAGGTCATATCCTCCACATTCCTCAGCTGCTTGAAGCCTGCAGAGGAAGAAGTGACATTTGAGGGATTCGAATCATTTGTATTCGAAGTTGAAGTCATATTAGGATGAACACGAGCAGTTTTCTTAGGGCCCCAAGATCGGAAGGTGGTTACGGCGATATTAGGGTCATTCGTAGTGCTACTGGTCCCGGCCATTGAGGCGAACACAGAAAAAACACAACACTGAAGATCACTTGGAAGATTGAGGACATCCAAAGTATATAATTCGAATATGAAATGATCAGAAGAATGCCGCAGTCAATCAACTGTTGCAGCAAATGTGACGCAACTGTCTTCTATTGGACTGAGACAAGTGATACACTTTCCTCATCTTTCATTGTTTTCAACACGCAATCATTAAATCACTATCGTGCTTTTCAAAATGCGATGTGGTTAGACCAAAGACAAACGTCCGCGATATTTGACATAAGAACAATAGCAATATAACACGTCTTCGCAGCAAGAATTCAACACCATTAGTAAGGTGATATTTGACTGGCATACAGAATAACGGATTTTAGTTCAATTACTGAGAGATAAATATTGAGACTGTAGACTTGTTTACAAATGTTCTTAGAAGGCCAGACAATTTGTAGAAGCAACATATGGTTACATTTGGCTTTTGACTTGAGAGTAAAATATGTCATGAAGAATTTCATTTGGCATAAGTGCTGTGAGATAAATCACATTGCGCTTTTCGACTAATTATGGTGATAAAAACGCGGTCATTTGATGAAGAAAATCAGTTGTTCAATTAACGCATTTTGTAGTCGTTCACTTCCTTTTCCAGCAATTCAATTAATTCAAAGTACTTCCATCGAGGTGCAGTTTATTCGTGGTTTAAGCGGAAAAGTACAAAGGTAGCAATGACATTACGCGCTATGAATGGAACCAGTGTGGGAAAAGGGCGAAATTTCCGGTCGGTGTTTTTCAATTTTAAGACTCGTGACCAGACGACCTGCTTAATTTATAGTCTATAGCTGTTTGAACACAATTGATAAGTATGTTTAAATGGTCAATTATCATATTTCAAGATTCACTCATTAATGGCGCATGAGTATTGATTCACAAGTTTATACAAATAACTACTTACTAAATGCAATTTTTGATGAATATAATGAGTATTTGTAGTTTATATGCACAAATATGCGCATTGATAATTCAAAGTATGCAAGTATGCAAACACGTGCTTTCTTTTGCTACAATTTTGACTCTCGCTCGCAAAGGAAATTGTCCAATACATTAATGACTCCTCTTTCAAACGTAGTGTCTTTTGTCAAGAGCAAAGTTCTCAGATGATGAGTTGCACATTTTGAAGTGACATCTGTTGCACCTACTGGACTTGTCAATGTACGCACTGACTGAGAAACAAGAAAATCAAAGATACTGACAAAATTTTGATGGTCCGTTTCTTATTATCAGAATGATGCGCATTACTCTAACGTAGTCTTAGTGAGACATTTTTGATCAGGTCCGCATAAATGAGGTGTCCCATGATTTTCTAGTATACGTCAGAAAATGTTGATAAAGTTTCATACGACTTTGATATTATGAACTGACTGAAAATATAAACAAGGCTACAAAGCGACATAAAAACATTATAAACAGCAAATAACGTAATTTTATCGGTATTTTCTTGACTTTAAAACGCATGTGCCCATTTCATAAAACTCCGAGAATCATTAGTCCAACGACATCAACTTAGGTTGCAATGTAGCAGGAAGTTTTCAGGTGGTTTTGTTTATCTAATTCAGTTAGAAGTTATGTACAATAATAACGTGATTTGTTCACAATGTTTGCTTCAATCATTCTAAGAGCTCAGTAAAAATTAATGCTATGAAAAAATAATAAGAAAACGAAAAGCGCTAACATACTTACAGTCGTCATCAATCTCAAATCATCAATTTTTATTAATTGAAAATCTTACGGTGCGGATAATAAGTTAGACAATGTTAGCATATCCTTCCCAAGATTCACAGTTTTAAAATATATTAAGATTGTTTGGAATATGCTAAGAATGCTTGAATAATGTTGAGAATAATTACAAATTCTGTAATGCATTTGAGATTGGCTTAAAATTGCATTAAAATCAGTCTAAAACCTAAAATTAACCAATATAAAATTGCAACCTTCATAGCAAATATCAAAATAGCAACAGGAATTAGAAATCTCCATTTTCCAATGTTGCAATTCTTCAATTGCAACAGTAGAATTCGGGATAGAATGAAAACTGCATTTCCTATCGCTCTTCGGAAAAAACCTAAGGACTGACTTGAAACATGTCAGAAAATAAAGTATTTTTCAAATCATTTATTTCCCCTGGCCATTCTGAAGATCTTTTGAACCGCTCTCTTCCTTTTTGACAGTTATGAGGACGTTTTCCTAAAAAATGTTGACACTGTTCGTTATATGTTTTGAAGCATCCAACATCTCAACTGTTTGTATAAGTTTTGTAGAATACTTGCTATCTCATGGGATTTCTATTTACAGATACTATGCGCGCTTGTTGAAGGTCTTGTCAACAAGCGAGTTATACGAGAGAACTTTTACATTTAAGAATTAATTGATGTATTTCTGTATCCAAAAACAAATATTATTTTTTAATACGCCAACATCATTGCATTTAGAATGGATATTCTTACAGCATGTATAGTGAACAGTTTCAGACAATAATATTCTCGAAAATGTCACAACTGCAAATATGAATTCGATGTTGTTCCAATTCACCGGGGAAGAAAAATATCTGCATCTTCTGTCCTGTATATTTACGTGACGAAGTTGACTGATAGTGGCCAGTGACCAAAACATCTCTCGGATCGTCGATCCTCGTGTATTGACTGATAGATCACGTATTATCAGTCTTATCTTCATTTTCCAGCTTAATATGATATCTTTTACTGCGAAACACTGGAGAAAGCTTAGAGTTTCTTGTGGCTATTGATTGACCTCCAAACATTATTAACGTAAATTCATTTCTGTATGAGAGCTTCTAGAGAATATGGTACATTAGACACGCACTTCTTCACTGCAGAGCTGCTTCTACCGAAATAGTGTCTATATGAGACTCAGATTATACCGAAACCTGCCTGACGGAGAGCGGCTTCAACTTATTAGCGAGTTTTCCACTTGGAAGACTCTTGACGCGCTTCTCAACACGTTAGAATATGCTGGGGATGCATTCACATCATCAATGCTCCATAGGTAGACGGATAGTAGGCCTGAAAAGATAGCAAACATTCTGTGGTGTAAGTTAACTGACGGCACGGCAGATGCTACCAAGCTGAATGTACGGTGTCAATGACAAGTCATCGGTTAATCAAAGGAAGGAGATGGATTCCTATCAGATATAACCTGGTCTGACCTGTGGACGAGCCAGTTTTGTTTTTATGCTCAATTTTCTCTTCCTTGTCATATAGTCAAGTATACCGCATCTCCAGCAGAGAACAGTATATCTACGAAACTCATGGATGGAAGCAGTAAGTACATTTTAACCATTCATCATGCTGTGCTTAAGTGGCTCAAATCTGAGGATATTCTGTGCCCAGGCGAATTGGCACTCAACCGCGCTTTATCACAATCAGTCAAGGAATTCAACAGCGCATACCCCGTATAGCAAGTGTGAGCCTTGACACCATGCATGGTCAATCAAGCATTATTTTTGAATGATTACACCTTCAATTCAAGATAACCGTTAACAGCATGATTTGCAAGCGATAATGTACAAGCATTTCCCAATTTCCTTTGGGCAAGAACAATAGAATCAACAATGAACAAAGTGAATCAACAATGAACAATATATATTGCTTGGTGACATCTCAGGAAAAAGAAGCTTCCCCAATATCGATAGTTTGCACGGGCCAAAAGCAGTTGAAAATTTGGAAATGACCGTAATTAAGGCATTTTCAAGATAATGTGAAATATAGTAGAACTGTACAAGTGTCATACAAACAAGAAGCTTTTTGATATTTTTCAAGATCACATTCAAATCCCTTGATACTGTCGGTTGAACGAAACGCATCGGGCGAGTTTTCGACAATTTTTAAAAATTAATTTACGTCGAACAAAGGGGGTAATTCTACTTTTTCCGCGAATAAACATGAAGCTGTACAACGCACAGGTATTCGATTTGAAAATACTCAAATGGATGATGCAGAGAAAGAAGTGCTCTGCATTGGAACCTATAATTTATCAGCATGATAAGCTGGTCAGTATTGATTAAAAAATTCGCCGAATATTCACAAAATTTGGTAGATTCAGATCGCAGATGCCAAGAAAAAAATAATATTAAATATTAAAACTCATAAGTACAACAGCAGAAATGAATAAAAGCTAAGTGAGCTTATGCTTTGACATTTCTAATAGCCCCCACTTCTCTTAAGTTAATCTGAGCAGAGTACATTCACGTCGGTTGTCAGGTGTAGCATCATTTTACAACAAAGCAAACATTCAAAAATTCTTTATAATATTTCCACTTCAGCCTTTCAGGTAGCCAACAGGAATAGTGTTACAGAAATTTTAAGTATTGCGGGGTTCAAAAGTGTGTAGTGGATTTGTTTCATAAGCTCTCATCAGTTGCGTCTTTCCATTATGCAGCTTTCCTCAGGCAAGAGCGATTTAATTCAGATTTTTCAGAGGATTAGATTCGGAGGTTTCAGATTGCTGAAAACTAGGTATAATACAGTTGTTCAATTTTCCACGATGTAAGCAAAAATATAGCTCTCCCTCAATTTAGACGATTTTTTTATTTCTTAAAAATAAATAAAGTTCCCCGACGCGTTTCGTCACGGTGGACAGTATCAAGGGGGTAAGTAAATGAACAGACAGTTGGCTTAAATATAAAAATGATTAGGCGGTGACGACTCGTTAGATCAATTCATGCTTGCGGTTGATTTGTGGCTTGTTCAACGCTATGAAGCGTGCTTCGGCCATTTTAGTTTGTATCGAATTCTTTTGTTTATTTAGGACAGAAAGCTGGAAATTATCGATGTTCATCATTCTATCGGCATGGTCAGTCAAACTATGTTCAGATAGTGCACTTTTACGATCTTGACAGTTCAAACTACGTCTGTGTTCATCATGCCGTAACTTTAAAGGTCGGCAAGTTTGACCAATGTAATTTTTATGACAAATTTTACATTCAAAATTATACACAATGTATTTATCGCTACACGTATATTCAGGTCCAATATCCTTGCACAGTTTACAATTACATTTGTTTTTGTTTTCAATAGTATTTATGCCATTAACTAAAGTTTGACCGGGTTTGCAGGTAACACGAACAGGAAGTTCATACTTACTGACCAGTTTATTAATTTTTCTTAAGTACGAGTAGCTATCACTAATGAAATCAACACAAAGGTTAATTTGATTTTCATTACTTTTAGTATTGGATTTTGATTTTGGTGTAATTGAGTTAGGCTTAAATCCATTTTCATACAGACGTTTTTTCATTACATTAACTGACTCATTACATAATACAAAAGATAATACAGTTGGTTTCCCTAACCTTGAGACGAGACAGCTGGCACCCAAAAACAAAATTTTTGATAACTGCATCAACACTGTGAAACAAAAAGTAAGGATGTCAAGTCATGCAATTATAAAAAAAATGTTTTTGGAACATGAACTTTAACGCGGAGTGACTTCGCACGAATTCGGTCATTCATCGACAAAAAAAACTGCAAGATTCAGAAGTGATAACTGTTCGAGGAGAATTGATGCTATAACTATCACGACTTACAAGAGCAATTCTTCTTTAAAAATGGAAGGGTCATAACTAAGCATAAGCGCATGCTCCGATTATGAACAGGTACTATCATTCATAGTCTGAAATTATTTATTTATTGAAGATACATCTGATTTTCTAAGTCCTGCTACCTGATAGCTAAATCATTTTTATCATTTTTGCAGAGTCAGGCAGATCAAGTATTTGGTCCCAGGTCAAATGGCCATTTTACAAAATGGTCCTAAAATTAAGTTGTGATAAAACTGACCAAGGGAAAGCCAAATTGGAATTTAAGTAACTGAGGCGTTATCAGCAGCATATGATGCCTAATAGCCACAATTCGTGAAGGAAAGGCCTACTTTGAAGCTGTCTCAAGACCACAAACATTGAATGCAGTTGATATCCACCTTTCGATCTAATCCTGTCCTGACGAACTTTGTACTGTTCTTGAACAGCTGTCACGTGGTCTTGTTGGCGTCACGACTAAAGCATCCACCGTCTTCTTGACTTCATTTACTATCATCTTTATGTTGGCTGATGCCGATCTACTGTCATTAATAATTAATTTCTCAGGGATGTGTTTGATGTGTCGAAGAATATTTCGACAGTCGGGTTGTATCAAAAGGGAATTCAAAACACATTGTAACTCGTGAGCTTTCTATTGAAAATAGGATAGGAATGTTGATCGTAAAAACAATCACAGCTTGTCCGATTTTCTTTCTAATACGGACAAGAGAAAATGGTTTGTTTGAGAAGAGGAAAGTAAAAGCAGTCAGTCCTGTCGCCAGCGGTTGAGACACATCTGAAGAATGAATGCTGTACTTCCTTAGCGGAAAATCATTGACTTTTGAAGTAAAAGAGGCCAGATCACAGCTGATCTCTGCTACTCCTACACTTCTTTTTAACCTCATCGTGTTAACTGGCGTTCATATGTCCATTCTTCAGACGCCATTAATCGATCAAACGACGACGAATTTTTGCATATGAAGTTTTCTCTATCCTAAAATAATTTGCGGTTTGTAATGTAAAGTTCATTGACTTCTCATATAAACGCTTTCATAAGCAATTTGAGCTGATCATTTTGCAGAGTCAAATTCGCAGATCTCTGTCAGATAACACAAGTGGCTAACAAAGTGATAAAGCAAAAAAAGCAACTCCCCTTTGTTTTATTGTCAAATTTCTATTGCATTAAGCCAGAGCAAAGCAGACAGTGCTTTGGCAGTTGGATTAGAACGTGAGAATTTGGGGGAGGGGGGGAGGTTCTGCCAACTATGATAAACTCATTTTCAATTGCCCCAAAGCAAGCATCGTTGGTTGCATTGCCGTCTACCTACATATCACTGATTATTCAAATAAGGATATAACTGGCTTTCTAGTGAATGAGAGAGAGACAAGAAAATTATCTGATGCATCATGTACATGCAGATGTGGGCAACTAATGACATGCAATTTTTACCTGAAAATGACTGGTCATGTCAACCAATAGGCAACGATATCGACGTTTCTATTCTGTAAATTGAATGTTCACCTGCCAATACCACGAATACAGTCTATTTGAATTACGATAAACATACAGCTGAGTGTTTTATTACTTTATTTAAAAGTTCGTTGATATTAAATGTGCAAGTACTAAGTCTATGCGGGAAGATACGTTATGGAATCAAACCCTTATTTTCATCAAATGCACTTGCAATCTAGTCGATTTGTGACACGTGACAAGACAATCCCGCATTCCGTCAGAACAGAACGTAAATATGGCAACAATTCCTCTACCAAACGTCTTCTGCTTAGCTGATAAAATACATATTACATACTTGAAGGAGAAATTGTTGGAGTTTCACTCTGTGCTATAAATAGGCGCACATGCCTCTGAGTTGTTCGGTCACGATTGATAAGGCAGTGTCTGTTTGGTTCATAACTTTATCCGTGCCAAGCCCAAAAGTGCATCGACATTCCCAGGGCAATCTGCCCCTCATCAATTTCTTTAATATTGATCAGATTCACATGAAATTAAAGGTACAGCACAGTTGACCTTGCTACTTGTAGCAGCACTACAAAGATAAAATACCGTAAGACCTGTAATAGACCACCATGGCGGCCTATTCTTCAGCCCTCTCTCGGGTGGCGGTCTATTACAGGAGGTGGTCTACTAGAGGGAGGCGCAATCTAGAAGTATTAAGAAACTGCTGTTCAATAAACCTTGTATTTAGTGTGCATGGTCCATCTATAAAACTTCTAAATAACTAAATCCCTTGCCAAATACCTGACAAATTTTGGAAGAATTTACATTTCAGCTTATTAGTATGGCTTATTAGCCTTATGATAGAAACTTGCTATATGATGCTAAATACATATCTCACTGACATCGATATTCGATAAATTGATTTATAAGTATCATATCTAATCATAGTATATAAGTTCCGGCCCATTGATGGTCAGTCGCCAATCAGAAACGACTGCCGGAGAGTTGTGACTTGATAGAACCGACCTGCTGGTAAGTTGTCGCTTGAAACACCGGCCTATTGGCGAGTTATCTACTGCAAGTGCCATCCTATTGGCGAGTTATCTCGTGAAAGTACCCTTTTAGTGAGTTTTCTTTCAAAGTGCCATCCTATTGGCGAGTTATCTCTTGAAAGTACCCTTTTAGTGAGTTTTCTTTCAAAGTGCCATCCTATTGGCGAGTTATCTCTTGAAAGCATCCATTTGGTGAGTTGTCGCTTGAAAGTGCCATCCTATTGAAGAGTTATCTCTTGAAAGCACCCTTTTGGTGAGTTGTCGCTTGAAAGTGCCATCCAATCGAAGGGTTGCCTCTGGAAAGCACCGGTCTATTGGTGAGTTGTCGTTTGAAGGGACCGACCTAATTTGAATACCTTTGCTACTAGAAAACTAGCTTTGCAATGACCAGCAGCCGCAGCGAGCTAGTCTTAGAAAACCGTCCGGCTAATTGATCACACTACCGCTTATTCAGCTCTTTAATGTTGTAGCCCGATCGAAACATCTTCTGTGTTCATGTACATGTACAATGAAAATATACATAAATCATAGTCTACTTCAGAAGTGTGAACATTATTCGACATGATATATGTACTCTTCGAATCATATGGTGTTAAATCATGCGTTAACGGACTAATCAAGTGAATCAGGAATATGATAAGTGCGATGAGATTGATGGAATGCGCAGGGTTGCCGACAACTGCCGTTACCAGATCTCTAGAGGAAAATTTCATATGAATTACATGTCAGAATCGCGCAGTTGTCGTGTTGTGGAATATATTATCCTCAACCACTGATTTCTCTGTTGAATGCACGCAATTTCATCAACTCAAACTCCGAAAACTGTCTGATATCAGTTAATTCAATGATGCCGTGATCGGAATCTGAAAGATCGCATATCTAAAGGGTTTGAAATTTCTATGAGATAAGTGGAGAAATGAACAAAAACTAAGAAACACTGACTCGTAATTTGAACACCCAGGAGAGCAATGTTTAACTTCAAATCATCTCTCAGTGAGTATCACTGTCATCAGGCATCAACCACTCCAGCAATGTTTTTCGTAGTGTTCTGTGATTTGAATTCATTTAAAACAGATTGCTGTAGAATATGCTTGGTTCATCAATTAATTAAAATCCCTGAGGTCACTAAGACAAATGAAGTAACTTATCTAAAAATATGAACTGTATTGAAAATGGCTTGAATTATGACCAATGAAAATATGTAATAACTCGGAAAAATTAAAAATTGCTATTCAAGATTTACAGAAACAATTCAAACAACGGTATCAGCGCAAGGATTCACTTAAAATTTTAAAATTAAATCGTTTTTTTTTCAATTAAAATTCACTTAAATAACAAAAATTTCAAAAATATGATAAAACAATGCCAATTACAAAATTTGTTTTCAGCAATGGTTTTTTTGAAATACGCAATCTTTTTCCACCAAATTCAGATCGCGGTGATTAGTATGTATGACATAGATATCTCTCTTTACTAGGTTTGAGAAACTGACGCTAAAGCTGTAAATACTACCTAGGAATATAGTCGGCACCGACTAATATAATTAAAATGTATTCGACATTCCACGTACAATATTTTACACATCAAAACAGTTTTCAATTATGTCGATTTATTTTGCAGGATGTTCTGTTGAATGGAAGCTATGTAAAAATGTAAACTTATAGAATAAAAAGATAAATAAAACTATCATGATTTCTTTTTGTTTTGAGACCATAATGATGAGGTGAGATGCATTGACAGTTTACTGTATGACAAGTTTACTTGTAAATGGCAATGTGCAAAATTTTACATTGAAAAAAGTATTCGTCTTTTACTGGTGTGAATAGTGGAACAGTTCAACCGATCGCAACATTGTCAGTGCTCTTTTTGATAAGTTATTCCAAGATACTCGTACATCACAATCACAACGACTAATGATACTTTCAATGCACAAATTAATGACTTACGTAAGAATCCTATAGATAATGTGCTGTACGAACATTGAATAAGTAATTTGAACAAAATGATCAAGCGGAATATGACACGGCTGACGGCTTATGACCTACTCTGTGTGCCAACTCCTATTGAAACTAATGTGCTGTACTTCTGATATTACAAGATTTGCGGCTTATCCGATGTGCCACCTGTTTTATGAAGCTAAACTCAAAAGAAAGATCGGAATGACGGATTTCTAATCTCTTTGTCCACCCTCTGTATCATGAAGCTGCTAAATCTAAAGTGATATTTAATGAATGCCCGTTGAAATTTCACTAACTTGCTAATTGCAAATCTCAAGTTGACACGGGCATGGCTGCAACTTTAAAAAGAGAGTTATGTTGATGTTGAGGAATGCTGATCTAGGCCTGCTGATGATTCCTGATGTTGAATGAATTGGCAGCTATTCAGGTCTGTTCCCATTTTTCAACTGAGGATGCAACTCAATATTTAATTATTCTGTTTACATTGTCCATATGCATGTAGTTGTACCACCGAGCAACTTTTCAAAAGATACATTAAAACGATTAAAAACAGTACATGTATAATCCCGAATCATGCATGCAAATGCTAAATTCGCCGATCGAAGGACTTTAATATGTGAAAAGCTATAATGGAACGGTTTCTATGATAGATCTCTGCATACCGTGAACTTCGACGAGTGTATTCATCTTATAAACGAGATCCTAATCCGCATAATCAGTGGGGATATCAACAAGCTCAACATGATGTACACCTTGCTGTAGAAAAGAGTGTTGCTGATAAAGAGCGCAAAATTTGTTATGGGATCCGTAATGGTTCTGGTAACAAGCCATTTTGGAAATATGTTCGAAGTAAATTAAGTTTGAGTCAGCCAATCAGTTCATTATCGGTGGTGAAGTTTTAAATGATCCTCAATCCATTGCCAATCGCTTTAATGAGTATTTTTCATCGAACTTTAATATGTCCAACTCCACAAATGCATGTCAAGATAATTTGGTTTATAATGGTAATGCTATACTTGACAATATAAATTTTGATTTTGATGCTGTTTATGAAATTATTTGTAACTTACCGAATTCTCAATCAACTGATAATGAAGGACTATGCTATTTTGTTTTAAAGAAAGGTGGTCGATTCCTATCAGAGAAGTTGGCAATCCTCTTTTCACTTGTGTTGTCATCCGCTTCTATTCCAAACGGTTGGCGTGAGATTATCATAACACCTATACATAAATCGGGTCCGAAGAATTTGTGTCACAACTATCGTCCAGTTGGCGTCTCTAGTACAGTATGTCGGGTTTTGGAAAGAGTGGTGTATAAGTCATTATTAGATTTATTTTATAGAAATGGACGGTTTCCCAGATCACAGCATGGATTTATTCCCGGAAAATCTGCTGATACAGCTGGCATCATGTTCCATGATTTCTTAACGAAAGAATTGGATAGAGGTAACATCGTCGACGTTGCCTTATTTGACTTCGCCAAAGCGTTTGATCGTATCCAGCATCACTTACTATTGAAGAAGCTGTGGATCTATGGTATCAGAGGAAATTTGTTTAATTGGTTGTCCGACTATTTTACGAACAGAACTCAAGTGGTGCGTATTGGCGATAAGTGTTCTTCTCCTGTGATGATTAGAAGTGGTGTGATTCAAGGAACAGTCTTGGGCCCTATCTTATTTACATTTTTTATTGATGATATTGATAGCCATATCAAAAATAGTCTAATAATCAAGTATGCGGATGATGTCAAACTTATCTTGAGTATGCAAAAGGTATCCAACTCCAAGCATTTACTACAGCAAGATATTGATGGTATTTCTATATGGGCTTCTTCAAATGGATTGTCGCTGAATTTAAAGAAATGCAATGTGATTCATTTTGGATGTAATAATCCTCAATTCAATTATCAGATCGATAGTCAATTAATCAACAAAGCTGGTATTGTGAACGACTTAGGCATCACCCTATCTACATCTCTTAAGTTCAAAGAACATATTCATGAAATGGTCATGAAATCTAATAGGACTTTGGGCCTTATAAAGAGGTCTATTCGCTCTCGTGATCCTCACATTCTTCTGATCATGTACAAGACATTTGTCCGTTCCATTTTGGCATCCTAACATCGACAAACTTTCAAATCAAATTGAAACTGTTCAAAAGCGATTTTGTAATTTTTTACCTCAGTTACAACGTTTGAACTACAGATCAAAGTTATTGAATTTGGGTATTCTTAGCTTGTCTGCTAGGCGACTTCGCTACAGTTTGATTTTCATGTACAAAATTGTTAATGATTTAAATGGTTTGCAAGCTGATGAGTTGTTTGATGTTTCTAAGCGAAGATTTTCACATAATCTAATGTTAACTCGTTTGTGTAAGCACAAGTACCGCAGCAGATTTTTCACAATCAATACTGTTTATCACTGGAACCGTATGACGTCTTCTGAGAGGAATGTTTCATCGATGTGTGGTTTCAAACGAAGTGTCTCTTCTTATTTTGAAAGAAATGATATATGGTAAATTTATAACACTAATTTGTGAGTCGTACGTTATTCTACGTTAAAGCACTGCTCGACCTTAAAGGGCAAATATTTGTCAAATTCATGTTTCTATGTATTCGATGCGTAACTTTTTTTCTTTGTGAATGACAAATATAACATTATCATTATTATCTCAAACTACAGTACCACGTGCAATCTAATAAAATGTCGGATATTAGGTATGGGAATGCTGGTTTCACGTGCCTCTGAATACTCTGAAATAGGTATCCACATGTACACTTGTGAAGGCCTATCCTGTATCATCTTAATACAAAAAACACAATTCAAGAAGAATACTAAAATGAATCTTAAAAGTACATTTAGATGCTCAAGGATTTATGTGAGGCATCATTCTGAATTTATCAGGAGTTAATTAGTTAAAGTATTAGTCAACTACTATCAGATGTAAATGAGAACGTAAGCTGCAGTTACGTGATCACCTGAAGTTATATAATCATCATTATGATCTATCAGTAGTTGCTTATGCGAAATGAGTCTATCTTGGAAAAATGACAATTAATAGTCCTCCTGTGGGAGATCAGAAAATGAATTAGCAAGTGCATCAAAGAAAGTACTTTCTAAAGGTATAGAATCACGTCACACAGACTTCTAAGAACATAAAAAAGGTTGACGTCGGAGTGATCAACTGAATGATAATTGTTGCCATAACAACAGGTCAATTAGGAAGTTATTAAAAAGCACATTTACTGTCATGAACAAATTTGTGATAATTTAATGAATACAGGTTAAATGAGCACTCACTAGTCACTAACAGCAAACAACCCGGACATCTAATGGAACCAAAGCATGGATAGTCAGCAGCATTGGGTAACCTTCTTTTGCTATATCTCCCCCAAATACATGCATAGGATAACCAAGAAACTGTGATTCAACCATTGTCAAACTCAAGAAAATAATTCATTATGTTTTCGTTAGCCGGTTAGTGATAATCGGTTGAAAAGGGCGTGAACGGTAGAAACGAGCTTGATGTGGCTGTGATGTGATTTAAAAAAACATTTAAATTTTGTTATACGCTCATGTTCAGTTCATCAAGAAAGGGAAATATCCTTCAAAAGCTTAACAATAGATAATGGTCGCCACAATTTTTCACAATTCAAACTTTTGGCTAAGAAGTATAATAAAATATAGGTAGAGCATTTTTACTGATAATCAAATACAGCCTACAATAGAATGCGGATAAGAGCAAAAATAATGTAGAACCAGGGGGATGCATTAGAAGACTTGCGGTATATAGACCAATCCTTTTATGTTATTGCAGCCTCAAAATATTGTCCCAAAATTTAACTCGCCTCTCATCATTTGTGCAATAGTATTATTATCAAGAGAGATGTGAATGCAGTAGTCCCTGTCATTAACAACCCTGCTTTTAGCGACTTCCTGTCAATTACGACCAAAAAATTTGGTAAAGATACAAAATTACTATATCTCCTATATACAGTAGGCGCCATATTACTTGGGACACCTTCACTTTTTAAGTATCTCGGTCATAATTCCTTGGATGCACATGCATTGGAAGCAATTTCAGGCACATTTGTTCTCATGAGTGTTGAATGTATTACCAGCACATGGGCGCCAAGATATCATGTTTCACAACTTTTTGAAGAAGCAAAGTGTGAAATGAGCACGCGACAAATTACTTGGGACAGATATCTATTGCGTTCCTTCGGGGGCGTCAGACATCATATCTGATCGCTGCAAGTTGTAAAAAGGCACGGTCATAGAAATTTATCAAATATGAGTTTGAATATGAATTTTAATTCATAGATTTTCACATCTAGACTTGTTCAAACCACATTTCATCATTCAGTGCACTGTGAAGCACAATGCCAGGTCAAGACCTATCAACAGAAAAGAGAACCGAAGTTATAGCGTTGCTGAACCTGAAAACAATGTCTATTCGAGAAATAGCGAGAAGAGTTGGAGTGAGCAAATCATCTGTGGCACGGTTGAAAACGTCTTCGACAATTAAATCTCGACGACATGGCAAGTGCGGACGCAAATCATCGACAACTAAGAAACAGAACCGCCTTCTCCTTCAAAATTTACGACGAAATCCTCTTGATGACGCTCATCAACTCCATGGAGAATGGGAGAATGACGGTGTTAAGGTCTCCTTGAGGACTGTGCAAAGACGACTCAAGACATTTTGTCGCTCGGTGGTTCCTAGACGTGTGCCAAAGCTTACCCCTTCAATGATGCGCAAACGATTGTCCTTCGCAAAGAAGCATGCTGAGTGGACAGTGGAACAATGGAGGCAGATCTGCTTCAGCGACGAAAGTCTCTTCGAATGTAAAGGAGCACGAAGGAGCAGACAGACAGTAAAACATCCGACGAAAGTGATGGTCTGGGGAGTTATCAGTGCGAAAGGGCCAGGAAAGCTTCATATCGTCGAAGGCAATATGAACGCTTGTCAGCACCAGGAGGTTCTGGAATCACGTGCACTTCCTCAACTCCGTGCATGGTTTCCCAACGAAAATGTCATCTTTATGCATGATGGGGCACCATGCCACAAAGAAAAGATAATAACTGAGTTTCTTCGAAGCAACAACATTGTGACATTGGATTGGCCTGGGAACTCTCCGGATTTGAACCCTATAGAGAATGTCTGAGGTATCATCAAGCGGCGGATTTCATCAAAAACAACAACCACGAAGCACGAATTAATCTCCTCTATCATACAACATTGGCACCGCGATGCAACACTGCCTAATGCTCTTTCAAAACTCATCGACAGCATGCCCAAGAGAATGCAAGCAGTGATCGACGCTAAGGGTGGACATACTAAGTTTTGATTTGGCTAAATGTCTGAACAGTGAGCCTGATTTGTTTTCTGTGCATTTTGAAACCATTAATGTTAGATTTCAGCATTAAATACGGGTGTACATTGGAAAATCAAATAGTTCTCATATTGTCCCAAGTAATTTGTCGTTTAGGAAATACAATGTTGTGTTGAATTGATGAACATGACCTTTGAAAACGCTCATTGGACTAAGCATAAATCTAGCTAATGTCCACATCAATAAAGTAGAAATAGCCTCTTTGTAATCGATTGGTGTCAGAGTATATCATATGACAATTTTTGCAAAAATTCAGGTGTCCCAAGTAATGTGGCGCCTACTGTAATTCAACCTGCGCATAACGACTTCCTGTCTAACGCGACTTATGACCTCAGTAATTTCGCAAATTGTTCTCTGATCCCTGTTTATTTCGACCGCAGATTGCGGGAGAACGATAAATGCGTGTAGATGCTTCGCTAACTTTATGTATTAATAACAGACACACATCAATGATCTTATTTCCTAACAGCTGTCAGCTATGCACTTTAATCCTTCACTTTTGGCTCTGACAACTACATGAGTCTCGACACTCTCTATTTGCTGGCTTCATCTTCCCTTGTAGCTTGTTAGAAGCGAAAAGGCTACATGAGGCCTACATCTGAATTCATTTTACATAATTGTGCCGGTAACTGTATCTTAAAGTTTTGCATAATGTCTATATACAGTACCCACAGAATTAGATTCATCTGCGCGCGCTTCGGTTTCCTAGAAAGAAAGAAATGTATGCAACCTTAATGTCGAAATGGCACATCACGGAATTAGACAACTTGCTCCTTCTCGAATGGATAATTCGTGTATCGCTTGCTATTGGAAATGGCAAACAATAAGCTGTCAGCAGGGGACACCAGAGCCAGTGAGAGATGCGTGCGTGCTGTGATACTGTATCACTTCGCACACACCAAAACACACATCCCTGTCTTGGCTTCGATTCAATGTATGCACTATACAGTGAGCAATGCCGAGGAGAGGATGTGAAATTATCAAGTGAACTCATTTTCGTGCGCCTGCTACTTTCTTTAATAATGATCGGAAGGGCCAACATTATGGAGAAAACTTGTGGGAAATGATCTGAAGTCTTCGAATCTGAAAGAATTTTGGCAATCGAAGCACTTTGGTAGAACTCCGCAAGCGACGCACGACTTTTTTTCCTATCTCTGTAAGGTATTAGGAATTCCTTCTTGCCCAATTAATAGGTTCCTCTATGTGCCGTCAGTTTCGTATTAATCACACTTCCAGCAAACCGAAGCAGATAAACAAAATATTTAATTCTGTGACAGTACTTAATACAGTGCATCATTAAATTTTCTCATTGATTTATGTCTGCTTCATACTTATGTTTGTGTATCACATTATTGTTATATTTCTATACAGTTTCCAAATTTTCATTAAATTTTGCGCAATAGGCCCTTTGAATAGACACTTTTACAGCCTCCGAAGCTGCTATAAAAGCTAGTATCATTCGTGCAATCATGTTGTGTTGGACTTGTTAGCACGCGTAGGCTTATGATTGGATATTACTATAGGACTGATGTCATATATCATGTTAAAGGGTAGCCAAAAGTCTGCCAGCAAATAACGACCACCAGTCTATAACGACTTTATTTGCTTGGCAGAGAGGTGGACGTTATAGATAGGGACTACTGTATTTTATGTTCATTTCCGTCGATTTATTGATCTGCGATCTAGCCGAATCTAGTCTATCTAATTTCATTTTCAGTAATTATTCCTACCCGCCAGCGTTATAATATCCACTTATTGACTTGAACGGGAAAGTCATGAAATTTACGAACCGCAATTCAGAGTATCTTAGAGACATCAGAAGAGCTATTCAATTTCAAGATCCCAATTCACTTTCATTGCTTCGATCAACCCGTCTTAATCCTATTTTTTCCAAATCGTTTCCCTCAACACAACTATTTATTCATGCTAACATTTGAACAATTTGATTAGTCATTCATGTGACACATTATTCATTGACTAAAATTCATAATTGTGCAGGCACGCACACTTAATTGCCGGCTTAAACACACATATTATACGAGAAAGAGAATTTGAACCCTGAAACTGATTACCTTGTTTTAACTTTTAATAGGGAAGCAATGGGCGCTATCTGACAGCATTTTCCCTACCTGGAATAGAAGCTAGGGACGCCACACAGTCAAACACTTTACATGTCACTTCCAAAACTGGCGTTTCACTTTTTAAAAATACTTCTACTATCACCGATCAGTCAGTCTCTTCTAGGACAAGTTTACCCCTTCCGAACACGACAGAAGGAAGTGCAAGATTTCTCTTTCTATTTAGAACACGCAATCGATGTTCCTGAGAACAGAAAAAGTGAAAGTTAACAAGAGATATCAATAACTATTTGAATATGGGCCTTGAAGATTTTAGCGTGAGATATGAGAAAAGGTTGAACTGAAACCATTATCGGCAGTCATCAATCAAGTAGCGTTCGAATCAAAACAACAAAATTGAATACTAAAAATAGTATCGTGCCGCTCTACAGATTTGCCATCTCCCAGTCGAATGGATTGTGAAAAAAGAGAAAGAAACCTCGACTTGGAGAAGGTAAGGAGAGAATCGTAGCATTGAAGAAGGGAAGAATGATTGGCATATGTCTCTGCCAGCCTGTCGCAATACAGACAGAACACATACTAACTAGTCCGGCAGCCAGAACGAGTTTCTGCAGAGAACCCGGCCGAGAATGAGACTTCCACAGAGTGATGTGCAGCCCATTCCTATTACGAATCTGCGCGTCTGCTGAGTTCTACTTGGTTCCTCTTCTTGTCAGACACGATCAAAGAAAAACATATCCAATGGGACGCAGATTGCAGATTTTGGAAAAGAATGAAATTTAGCATATGTTTCCGCTCATTACAGCAAAAATACTAAGTATAGAGCCACAATTTTTGACATGGAGTGCTTTCAGGTCATTTCGTATCATGCTCATGCAACCCTGTCTATGAGACTGAATACATTCAGAGTTCTAAGTTCCAACGTCACACACTGCCAAGAACTCCCGCAACTTGCGTTTGAATATTTTTGATTAAAAGCGCTAACTTTTGAAAATACTTCTAAGGGCATGTCCGACTCTTAAGAGCCGAAAGACGAGCAAAAAATGTTTGAGTCTATCTCATTATACAATTTAAACGCAATTAACATTTCGACTCGAAATTCCTGGCAAAAAATTGAAAACCTATGGATATATCATCAGAGGAAGACGATCGACGTACTAGATGAATCTCTAAGTGACCAGTAACCAGCCAACTACCGCACCAACTGATCTGATACATGCAACTTTAACTGAGTAGGCATGACAGCTGTTTATGAAGATTGCGGGAAAATAATCCCAACGACTCGAATTCCTGACCAAAATGTTAACAAAATAAGTACCGCATTATCTGCATCTACCTAAAATAGTACAGCAGCCAAAAGTGAGTTTCTTCGAGGAATCAAGACCGAAAATGAGACTTTCACAAAATGATGTACCCCGCAGGGCAAAGGTGAATATGCGCGTCTGCCAAGTTCTACTTGATTCTTCCTGCTAGACAAGATCAGGGAGAAAAGCAAAGAAAAGCGAAGCAGAGTGAAGTTTTTGGTAAAAATGGCATTCGTCTACGTTTTCTCTGACTAGGTAAGAAGTAACGAGTCTTCTAGTCATATTTTTTGGCATGAAATGTCCTCAAGTAATGTAATCATGTTTTATTTTCTATGAAGGTAAACACATTAATATTAATGTATTTATACTTTATTTATTATATTTTATTCAATATTTATTATCAAATTATTAATACCATAAATTTTCACAATATTAGTTATATTTTTGCAATAATCATATTAAGCAAGTAACTTAATTTCGGCAAACTTTACAAATTTTGATAACAATTTAGCCATCATTTCACCGATCAGAGGTAGTTGTTGGCATGACAATAATGTGTCAGATAAGAATTGACTTGCCAATGAAAATTATGGCTCCAGACAGCAGAAAACAGAAAATCTCACTTTTACCGAAAACTTCAATCTGCTTTTGTTGATCCCTTCTGACAGGAAGAGGAACCGGTTAGAACTCGGCAGATGCGCAGCAGCCATAGGGTGTGCATCATTGCGTGAGAGTATAATTTTGAGAGTCCTGTTTCCTATAAAAGCTAGTGTTGGTGGACTGTCTGCAAGTAATTATATGTATACCAACATATGCTGATGATTGTAGGCATAAATGAATATCTACCCTGCCCTAGCACCTCACTCATTGTCCTTGTATTTACTCCGATTCAATTTGTGTGCATTTTCTATCCAATCGTGTCTGGCAATCCCCAGGTTAGGAATCACTGCTGCAGATGATCATAAATATCAAAGATTCGATATCTTGAACATACTTGAATGTAATTTAAGAATTACGTAAAGAGCACATAGATGGTTAAGGGTCATCAAACTCTCAGAAAGTGCACTGTGGGGAACGTTGGAAGCAAGCAAGTCACGGAAAGCGATATGAAGGAGAATCTGGATGCTAAATACTTCTAATTCCATACTCATGCAAAGTTTGTATTGTTCCCATTTGTGTGTGAGTTCGGGTATGCACGTAAAACTTTGATTCGATAGACGCCAAATGATAAGACTAAGAGTAAAAGGTCTGAAGGAATGCTGCCGGCGCTAATCATGAAATCAATTCCAAAATGAAGGCATGGATTAAAAATTTTATAGCTCCTCCGATGCCCGCTATTTCCCTCGTATTTGAATGGCAAAGTGAATTGAAATTGAACGCTAGAACGATGGGAGCGATCAGTCGACGTTGTCTAACCATCTCATGTTGGAAGATATTACCGAGTCAATGTGAAAATTGTTCAGTTCCACCTTATCGAAGTCGCAGTCGAGCTGTTAGCGGAAGTTGAGTGTTTGGAATGCAAAACTACGGCGCCCAAGTCAATTGCAGAGAATGCAGCCCCACTAAATCATTTATTGATCTGTCGGATCACGAACGAACTCAAGCTCGAGATTCTTTCACAAAACCTTCATTCGCAATCGAATCTCCTCTTCAACATTGAAGCGATCAATATGGAATCATTGATCAAGGGAGAGTAGATTATGTAATGGAAGCAATGTACTCTGATAATTATGCAATCAAAGGTGGAGTGCCTCAATATCCGCATTAGCTGACGGTTGTCTGTTTCCGGAATGTGTCATGGAAGCGGAAAAGGGTCAACTTTCCAATACTCGGCCAAAACTCAACTAAGTTTTCAGGAAAAATCGAAGCGGTTTTAGTTCATCCTTGGCATCCTCCAACTGTCTCTCCGTGAGTGCCTTTACTTTTCATAGACCGCATGTTTAAATGAAAAGATGTAAAATGCATACAGCCCAACGCATTTTGGGTCTTAGCTGTTCTTCAGGTGGAAAAATCGATAACTGGGATGGGCACTCATCTGGAGCAGTTTTCATACTGCTAGTACGGTTGCAGAATGCCTGAAATCCCATCAACTCCTTCATCCGATTGATTTTCGGAATCAACTGGCGGTCAGTTAAGCGTTAAAAAACACTTTCCAAGAATGTCGAGACCAAAGTCACCGATCGTTTAGAATTATATCTTGGAATATCTTTTGTCGCAGTATCCGATCTACTGAACGTTGTATTTAGAAAGCAGTCAGAAAAACGATGCCTGAAAGTCTGTGGAGTATGACCGATGTAGAATTTTAGCGACGCTTGCAAGTAAATCTGTGCACTAAATCCGATCAAAGATGACTTTATAGATGTAATCATGATGATATAAATTTCATCAGCTTCATTTCGATGATATATTCAAGAGCTTGCATATTCTTGCGCTTACGCTAAAAGTCATGTTGTTCTGGCACATCCAGCAAGGGCATCATTTTGAAAGTTTCAGATGTGAACAGTATAACTATCAAATGCTGGTAAGGGATGCTTTTTATGCCATCGTAAGAGATTGACAATTTATCATTAACAGGAGTACTCAGTGGAATAAAAAATGAGTGATTGCCTAAGCCGTTTTTCATGACTGCCGTCGCTCGTCTAAAAGCAACTTTCCATCCAATTTTAAGTAATTATCTTCATTCTTATCATACATGTACTTCATCGTGTGCTGAGTGCATCTGCTTACCATCATGAAACAAGCTACAATTGTGCTGTATGGAACCAACCGATGTAGCAAGAAAGAAATGAGTTGGCATAACACATTTTCAATAAAAGAACACTCAAGTAACTAAAAAAGCACATAACGATAGAAAGTAATCTATACAATAATGTTGCGCAAAATTATTGAGTGTATTAAGACTGACGAATAAACTACTATGGCTATGTGCTATAATACTGCACATAATTGAAACATTCTGTCATTATATAATATCAACAAGAAATGTTTTCGCTTCAGTTTTACTTAGCACAAAAACTGAATTATTGGGGAATACGAATAATTCCTGCAATAATGATTGCAAAGTGCCAATTTGCCAGGCTGTAAAAGCGAAGGATGTCCTCAGACTTGAACTAGTTATGTTGAGCACAAAGTTTCTTCGTATACATCCATGAATTGCTTAAGTCTGTGGATGTCTTTATTTTATACACCCAGATAAATTGGCACTCTGAAATCACTTGCGACTTCCCTCCGAGAAAAATAAACGCAGAACGGTCTGTTGTTCAGCCACTCTAGATATCATCTTGCGGCAAGACAAGTAACCTCGCAATTGGTGAATTCATCAAATATCAACAGATGCAACCACTTGTCTTGACATGAAATGAGTAGCGTAAACATGAAGCGCCTCAGTATCTGATGCGGCACTAAGTGATTGCAGACCGAAATCAGCACTCCACGTGCCTGCCTTAAAGCAGTGCTTTCCTAGCTAATTCACGCTCTCAACAGATGGTCCGGCGGCCTTGTGGTTAGAGGGTATGCTTGCACGTTCTCTAGCTCCAACGTAGTTGGTTCGAACACACCCAAGTCTGATGAGGCCCAACAGGCCGAAACATGTCTCGTAGTGGTATATTACGCCAGCTTGAACCATTCTTAGCCACACTAATGTGTCCATGTAGGACCAGAGCTGGAAACGGGCCAGGGCCTTGGGCCTGAAATATCTAGCACCCGGGCCAATGTTTAACATGTCAGAAATTTATATTTTCCATATTTGATTATTTAAGTTCTTTGAATCAATTTATACAATGACTTAAGCATGATTCTTAAGCAAAAAGATGAAATAAATTCCGGTATGCGACGAAATAAGTCATGATTAAATCAGCCAGCGGCCGTGAACTATCTGATAGCCGCCGTCAAATTAAGTGACTCCTTTGTCCACTCATTCATCTAAGGAAATTATGTAGAATGCAGCGGGCATATGCCACCACAGCATCAGGGATCTTAAGGGAACATTGTTGGGCAGATAACATGATTTCTCGACAAAACAAGCCAAAATTACAATATATTGAATATTCTAAAAAGATTACCTTACTGCTCAACAGCAATCAATTTACTTGCAGATGGTGTATGGGTTTTACAGAATACAATCATATAATCAAAAATCAGCTTCTTAGAATGATTCTCAAGGCGATTACACTCAACTAAGGACACCGATGTCTTCAATACGGATGGTAAAGTGCACAAAACGACTAAGCTTGTCACCCGTGCCGTGATGAAAATATTGTCCGTACCAGGCCCGGGTCTGACTTTTCGGAGTCAATGCGTCCCTGTTCCAGATCTGTATAGGACGAAACACAGCGTGCAGGGGAACTAAGGAATTTCGTGCTGAAGTTATTCAAGTCTGGGGACATCCTTCATCTCAATGCAATTTTCATAATACCGGCAATATGTAGAAAGAAACGTTCGGTTGAATAATCTGAGTGGTAAAAATAGCGTTCAGAGCTGTGAATCTGAAGTGATATTTCTTTTCATCTCTAAAAGATGATTTTATGTTATCAATATTGAATTTTCAATCTGCGACAGGAAACCTTATGGAAATTTATGAGGAGGATTTGCACTCAATTTCTATTCCCACATTGTTCAACCGTTCTATTCATGCATAGATCGAGCAGACAAATTACCCGTGAGACCAGTCGCGGATCTTAACTGTCGGGTGGTCGACTTTGTAAGCAATATAAATACAAATAGACAGACTGGTTCTGTTTGCATTCAAAACACAAGAAATTGTACGTCTTGTCACTAATCTAAACTAGAAAGATCGTATTATCGATAATCACTTCAGAATTTGCATAAGGTTCAACCAAAAGAATTCTGACTCCTGACCAATTTGGACAAACATTTAACTGATCTTGTTTGAAGTCTGTGGACATAGATATGCAAAAGCCAAGTAAAGAATGTCGCACTTGGCTCTGCTTTTGAAACTGAAATGCGAAATTTGTCAAAATTTGTTTTGGGGAACGGTACTGCTGCATAGTCTGCAACAAGGACGTCCGTCAAAATGTCCATACTACCTCATGTATCTCCAAAATGTTGGTTACTACTCAGAATATCATTGATTATCATCGACACATTTATTCACCAGTTATCAGCGCCCGTTTATATACTGCATCCGCAGTGGGTACTAATGGGTTATCTCCACTCCCCAAGGTTTTCAAATTTGTTTAAAATCCGCAAAAAAGAATCATTCGTCACCAAGCTTCAGGTAGACATGCTTAAGCATATTTTCTACCCAAATACAAAAGTTTATGCAGATCAGACAAGCACTTTTTGCATCAGAGATGATAACATGAAGTGAAACGACCTCAACAGCTTGATCTGACTTCGACGCATTATTGTTGCTCATGTGTGCATTGTTCTCTCTTCCTCTTCGTCTCATCCACTTATTTGAAGAAATCTTCCCACGACCACTGCCCTGTCACATCTTTTTTAAGTTAAAAATTTTAGTATAAGGGATGTGGCCTGGTCATCATTACTTCACGAGTTGTCGGGAAATGACTCCGTTGACCTCATGTGCTTTCTGCTCAGACGATGAGGTCAGAAGAAGTCAGATGCAGCTGCAGACATCGCTGCACTTCAAGTTATCATCCCTAATATAAAAAGTTCTTGTACTATTTGCGCAATGTTTGGCATATGGGTGGAAAATATCCTCTCCTACGTGCACGCAAAGTTTTGAGACGATTGATTTATTTCTCGGGATTTTGGACAAATTTGAAAACGTGGGGGGGGGGAGATAACTCATAAGTACCCCGCAGTGCATCAGAAAATAGCAGAATTTCATATTCTAAGCCAACGGTGGGAAGTGTATGAAGTGCGATCGATCGACTAAATTTGATTACTTTCAAGTAAATGGAATTACGTATTTTACAGCCATGTTGCATGTTAAAGCACGCAAATCGGTAAATTATTCAATGCGTGAGGACTATGCTCGAGAATCTCCCATAAAAGTGATGGCACATACGCATACGCACCGCATTTACACCGTATGTGTATACGGTACGCGTTTTGTATTCTGGAAAGTAGTCAAAGTAAAACATTAGCTCTATATCTGGATATTGTGGGACACGAGGAGAGAGTACTTGATGGCCATTGATATATTTCCCGTTGAAATCAGCGGACTATTAAAAAAATTGTAATATTAGCGGTCTCCTAAGAGGTTAGCGGGCCACCATATGCCTGAGGTTTTAAAATGTACTGATTTCTGACGATGATTGTCTGCAGGTTTCATCACAATGACTTTGTGGTTCATGAACCTGCCATGCACTGCTCAATCGCCCAGTGTGGTCTGCCCCACGACTTTGTAGTACTATAAGTGCTGAGACAAATGTATGATGTAATTCAAATTTAAATGGAAAATGAAGTCTGCCAAATACTGAAGATAATGCAATCTATTATCATCACACTCCCTTTCAATGTTTGGATGCATCAGGATTGTCGATTATCCTTTTGGTAGGCTGGTTACATTCCATAATGAGTACGCTATTAGCACTTGAAGAGGGTTTGTGACCGAACATTTATTTACTTTCTGTTTGACAAGTAAGCATGTATGTTCTGCTTTAAGGCGTCCGATGCGGTAAAAATTGAAGACTGTCAATCGGCTAATGCCCAACACGAATCGAACTTCGGCACTGACTCGGGTTGAACTTTCACATGATGGGTTGTCTTGCCATTTCGTGTTCAAATGTATAGAAAAATATATTCTAATGCATGATTCAATGAATTTGTCATATATGCAGTTGGGGTCCACTATTCAATCACTACCATCTAATAGGCATGTGGAACAGAGCGAAATGAACATCGGTCATGACTTTTCTCGAGTGTGTGGCTCATCCCCCCTAGCGCCTCGACAGGCCGCTTCACGAATAGATAGAAGGTATGGATGAAGTACGCCTGTCGAATCATATCGTGTGAATCCGTACTGAAATGTGAAAATGACTTCACCGTTTGTTCGTTGAATCAGGAGTTACGAAATATCGCAAGAAGTTCACCAAAAGAACTTAACATGAAAATGAAGATGTTCCATAGTATGTAAACAGTATTCTCCGTGTTGATCTCTTGTACATACGTATCTTGTACTTGATCTCTTGTCACATCCAGTGTTGCAGCATTGCTCGCCCTGGATCTCACTGATGTTTTCATTATTCAAGCGGTTTGTAGTAATTACATGTGCTGTGCACTTCTAACCATCATCCTAACATTCATACCGATTGATGAAATAATTCAGAAAGCATATCTTTTGTCTTTGATGCTAAACGCTATAGTTGCTGGTCTACAGTTCATTGTAGGCGACTGATGAACTGGGTTTAGTAACCGAAATCTATGTATTTTAAGCTAATGAGAAGGAATCTTGCAGTTTATCGGATAAAGTACACTAGTATAGGATTTGAGACCCAAATGTGAACACATGTAAATTCAAATGCGACATTGCAAAAGCAAATGCGACATAGCCAGAATAACGTGAACACTTGTTGATCCAAATGCGACAATGCAAAAAACAAATACGACATAGCCAGGCAAATGTGCATAGAATAAAAAGCAAATGAGGCAATTCCAAACCAAATACACAACATGTAGGCCGTCTTGTAGCTTCTTGTTGCTTCTGTTTTTCTCGATTTTGCTTCATGCGTCAGCATTTCATTATCTTCATTTGTCTTTTGAACCTCGATTTCATTGATCCTTCATCACTCTTGTTGTCGCTAGCGTGAAGTTGTTCAGGGAAGGAACGCAGGGAACGAAAAAACACATAAAACTTTTCACACAGAAGTACCCTGCTAAAACTTCTTAAACTTCGCCGGATCAGATTTGTTTTTTTTTTTTAAGAGAAAGAGAGGATAACAAAAAATATAAATCTTTCCAATAAAAAAAATTGTGAAGGTGTGTTGACGTCCATTTTTTCGAATTTTTTTTCATAAAAAAGTTACACAAATGGTATTTTGTTGAACTGGGTTATTATAAGAAATCTTCTACAGATAATGAATCTTTCAAAATGAGTGTCATTCAGTGACAGAGGATGAAGTAAAGTGTACAAACAGACACTTTTCGTTGGTGTAACTGCAAATTTTAACATAGAAATTTCAGGAAAATTGTTGATATACTTTAACGAAAAGTGTCTGTTTGTACACTTTACTTCATCCTCTGTCACTGAATGACAACTCATTTGAAAGATCATGATCTGTAGATGATTTCTATACTAACCAGTTCAACAAAATACCAATTTGTGTAACTTTTATGAGCAAAAATTCGAAAAAATGGAGTCAACACCTTAAATGTCACAATTTTACCATTGGAAATACATAGGATTTTGTTATCCTCTCTATTTCTTAAAAGCAAATGATCTGATCCGGCAGACGCGAAGTTTTGCAGTAGGTTAGAGGTGTACTATGCTATGTGAAAGTTTTATGTACTACCTCGTTCCCTGCACAACTTCACGCTAGCTCCCGGACTATAACTGAACAGAGCAAACTCAATATTACACAGCTGGAATGCCACACAAAATTCAGTGTAATAGCACCATTGATGAACTATTTGAATCGGCAATGTTGAAAGCTGAGAAGCTAAGTGACGTAACTCAAAATGGCTCTCTGAAAAATCTCAGTGATTCATGTTTGAATGACAATGACGATGTAATTCTAAAACTATAGCAATTCCTTTTCAATTTGTTTTTTATCCCTAGTCCGAGTTTAGGGAGCCTTTTCTGACGCCTGAAAAAGTTCACTTCCTTCAATCCCTAACACAGAATCTCGCCGCCTAATAAAATACCAAGTATGCAGTTTTGACCGAGGTACAGCGTCAGTCTTCAAAGCAGAATAATGTCGGTCTTATCAGTAGGGGCCTAAGCACACTGAGTCACACATTGGCAGAAATGCTTAGACCATTTACAGTTTGAGCAGTACTTGTAATAAAAGGTCAGTCACCTTCCTCTAGCCTCCCTCAATTTTTCACATTGTTGTAGTCAACCAATCACCACAAAGCGTCACATACGTTTAGCTAAGAATGTATTCTATTAACATTTCATTCAATTAAGTTTGGTATTTAGACAATTGGAAGCCCCAAGATTTGCATTATTGGGATTGTGGTACTTCTTTATCATATGAGCCTTTAATATTATTACTTGTTATTGTTACTAAGGGTGCATGCATTCGTTATTTTGTCTGGTCTGCTCATCAGCTGATATTTGACATTATCACAATGTCTCTCGCAAAGAACAGCTGGTGTTGACATTTCATCAAGTTGACGTTATCACATCAGAAGTCGTCAGGATTAACAAATTGGAACGCATTATGTGCATCTATCTCATTTAGGTATTATGCAGACCGCCTACAGTTGATATTCAATGTGAGTTAATGTCAATTTGACGCCTCCTATTCGTAGGCATTTATCAAATTAGTAAAAAATGATGTATATAGATGCATTCATTAATAACGAGTGACGACTAGGTTAACGGGTGATTGACAACATTTTACGCTGACAAATTGTACCGTCAGCAGGGCCTAGTGAAGAAGGTGCGAGCTCGTCTCCGCCGCGGACTTCGGTTCGATTACTGGATCAGCGAGTGCGGTTGGGGAATCAAGGGTGTTGGTGTCTTATTGACTTAATCGGAGCCTTTGGGAACCCGGGGGAGGGAATAACCTTTAAGTACCGACTACTCAATACCTTCAATCACATAATGTCCGGCATGTTGTTGCATAAGTTCCTATGTTTCACCCGTCAGTTTTATGTGCATCCTTTACAATGTCGCATCTTGAAGCGATGATTAGCGCATATGGTAACTTTGTAACATCATAGACTTCTTTGTTTTCTGGTTGACAAATTTATCGGATAGTTAATTCAATCAAGGTTGGGATAGCTGGGTTTTTATCCTCCGGGTAAATACCCAAAGTCGAGAAAAGCTGGGATAGTTATGGGTAGCGGAGTATTTCTTAAAACTAAAAGAATATGATTCATACGTAATGATGAAGGGTTTGAAGTTGCGATATGTACTCTCGGATTAGCCCTCTGAGAGCGTCCTGCTCTCTTCTCTCTCATCTTAAATTCCCTCTTGAATCAAAAGGAATTTTCTTACTTTCTGTATTTAAAGAAGAAAGCAAAGAATTGCCATGTTGGTGTCCATTAAGCCACCAAGAAATCAACGGATCTGATTAAAGTTGTTGAAAATTCTTAATTCGACAATTTTCGGGAGCACATCTTCAAGCGGGCTCTGACTTGAGGCTTGCATTGTCAAAAATGTGTCCACGTATTGATCGCCTGATTGCTAAAAACAACTCCACTCTTCCCACAGAAGGACTTTAATTCGACATTTTTCGTCAGTATATGTTGGTTAGTAACATAGCACTTAACTGAACCTGGTCTCACATCTATTATTTTGTAGTTTAAGTTAGAAATTTAGATTAACCGGCGTGCTATTTTATCATTTATTCTGTTTCTCGAGAAACCTTTAGCTTGTGGAAACAACGGCTTGTGCATTACAGTAATTTTGCATTGAATTGGATTGTTATTTTATAGTAAATATATTGTTTTTCTGGTCACATTCTGATTATAGAAGAAACTGTAGATAAAGGCTAATTTTTTTCTCATTCCTGAACCACCCAAGCAACGAAGCCATGCTAGCAACCTAGGGGCTGGGGCAGTCTTCACACACTCGCGGCTCTCCCCAGGGTAGGGTTAATAATCTCTGGTGAGAGCGGTGGCACCTCCCGAGGCGGACAGACTAGAACCCTGGACCTTCTGCACTTATAAACCAAAGCGCGGCCCTTAACCAACTGAGCTATCCTACCAATTATTAATTGACCCTATTGTACCACCTATCACAATTTGCAGTCCCTGCGCAGATGGTGAGTAATCTGGATAGAAAGTTTGAGAACCGCTGGGCTATACGAAGCAAAACTTACTTGTTTTTCTAATGATATCCACCCCTGGTGTCTCTTCTTCGTTCGGTGGGGAGCTGGAAGATCCTATGGGGTCGCAGCAATCGATGTATGGCACCGAAGTTCGAATATTTTGACTGCCGAGTCTGCAAGCCACTAACATGGCTGCATTCGGAGGTTCATGAGTTGTCGGCACGCTGTTCTCGTTCTCACTGCTTTCCTTGGAAAGACGAGAATCGCCAGTCGAAGCACAGAATGTCTGACGTCTCTGAGAAGCCGAGTGTTTTCGCCGCGGTTCGTGATGATAATGATAAGTTAGATGGGACGGCTCCAGTTCGTATTGAAGATAGTGGTGAAGGGGGCGTCTCTCTTCCGGTCCGGCGATATCAAATGAAGCTCGGGAATGGCGTAAAGGGAATCGCCTCAACGGCATGTCAACCAAATGAAGCAGTTGCTTGGATCTCGAGCGACGACGAAGTCGATGGAAAGTTGCAAAAAGCAGAAAAGAAGCAGCCACTGCAGCCACGACACTACAACTAGCCAGCAGCATAGAGTCGGGCTACCCTCGCGCTCAAAGATGTCCACGCGGCCGATGAGTCACCATTGAACGCCTCAACCGAACATGAGAGAGGCTGGCCGAAGTGCTGCACACGGGAGTGTAGTGAACGCAGCCGCGATACGCCGTAATACCAGCCAGTGTGGAGATCGCGCGCGCGGATCCCAATCCACAGCTGCTTCTGCAGCTGATCGTGGAGAAGACTTTGTTCTTCCGCTGGGTGAACTTCTTCCAGGGTGCAGAAATGAATAGTATCGAATCTCATCACCACTGCATTTCTTCCATCACTACAGCAGAGTGTGAAATACGACTCCTAAAATGCTATTTTGATTGGATCTGATTCTATACTTAATTCAATTACAGCATCTGCAAAATACAGCATGATGTAGCACTAGATCCTATAAGTGACAGATTTAAACCATGCATGGGAACAGTGGGAACCGGTCACGGATCAGATTTATAGAAATACGAACGGGCAGGGCTAGTGTCCTCGATTTTAAAAATAAATTTCTTTGACGTCATTTCAAACTTCCCATTCCTTTTATTCTGCGCTGATGCACAATCGATTTTTCTATCATGACGAGTGCCATAATGTCATCAAATATTTATGGCAAGGTCATGAGCTTCCGGTACATGTGTTGATTCTTTCCCCACATTCTCAAATTTGTCTGAAATGCGTAAAAACTATCAATCGCTACAAAATTTAAGGTACAAGTAATTCAGTATATTTTCATCTCACATACAAAAGTTTATGCAAATCGGACAAGTACTTTTTGAATCAGAAGACGATAACATGAAGTGCAGCGATGTCAGCAGCTTGATCTGACTTCGTCTGTTTGACGCATTATCGCTACTCGTCTGTGCATTGTTATCTCTCCGTCTTCCTCTCATCCACTGCTGCTTAAAATCTTCCCACGACCACTGCCCTATCATACCCTGTTACAGTTAAATCCATTAGTGTAAGTCAGGGGTGGCCAGCCCGCGGCCCGTGATGCATTCTAGCGCGGCCCACTCATTATTTTCTTGTCTATGATGCGGCCTAAGCACCCCTAAAAGTATTGAAATTTATAGTATCACAAAATTATCATCGAGAGAAAGATATTTCCATTCTTTGCTAAACATGCCATTTTTCGCATCATCGGTTTTTGGAACTGCGTACACATGTGAGCAATACTCTTCTCTCGATTGAAGTACGTGAAAGACTGTCATCGTGGAAGAATTACAGACAAAAATTTGGAAAACATTCAGCGCATCGCAACATCGAACTTATCAAATGACCTGGCAGTTTTGATTTCACAATAACATCTGAAAATGCAAAAAATATTTGCAAATATTGGAAAGTAAATGTTTTTCTGCATTTTCAGATATGAGGCGAATATATAGGCCTACATTTACTAGTGAATAATTTCAAGAGGTGAAAATGAATAATTGGCATTTAGAAATTAAGTACTGAAAAATTAGGATTTCAATTAGTAGAACTTTTTAAGTTGGATGCGGCCCGGCTCGACTTCAACTTTGATAATCTAGCCCGCGGCCCGAAAAAGGTTGACCACACTGGTGCGAGTAATGTTGCTGAACATGTCTGCTTCTAGTATATGTTATTAATCCGGTCGCCAGAGCGACATTCTGAAGGGAGCGAGGCTGAAAATGAGACTTTCGAAGAATGATGTTCGCCCTGTGGCAAGAGATGTAACGGAGGTTCTAAGTTGCAATCACTGCCACTGTAGACCGCACTCTCCTAAAGCAAGCTGAAAAAACTCCGAATCCAAGCCACTAAATGTGAGCACTAGAAGACCCCAAATGTTAGTAATCATCTGGAGCAACATTAGGGGCTTTAGAATAAGATTATCTACATTTTCAATCATCTTTACGTTATTTACGACAGCGTCATAGCATTAGGGTTAATCCGTAGAATCTAGCACCTCTACCACTATTGTTATGCTACAACTCCGAAACTCACAACGTTTAGAACAATGGGAGGTAGCATTAGGAGCGTACGGTTTACAGTGATAGGGCTCGAATGGTGATGAGACTGCCAGATGTTTTTTAGCGGTATTGTAAGTGCAGCACATAGATAAACCAGTAGATGGACCAGTAACATAGATAGAACATAGATCTATAAAACATAGATGGACCAGTAGGCATCGGCATCATAAATTGACTTTTTTTGTCATTTAGATAGGACTGTCAAATGTAAAAATATATGAAGAAGAGTCCAGGACAGTCAACCGAAAATTATCAAGTCCGAATCGTTCCGAATAAATGTACGTATAGACTACATTCGGCCTCGTTGCGTGAAAGCATGATGGATGCTTTTCGATGGCCTACTATATTCCTGACAAAACAGAATTACCTATGAGGGCTGTATAAGGGCGATAGACTCGTATAGGCGCAGCTGAATTAAGATTTTATGTTTGTCAAAGTAAGCGTGCGTACGTATTATGTTTTAATTTTTTCCTTAATTCTATGTTACATGGTTACTGCGTTCACTAACCCATGATCAAATATGTCAAAGTAAATAACATCTTGGAGTAGGCCTTGGAATATAAGATCCAGCTATAAGTGGATATGCAAGCTACAACGGCTTGCAAACCATATTTAATGTCTTCTTTCTACTGAAAGAAAGTTAAGTAGGATGCACATACATGTAGAATAATTCATAATGAATAATAATGAACTATAGAGACTCGCTAATTTCAACATCATTTTTGCACTGTCCGCTTCCAACTTTATTGTCATTAAATTGGAAAAGTTGTCCAAAAGAATTTCAGTCCGTGAATACATCAGCAGATTAGGATCCCTTTAACATTGAGTTGATGAAACAACGTCATAGAGAGTGACACAGAATACGAAAGTCAGAGAGTTTATTGACCACAGCTCTCTGAAAGCAGAGGCAAACATTCATTCAAAAAGACAAGAATTCGAGACACTTATATACTGTAGTACTATGCATTCTATGCATGATGAATAGCACTGAATCACTATTTGATCAATCAGATTTAAGCATGATACGCAATATTGCGGACATCTTATTGAAGTCAATAAACAATGAGTGTTTCAATGAAAAAGATCTTGAAGAAGTCTTGAAGATTTGAAATAGCGATTGAAGCTATTGCCCTATATTTTGAAAATGAACAGCCTAGATGAAAATCGATTAATTCCATGGAACAACAAAGCAATATTGTAGAGAAACAATCCTTATCATTTCAATGAAGACAATTGACAATGACAAAGATCATGATAAAAGATACTGTCCTTCGAAACCCATAATCACCGAGACGAAGGAACAGCACGATTTGTTTGGAATTTTCCAATTACATTCAGGACTAGTGAAAATTACAGTTCTAAATTTGCTTCCCATACGTTCGGCAGCAATGTGATGGACACTTGCACAGTGCACATGTTACCTTGATTCAACATTTCAATATTTCTTGCTGCCTTGACAACCTTGAATTGAAGTCAGTCAAGAAAGATAAATTCAAGTTATTAAGGGAAGTGACTCATTTCATGTCTCAATTCATTAATGACATAAAGCAGTGAATGCATGCAATTTTTCCAGGGCTTCGATCGCTTTTTCATCGGATGCACAATTTTGCACACACCTGTTTAGGCCTGTTCACACTTGCCTAAAGCACACTATATCTTTTTTTGTCATTTTTGTTGCTTTCCTACCTCTCTATGCGTCAGACGCATCACATTTGCATGAAACTCAGAAAAGATTTTCTGATTGTCGAAAAAGAACCTCAAAGTTTTGCTTTACATAAAAAGTGTTATAGTTGCTTTTGATTTTGTGAGCAACATCAAGCCAAAAAGAGCAGCACCCAATAGAATTACATGGAATAAGACAGTGACTGCCATGATTCTTCAACGGATTAGAGACATTATTATCTGTTATCACCGCATCAATAGCAAGCCATCACCTTCGGTAATACATACCAAAAAAAAATTTTCTCCTTTTTTTAAACACCACTTCTGCAAATATAGAGGAGACAAAGAACATCTTCAAAAGGTGGATAAACTGATTTAACTATAAAAATGAGGATATTTTGAGTATAGAGCTACGTATCCGATGATGCTATCCAATCAGCCAAACACTGACATATTCTATATTTGGAAACATACAGTTTGTCGAACATGCCATCAAACGATATTCACTCCCAATATTCTCAAAGAAATAAATTTCAGTAAAATCAAAAACTACCAGTCTTAAATGGTGGAGATAGACTACTCGGAGTTTTAGTACTTGGAGTTGAAATAATATGTGTGTTATTAATATTAGCATATTAATTATATATATATATATATCAGGCAGGAGGGACAAACTCCTGCCAAACCTTGATAATGCGAGCCGGCTCGCGAAAGCTCGGAATTGTACATAACTTTTAGCAAATAGACTGTACATATTTTTAGCAGCTTATCTTTTTTCGGGGAGACGACACAAGCGGAAGTGAGATTCACTATGAAATTAAAAAAAGAGTTTGAGTCTCACAAAGACCATTAGTGATAGACAAATTTTCATATGTATTGACAGCGTGACTTGACATTTCGGCATCGATGAAAAATTGCATTTAGAGTGAAACTTTTCAAACTCATACAGTTGAGGGACATTTTGCAATCGATAGCACTTTCTTTGATATAATCTTTCATTTTGTGTACTATCCCTACTTCACTAGTATATAGAAATTACTGATATATAAAATATGTGGAATGTGCTTCTGTATAGAAAATAGAATATAGGAAATATACTGCCATGTAAACTAATATGGTTCAGTAGTTTAGATGCGCACCTGGAATAGTAGCCACTGTTAATAGTACAAACGTCTGTCAGAAGGGCGGTTGTTATTCGAAAAAATACGGTGCCCTGTACATGAACATCATCAAAATTTTATCTGCATGGAGAAGCAAAGAGTTCTGCAGATGATTTGTTAACTTCGTATGAAAGTTCAATAATGGTTCATGCTGCTGATCTGTTAGCAAGATTGTTTCTTTGACCATACTGATTAAAAAGTCCGGGTCAATATAATACTTAAAGTGCGAGCATAGTTATTCAAATTTGACATGTTTTCGACTTTTTACCGATGTAAACAAAAATTAAAGCAACCTGATATGTCGAATGATAAGTTAAGTAGCACGCAAGATTCTTTAAGTAATTCAAATAACTGTAATGGCCTGAAAGGCTTGACTTCCTATTATAGCGCACCAGAATTACTCGACCATGATTCAAACAACAGGTGCGTGGAATGAGAATATTTGCTCGCTATTTCAGCACCATTTTTGTGCTTTAGATCTTTTCTTTAACGTTTCATTTGCCAGTGGAAGATTAACTCCGCGTGGTTGACGCACGTGACTCTTGCGCTTGTCCTAAATCAGCCGTCATGCTCATGTTTTACTCAGCATCTGTGTTCATACATTGAGTGCAACAGTTGCGGAAATCGAGATGTCTTCATGATATTTGAGCGAGATGTTCCCACACAAATCACTTAACGTTTTCACTGCCTATTCGTCGTGCCTATTATTGCCTTGCTGATTGCTTTATATATCTAAGGAAGCAACAGACCTGTCGCTAATGTGATTGTTCACAAGGCAGACGTTGTTCTAAGTTTTGATGCTCAGGGAATCTTTATGTGAAATGTGCGTGAATGGCGTCTGGTAGGTGAAATGATAGATATTATTGAAATCAAAAAAAGTTGCACACACGAGTATAGTCATTACATCTGACGCCTAAGGCTGCAAATTTGTAAAATAATGAAAACAGCTATGAAATCTCATGCAGTACTAAAACACAGGGTTGCAAACTCACATCGACAAAAATAGTGACCATACTTCGTGGTTTATGTAGAATTTCAAAAAAACATGATTTTAATCTGTTTTACGCAAGTTGATCAATATTTAATCTATAAGTCGTTTTTTGTTTATTTCCATGTCATATTATCACAAAATGCTGTGTATACGTGTATAACGAATTTACTATAAGTTGATTCAAATGATAAATTTATCTTATTTCGGATACATTATCAAAATGTTAAGTAATTTCTATGAAGTTTGTTGTTTACAATCTTTTGAACCAAAGTTTGTTGTGAACCAAAGATACGACGGAAGACAGTCACATTTCACAGATCGTCAACATAATTTAATTACACTTCCAAATGTGAAATTTTTATTTTTACAATTTAAACGATGCACACAATTTTTACAATTACAATAAGCGCAATTTACTCTACTTAAAAATTTGCTTCAAAGCTACTTAAAAACATTGACTGGTCACATCGGCAAGAGAAGACCGAAAAAGGGTTTTTTAGTCAATTCGAGAACATTGAATCGATTATAGTTTCAGAAATTCTGCTGTAACGGGTAGACACACTTGATTGCTCCAAATGCAGGCGACGTTTCTTTTCTTCCAAATGCTCCACTCGCTGTCTCGTCTCATTCAACTCTTTGTCCACCGCTTGAATGTTTCTTTTCAGTTCATTTGGTGTGTGTCTTTTGAAGACGCCAATAGATTCCTGAAGGGAGCGCGTTTGAGAAGCAAGATCAATTCTGCACAAAGCCAATTGTTTGGATTCGTTCTTGTATTGTGTTCCAGCCTTCTGTATCCGTTCATACAAACGTTCGGGCGGAACAAAGCATTCAAAATTGGAGCGGTCGAAGCGGTCCCTCACGAAACGAACTGAATCATAAAGCAAGGATCGCATCCTACTTTGATTCGAACATTCAGCGGATTTCATCACAGAAAAGTCACGTTCGACTTCCATGTTGCGAGTAACGACCAGCAGAAACGATTCAACTAAGATCATCAGCTTTGGAAATGAGTTTGAGTCATCGACAACAGTTAACAAAGTATCATCTGGATGTTTGGACTGCATGTCGCAGAGCTCATCGATGACAGCCAAAGCTGGAGCATGGAATGCTTTGGAGAGCTCAGCAATTTTTTTCTTGTCAATATTTGTGATGTTCTTCAGTATAGCGTAGAAAATGTAAGATTCAAGAGTTACATCAGATTGAAGAAAAGTTTTGAACCGTTTCAAACACCGAAGGTACAACATCTCGTTGTACGAGTCCCACAGATCTTGAACTTTCTTCAAATCTTGATCATCGGATTCGAGCAATTTGGCTTCGACATGGCGATGCGTTTCAGAGAAGAAAAGAGAATCGTTTTTCGATTCTACACTGATGGGTTCATCGTTCCAATCAAACAATTCGTCACAGTAATCGTTCGGTTGCAAAGAGATGGAATTTCCCATCCGAAATCGCAACTTTGACAGGAAACCCAAAATGAGTTCCAAAGTTGCATGTACACCCAAACCATTGGCCTGTGTTGAAGATGTGAGATCATAAAGAGGTTTATGGTGAATGACAAATTGGTCGAGATGAATCAGCAAGAGTGGTTGACTGACAATACTTTTCAGATCACTGCTGCTGCATATTTTTACTGTATATATTTAATACGAGCGCATACAGAGCTGAGCTTAATGTATAGATACTTTATGTGTATATATTCATACTTAAATTAGTGATTTTTTATTGTTCAATTCTTTTTAGTTTTGAAATAAGGGGTCACTATTTTTTAGTGACTTGGGAAAAAATAGTGACCAAATAGTGACCTTTAGTGACCGAGTTGGCAACCCTGCTAAAACATACATAAGATGCTCATACCAATTTCAGATAGGCTACAGCATTTCATAATTGGTAGGTAGAGCATGATTTTCCAAAGGCATTTAATAAACAGGTGTGATTTGATCACAACCAACATTATATTTTTTTTCGCGTTTCTAACTCCTGTAGCTTCTCTTAAGTCAAGACAGTTTCCAAAAGCACAATTAACTAAAACTGCTCAGAACATTCAACAAATATCCATGTCATTTCCCATTACAGCGAATATTTCCCTAGCTGATATATTTATTCTGTCTACAAAACGTATTTGAATGTGAAATTGATAAGCATAGTTCATCATGCAGTAACGGAATGTTAATGTTCATACTGTTTACGATTGACAGTTCATTTGAATTCTGCTCGATAGATGTTGGGATACAAAATAGATTGATGATTTATTTCTTGTATCCATGAGAACAACAGCTTTTTAGTTATCATTGAGAGGTAAAACTGCAACACCAAAATGATCCAAAACAATTGGACAAACAAATTGTAAAAATCGAGTCATTGTCTGCGTAGTTCGTCTGATGATAATAAAATCTATTTGATCGTCGCTTCGTCGGTCTATGAAGAGTAAATCAATGTCGAGAGATGTAAATAAACCTGGATTGACGTCTAACGCTTAACAAGCTGAAAATCTAATTTATGATTGAACGTAACAATTAATTAAGGCTCAATTTTCTGACAGCGAATTTATTCATCACTAGAAGTAGCCAATAATGCGTAGTCGACAGCTGTCTGTTATTTTGCCACTTACTACATTTCATTTGTTTGATGAGGTGGGGCACCATTTGTTTTTTGGCAATCGTTCGATTCAAATTAGTAATGTCGAATAAACGAGAATAAAGAGAATATAATCGATAATACTTTCAATTGAGTTATGAGAATCACAGAGGTAAAAATACGTTGAAGGGTAAAATAATGTCTCACTTAATACAAAAGTTTCATTACAAAGTACACGTATTGCATAAAATTTTGTAGTTCCGCTTGGATACTATCATGCAAAGGATTGTATTTGAAGATATGTCAAAAGCAATTCGAAGCCAATTCATGGTTGTCCGTAATCCTCTTATCTCTAGAAATAAGTCTTCATACGATGATGAAAATCATCCCAGCAGCTACGGTATTTATAATAGAACATAAGGCTTACTAATTCAAATTATTAATTGAAGTAGTCCTAATGAGGACTGATGGCGTTCTCCAATCCACAAGTGTACAAATGCAATGCTACTGCAATCATTGGATTAATCAGTTCTTAAAAGAACTCAATGGAGCTTTCTCTTGGCAACGAATTAAAATTGATCAGCGTTGGTCCAATGGTAAAAATGGAAATCTTAAGACTTGCAACACTACTCATTCTTACTGTTAATCTACTAATACCATAGATTCCAAGCACTGCCGCATGTACGCTTAAAACAGACGTCTATACTGTACCGATGCAGATGCTGGCAGTGGAAATAGAAGGTTATGCTTGAAAATAAATCAATTTTGTTGATATAAATAAGAATCACAAAATACAAAAAGTGGCCATTCAGTCAGCACACCTCTATGCAAAAAATTTGAAGCATCGAAAATTAAGTTCTATGGAAACAAGAAATTCAAGCAAGAAAGTTGGCACCCGGTCTGCACGCACCTAGAGTCTCAATTGAAATTCCCCTGAAGTCGCATGAGTTCATCATGCACATGAGAACTTCATATTTCTATGCCTTCTTCATCTCTGCCTCTTTTGCGACAGCTTGCTTTTCTATTGGCAACATATAGATGAGATGATGTATAAAAGTCGCAACAAGTGAAATCCCATACAATATATAATCAACTGAATAAAAAAAAGGAATAAATATTTGATTATGCCAACCTAGACCTAAAGCCTTTTGCTATTAACACACTCCCTGCACCATTTATCTATTTACAATCTGTCGTTAAAGAAATATTTTGAAAGATATAAGTCGCCAGCAAAGACTTCGATTCCATAGCCTTAAATTCGTCTTTAAGAATGTATTTCAAACAAATATGAATAAATTTTATTGTCACGAGTAAATTCTGAACAAAATAACCAAATTAATACATAAAGCTTAGTTCCTTATTTAAATGCATGAAAATGTGAAAGCTTGAACTAGGGCTGTCCGCTAACCGCACCTGTTCGCATCGGTGCACTGTTAGGTTCATTGAAGATATTTAAAAGCTGCGCTGCCTGAAGCACTTATCAAAGTATAAGACGCAATATAATTTGTTTAAAACATCTAAAATGCGAAACTTCCTGTGGTGGTATTCATTTTTTTCTATTGTCTCATCTTCGGAATGTAAATCAGAGATATGATTGCCGTCGAAAAGGCACCAAAGAGAAGTTGATTGGAACGTCAAAATGTGCTAAATCTGCATGGAAGTAGCACCTTGGAGCTTCATGAGAGCGACTTTATGAAGGCGTCGTAGAGCTTCAGGCGGATCTCTTTGATGAGGATGACCTACCACTCTTGGTGCAAGTTCAATTTACATGTACCATATGAAAATGCATTTTATCAAAAAATTGCAAAATCGTAACAAAATGTGGAGCGATGAGAGAATTCCTTGAAATAGAGAAATGATAAATAGGAGCTCAACATATCATACATCTACCCAATGTTTTGAAAAATTTGCCAAATTTTGGTGGTTAGATGCATAACGATCCCTAATCAGGGAGCAAAAAGTTTATAGAAGCACTGAAAAGTCACGATTAAGTTTAAAAATATGGCATGTTTCTTGAAGTGTCTTTCAGAAGTTAAAAAAAATCTTTTTTCTTATACTACAATGTATTGCATCGTTTCTTTTGTCATTGAACTGTCTATCAAATGTGTCGGCAACTTTAAAGCTGTTTAACTAGCGAAATAGAGAACCTGTAATGTCGACAACGAGATATTCGCAAGTTGACTGTGGCACATGTTCATATTATACCAGAGTTGGAAGTGGGTCGTGGGTCATGAGTCAGGCGGGTCAAATGGGTCACAAGATCGCGTAGGTCGTGGGTCATGCTTTTCGGAAAAGTTGGTGGGTCGTGGATCACAAAATAGCGTGGGTCACGTGGGTCATGGGTCAGGTGGGTCGTGGGTCACGTGGGTTGTGGGTCATGTTTTTCCAAAAAATTGGTGGGTCAGGGGGTTCGTGGGTCATGGGTCAGGCGGATCGTGGGTCGTAGGTCATGCTTTTCCGAAAAGTTGGTGGATCGTGAGTCACGTGGGTTGTGGGCCATGTTTTTCCGAAAAATTGGTGGGTCAGGGGGTCATGGGTCATGTGGATCGTGGGTCACAAAATCGCGTGGGTCGTGGGTCATGTTTTTCCGAAAAGTTGGTGGGTCAGGGGTCGTGGGTCACATTTAGCGTGTGTCAGGTGGGTCGTGGGTCAGACTTCATTGACCCACTTCCAACCAGTTTGACCCATGATAGATTTGACAATCTCAAAGACAGTAAACTTCATTTATTCGTATTCTTATCATTCATGAGAAATGATTGAGTCAGTGTCACTGAAAGGAGTGATGGATGCACACAGTCAAAATATGCAACACCATTGACTTTCACAAGCCTCATACAGTTTCGAAAAAGGGGGCGGAATTCACACAATTTAAAGGCTCGAAAACAATTGCTGCTGTCTACTGAGAGATGTTGGTTGGTGGAGAGAAGTTGTTTGAGTACAATTGTGTGCGCTCGATTCTCGGTCGCAATGTCTGACGATACCCAATGATGTGTGACCTTGATTTCAGAGATAAAGCTACTGAAGAAGTCAGGTATTCAGGGGCTTTATTATCTTGAAAATTTTCTTGCAATGCCAGCTGACCATCGTTTTGTTTGTTTCGTTTGATTTTGTTGGTCCTTCGTAGAAAATATCCTCTGGTAGAGATTGGAATGGTAAATCTCTGGTAAAGATTGATCAGAGCCTAAATATTTTTTCGAAATATGTAATTGATAAAAATATCTTAACAATATACATGCATGCTTCATATCTGAAGTATTTAGCCGTTCAATCTACTTTCGCATCGTACATGTTCCATGCATCTCATTGCACATTCGATACATGATAATCTGAAATACGATAATTCATACGATGATCATTGTTATAGACTTATCCCTTTCACACAGACTTATTGCGGCAGAGACATTTCTTGACACTTCTCAATAAAAAGTTTTGTTTTGATATTTGATTTGGTATCAATAAAAATAGGAATATTTACATGATGTCACTAGTGATTGTTATCACAACGTGCTCGCACATGTCGCGCCACTCATATATATATATATATATATATATATATATATATATATCAGTTCATCTTTGTACATTATAACCTAATTAATGAATTATAATCTTGTCATCGTGCAATTTTCTATTCACGCGTTACGCATGCTTACTGCATTTGCTTTTCAATGAATGTCATTCTTACATCAAATATACAACTTTCTACTTAAATCTGACATCAGCGGAAGTTAATGAAATTTGAATCGATTGCCATCAGAAGCAACATAATACATAATTTATACATAATCTATACTATATAAGTCTGATATAGTATAAGATGTATTAATTTGACGATTTTTCTGGAATAATTTTCACACGTAGTATATAACATAATAAATGCATGCATAAAGGATTTACGCCTACTGCAGTCTTATTTTTTAACTTCATTTGATTAAGAAATGTAAAATTTGAAATTTTGTCTGTTGGGCCCTCAACTAAACTAATAATCTCTCTACGAGTTAAATAGGTGGCACTATAAAGCATAGTCACAAATTATAGCAAGAAACAGAATCGTTTAAATTTTTTAGAGCCTTAGGCATTTGTGGTGCATGAACTTTGATTATAAGATAATTTTGATGAGGTTGAATGTCTATTTATCATGTGACAAGTGATCTGATACACTTGAATTTTTATAACAAATCTTATCTACAATTTTGATACTACCAGGCCACTACCTAGATAGACATAGAATCTTGAATGAAAATGAAACTAAAGATGATACCAGAAAAGGAAATTGTACTCACATCATTCACCCTTGCAGCATGTGGGTCAGGTGGGTCGTGGGTCAAATTTCGCTGACCCACTTCCAACTCTGTATTATACTACTTATATTTGCATCGAAAGTATGTCTTGGCATTATTTTCATAATGTGTAATCAAAGCTAATACCTACCTGATTTCCCAAAGTAAAGCTGGCATCGCAAGTCATCATTTGAAAAGCGAAAAAAAACATTTAAACAATCATTGCTTCAAAATTGTGTTTCTTTGAAATCTTGTCCTGATGACATCAAGGTTAACTGCATTTGAGTTTTGCATTCGATAATTGAGGCACTTAATGAATTTATTTCATTGATACTGAGCAATGATGTCTGACACATTCAATTCCGACTAACATGTCTTCCATAGTATAAGGAGAGACCATGAAATATGCAATCAGCGATTTCGATGGGTCCCATACAATCTGTAGACAGAATGAACGCATGAACTTTCCAGCCGATTCACTTCCTCTTTCGAGGCACTAAAATTCACAACCCTCGTTTGCCTTTTGTCCTTTAGAGATAAAAGTAGTTTGGTTGAACCTACTTCCCACCGTTTTCCATTTTGAATTCAGAACGCTACATCGATCACACTTAATGATTATTAGATCAATTCGGTTATATTCAGTGATTCAGCCGTTGATATTTCAGGGGTTCAATACAAATGTCAAAGAATTACACAGTAATTACTTCAATAAGTGCAAACGAGATAATTAAACATCAATACATGTTAGAACAATCGTTGTACATGCTTTGTATCGTCAGGAATCTGTCGAGACCAAAGCATTACCATCAAATATTTACCCAAAAATGTCGCAAACGTCACGATTTGTGATGTGCAGTTATAACCGTGGTTACGTTTAATAGAGTCACGATTAAATTTTGGCGAGTCGCATTCAACATCATGAAGTAACGCAAACTACGTAAAGACAGCTATGATTTATATTAGTAGCTTATATCGTGAATGATTCGTTTATCAAATGAAAGAAAAATGTAAAAGATATAACTTTATCATATAATGAACCGTATGGTAATCATATACAGCATTGGTGGGCAACCAAGTGAGGATAGTGCGCCAAGTATACATTTTAAGCGTCTTTTAAATTCTTTTATCAAATATTATAAATGACAGATCTGTGCACTCTCTCTTTGTAATTCGATTAATATTTTATAACATGCGTAAACATGCATAGAATTTGTCAATGCGTTCAACGCCTCTGTGAAGCAAAATACAGAATTTCGAATTTGTAGCCTGCAACTACATTTATTTTCCATAAACTGCTTTAACCTTGAAATAAGTCTGCATAATAGTAGTGAGGACTTATTTTAGGACAAACTGTCCCAAGTTTATTAGGCCTAGGCTGCTGTCAATGAAATTTTGTCGATAATCATGCAAGTTGTAGCCCATTGCGATGACCAATAGATAACTGATTCAGGCTATTGATTCTAGCGCTAATACGTTCGTACTTTTATTAACAGAGTTGCGGAAGTTTTCTGTATGGTCGGTCGCGCTAAAGAAATTTGTTTAACAACACGTCACTAGTCACACTTCCGTGAGTACTCAACGATATTCCTCTTCAGGTCCACCAATTTTGATGTGCTATGCATTGAAGAAATGTTCAGGAAACACACTTTCCCCTCGTGCCTGACTTATTTACGAACACTCTCAAGGTTATTTTTAACGACTATTTAATCGAGGGTTCTAGAAGCCCCTATTTCTAGAAGTCTACTCAAGCTACATGCACTAGCAGTGCGCCATTCTACAATATAGTCCTATAGAATTTTCCAATTCTTGGAACAGTTGTCATAACGAAAGTCGTACAGCAACTGTTCGATGTGAATGTGCTATAATTTATAACATTAATGCAGAAATATGCATCAATGACTCCACATTTCAGCATCAACTGCTGTCATCGCAAAGTAATAGGAACTCAAGCTTCTTGAATTTTGAATTTCTTTCAGGATCATAACAGGGACTAGCAACAATGCCAAACTACCATTTAGAAATTCAACTTTCACAACTATGCTGCTTTTAACGCTTTAATTCATACTACTGCTACTGTTTTGCTAATAGAAGGAGGATCGTATTACTTTTGTAAATCGGCTACTTAAACATCTTAGTGAGAAAATAGATGGATGTCAACGTCATGAAATTGATAACTGTGAGGATTAACGCTACAAATCATTCCATGATGCTTCCAGGTGAGTTGCAATCAACATTACCGCTCCGTACGAGTACTTGACCTGATTAATTTAGAAGCTCTCAATAAATAACACTAAATTATGACCTACACTCTATCATCCATTAAGTTAATAGGATGGCTTAAGCTGGAAAACGTACAGCATTTATAGAATATGAAATTCATCCAACCTTAACGCATTGAGAAGAGAAGAGATTGCCTTCTCTTAAAATCAGTAATTCCTCGCAGCTAATAATCTCTCAGAAGACACTGAAACAGTAAATTCCGTCGATTGGAAAGGGGCAGTCATGATTGAGGAATTGAGGATTTCATCGAGAAAGTAGCAACATCAACTATCACAATTATATTTACTAGCAGACATGGTTATTAGCACTCTAACCATTTCAAGAAGTTCAGGATAAAGTGAGTTAATGAGAAAGAGATGGAAATCAAAAAGAGATTTGTATCTCAAATTGAAAAGTCATTTGGAGAGACATAAATGGTCTGTCCGCATCCTTCCTGTAGGCATTCGAAAATTATAACGCACGCTCAAGAGACTTGGCTTCATTAACTTAGATATATACAGCGCCGCTTATGATACTTCGATTACTTTCACTGGAAATTTGCCTTCTGATTTATGACTTCTACTCTGGGTTTTTTTAAGTCAACGTTATACTCTTGTACATTAATTGTAGTCAGCTAACGTGCGGGTAACACATGTCATAAAATACAAAAATTATTTGTATATAAAAATGCAAGATAGTTCTGAAAAGGACTCATTAAGCGTTCACTGGGCTGGACATGCGGATTCTTAAAACTTCACAAGGATAAGAGCGAAAATATAAAAATAAAACTGGACAAAACAACGCTAAAACAAATATATGCAAAGGGCTCATCAGCAAGATGACCAACTACTTTCGCAAGTTGATTTTACTTGTATTTGTAGCGGATTTCCCTAGAGGTTTATTCCCCAAAAATGTTAAAGATTGAACGAGCACTAGGTGTGTGGATGGCCGATCCGCAGGTCTAGCGACTCGGCGGGGTTTTAGATAAAGGTATATAAAGGGTAAAATAGGGTAATATCGACAGTTAAGCCACTTTTCCAAAATGATGCTTTAAAGCTTTAGGAGCTCATGCATGCGTGCAGCAAAATGCACCAACAAGTAGCTAACTCTAAAGGGTACAACAGAAGCTTCGTGGAGCGCTTCTGATTGTCTCATCCTGACAGATATCGACGCGTAAAGTGAGTCACCGATTCTACAATATGTTGCCTCGATCAGTGCTCCTTCACGCGCCATCTGACAGATAGGTGCAATTATTCCATAGCATAGGGGAATGTAGTTTCACTGAATAGTAATGACTGTCAAATTCTTTAGTTGTTTTCAGTTATATTGTCACATTGAAGTCGATGCAGAAATGTCGGGTAATATCGATGCTACTGTCAATAGGCACCAGACTGCATTTTTTCAACACGATACTGACTAAATAGACAGTATTTTATCATAATTGTTTACTGTCTCATAGAATATCGCTTTCACAAGATTTGCATGTATCCACGCTAGGTCTACTTAGACCTATCGTGGAAAACGTCGGGTAATATCGACAGTCAAAAACAGTTTCAGGGCCCCAAAGTTGCATTTCTCGGTTTTGATAAGAACTATGATATCCAAAATATCTCTTACTCGAATCCATTTATCCATCGATTTAATTTCTGATTTTAGGTAAAAAGTAAGAAAAGCATGTAATGATATTCGCATAATATCGACACATTTCAGGGCGACATCGACAGTTCCCAAAAGAAGCATCAAAAAGGACAAGTATAAAATTATGGACATATATTACATGGAACGAAATTTCACACATCTGCTGTCCTTTAGACTGTCTAAAAATGCGAAACTTCGTTCCTCTCCCATGCGTTACACGCTTGCGTTGCATGCTTGAAAAATGTGAGTATTTCCTCTTCGTCACCTTTCTAGACTGCTATCAGTTTATGAAATTTCAACTAATCGGACAATCCAAGAAACAACAAATGAGCAAAATTTCGTTTCATGAAATATATAATGTCTTTAGTCTACTATACCTGGCAAATTTTGACGCTTCAATTTGGGACTGTCGATAATACCCTGCAAAGTGTCAATATTATATGAACATTACAGTTTACACACCTTACTTTACATCTAGAATCAAAACTTAAATCGATAAACTAACAAATTCGAGTAATAAGAGATTGCTTTGATATCACAGTTCATATCAAAACCAAGAAATACAGTCACAGGAGCCCCAAAGCCAATTTACTGTCGATAACACCCGATTTTATCCCATCGACTCGGCTGAAAATCTCGAAATCGACTTATTTGAAACGATCTGTGAGGTGATTGCAGTGAAGCCTGTGCTTCATCAAATTTCTCACCATGTCTACTTGTATGAACGCTGCAGGATGCACACATGTACATGAAACTCTTTTCCATGGAAGTCAACAAAGAGACATGATTTCAATTGCGCTATTATATTCTCGACTCACCCAATGCTGTTCGTGTCTGTGATGTGAGCCATCCATACTCAATGCTCATGGAATCAAGAGCATGTGTATAAAATATGCTGCTTAACTGAGTCGGTCGAAAGCGACCCAGCCATGATTGACTAAGCAGTAAGCATGTTCATCGTAGCTTCTGCTCAGCTCGAGTTAAGACAAAACAAAATCAGCTGGCTTCGGCTAAGTTTTCATGCTCCATGTACTTCTCTGTCGAGCATCCATAAGCAAATATTTACAATGCAATGTAGGAGCTATAAAAAGTCACAAAGATGAGATTTTCCTGGAGTGACCTACCCTGGGATGCTTGGGGACATGGGTCATCAAGGTGAGTAAAGATAAGATTTCAAACTTAAGACTAACAGGAGGACTAGCCGCTACATGAAATGTTAAAAACGTTGAGCTGGGTGCGACCAAATCTTTATATAGGCTAATGTAATTTCAATGAGAAGCGTTGTTAATGTTGTGATGCGTTCATTGCGGGTGGAGCCGTAAAGCTTCATAATTCTCCTACAATGAGATGATTTGCTGCTAATGTCCTACGCATCTCTCCAATATCATGCATTGTAGTAGTGTACGTTGAAATAAAGCGCTGTGAGCGCGGGCCCCTCTCTCTCTGCCCCTCTGCAGTGTGAATAATGCAGAAAACGAAGTTGTGAGACCGATTCGCCCGCCACAACCGAAACGAAGTTGTGATTTCGCCTGACCGGCTTTATCAATAGTGAGCGTGTAGTTATGGTAGAAGTAGTGTTCGCATTCGAAATTGATGATCGAAAATTATTACATCCAATCACAATTCGATTAAGTCACATTTCACAAATATATCAATAAAATTCGACACATACATGTACGCACGTATATTGGTACATCACTGTCGTGGCAGTCTGGAAATGTTGTTGTAGAACCGGCTTGCTACAGGAATGAAAGAAGTATCTCGTCTCTGACTTCTAAAGAGGGGAAGACACTGTAAGATCCACCTATGATCTTAGGTAGCCTGATCTCCGATAGAGAGTAGACTATCTACATTATTTTCAAAATAGCAAGTTTTCATCTGCAGTCGTAAGTGCATCAACTAAAATTGACAAACCACATTGACACCGTACAAAGCTTTTTTCAGAGCTCAGTCTCCCCATTATCTGAGAACGCAGAATACGCGAATGAATTCAGATTGAATGACCTAAAAGATAAAAAAAAGTTGTTTACAAAAGTCTTAGATGAAGATGACATACGTTCAAATTCATTGGAAGGTTCACACGAAGAAGTGTTGACGCAAATTGAAAATACAAATAAGGATGCTTGAATCCTTGTATTTGCATTGGAGATAAACACCGGATACCAAATAAGTGGAAAACTGTGTAAAGCGTCATAAATATGAACTCAAGCTGATCTGTTCTGGAGACGGATAGACGACTTTTATCTAATGGAAAATGAGTGGTGACAATGATTCATCTGACAATTGGTAAATTACATTGGTTGCCGACGAACGTTGCCGAAAGAAATACCGGGTGTAGAGAACGTGAACGAGTATAAATGGATAGTCACTTTAAATAAATGTTAACAATTAACTTTTCACTTTTAATAATTACCAATACTGGGAATTACATGTAAAATGCTTTATAACAAAGAAGACTTTGTTTTTGTTGTTTCAACATTTTTCATCCTTTCTATTCAAAATAGCTAACCAATAAATCGACAACCTTTTCACACCATTTTCTCACCATCCTAGACCCGGGTACCCGGGCGGATCCCGGATCCTATTATCAAAAGTGATAAAATTGCATATAATTCGCTTTCATTATCATGAAATATTGAATAGCCTGGTTTCTGAGATTAACTTTAAATTATGTGTTGAAATACTAGGATTGAAATACATTGAAATACTAGGATTTTGATATCGCCAACTGTAGTTATCACTCTGGTTCTCAGTTGTTATTATTCCATTTTTACGAAGTATCATTACTAAATATCAGTAGATGATTACAAGTATTCAAAATAACGGTAATACAATCTGAGACCGAGCATAGAGAAATGTGTACTCTTTCTTAAGACATGATAACTAAAACTGAATTTCTGTATTAATTAAGTTTATATTTACCATGATTGTCAATCAAAAAGTGATTAATCCAGACCAATTTCAATAGCGATAAGCACGTGTACTTAATTAAAAGAAAGGAAAGATAGCAAACTTGCTTTTATTTGTGCTTTTTTAACTAATAAGCGTATATCCCACTATGATAAACTTATTGATAATTACAGCGATTGTTTGTCATTGTAAGTATATCGCTAAATAGTTAGTAAGTAGCAGTTGGACCTGCATCATAAGTCTGGAGAATCACAATGGATTTTTCGTCATGTCATTGGCTTTGAAATTCATGGATATCCTTAGTGTGGATTAGTAAAGTGGGTGCTTTTTTGCAAGCTCACAACGGTAACATGACAATTAGAATGAACAAAGCATGACAAAGTTACTTCATCTTTTCTGCAACCTTAATAGATGGTCATTCAATATCGAGCTACAGATATTCCTGGAAAAAACATTTCTATTCAGATTTCTATTCGCATTCTTAGGTGCCCACATACACTCCCAACTCTGAGTGAGTAACGAGAAAACTAGTTTGAGGTTCTATAACTTTTATAACTTCAACCGTTAAATAGGATTTTCCACACAGCATTAATGACGATCAACATTTTATCTTCAAAGCTCTTCGCTGGATCTGGGCGGATATCATATCGGATCCTGATATTTACACCCAGATCCGCCGGATCCCGGATCCGGATCTTGACCCGGTGCAATCCCTGGTGTGTACATTTGGATCATCATGTCTTCTTGATAATAAGAACTATCAAATTAATACCAAAGTACTCACTATACATTAAAATTATCAAATTGTCAAAGAGATGGGACATATGTATAGGCCTATATTTGTAATAATAGACAAGTTTATGACTATCTTCATCCATTTTGCCATATTTTCATTATAACAGAATCCTCAAAAAGTCTTGAAATGTAACACTAACATTCCTCCGTCATTAATGTGCGGTAGGATTATCGATAAGTTGAGGTGATTGAAATAATCACCCTTGGTCTTTAACGTTAGTCTTCAGTCTTATGCATTGGTCGTCTGAGGTTTAACATCATACTATTTATGTCTGCTGAGTTTCTCAATTTCATGGAAGCATTTTAAACCTTTGCATCCGCCTCGATATAGCAAGTCATGGATGGACAGTAGAATTACTGTTTCATCTTATTTAATCTGCTCTCTTTGTGAATACAACATTTGAAACGCCAATCAACTAGACTACATGTGCATGCTCATCAATCAAAGGGAAACACGGTTTAGTTTGTTTACATCAAAGAAAAATATTAGTTTGTTTACATCAGAGCGTAAAAGCTCACTTTTAAAGCAATCAATGAAAGAAGCACGGTTGCAAAACTCCAATAGGAGAGTTATCGTGAATTAGCTCCGTATATTTAATAAATGAGCCGTCAGTTGATAAAACAATCCAATGCTTCATTTTGACGAATGTTATTATCGAAACATATGATTTCCTTTGATCATTGTTCAACTCTCCTTCCATTATCACAGACATCATTATCGTATTCCATCGGATAAACAGGAACATTAGAATATTTCAGCTCCTCTTCCAAGTCAACAGCTCCGGTTTTTATTTATGTTTTAATTTTATAGTGTTTATGTCAGCCGCAAGTCGCCAATAAAACATTTCTTACTTTTGACATTTAAAAAAAACCAGGCTTTAAAAGCACTTAAGAACATTTCTTTAGAACTCTCATTTTTATCATGTTGATAATCCAACTATTTTTTTAACATTAGGAAAGCTCATCTTATGTAGAAAAATACTACATGCGAGGTAATTATACAACAGGTTTACTTATAAGAGATAATGAAAGACTGTCAAATCAACCTAAACAGCATCTAAAAAACTTTATGAAAGCTGTTAGCATATTGTCAAAGCAACTATTAATCAGTTTGCATAGATATTGCATAAGTAGTCATTTGGAAATATATAAAAACGAAAGAACAAACCAAACTTTTAAGGGTGCGTTTACACGTGCGTTACACCGGTATCTCCACAAATCAATATTAGTCAACACTATGGTCAATGCATTTCTCTTTATCACCATTGTCTGGTGACACACGAAGCACGATTATTGAAGACATGCTTTGTTTCCTCTGTTTGTCCTTTCTTTTCTGGCTCATCATGTATTGAAGTGTCAGCAATCAGGTTGCAAGTGTAAACGCACCGTTTTTCGAACCATACTGTTGACTAATATTTATTTGTGGAGATAACGATGGAAAGGTTGATGAAACTTAGTGAGAACTATTGAAGTCCATCTTTTGAAGCTCAATCGTAGGAAGGCAGGCTAAGTGATTCCTGGTCAAAATGGTTTCCTCAAACTCGGCCTCAATCCAACTTTGCCGGTGAATCAATGGCCTATGACAGGGCGTGGGGATATGCCTATATAAGCCTACTTTCAAACTGTCAGACTATTGATTTTTCGACTAAAATCTTGACAGAAACACAGGATTTAGATGTTGGTGAGAGTGAATTTTGGGGTTTCCGTAGATCAGTTTATCTAGACCATTATGTGCGAGGACCATTTAAAACCATCTTTCTTGCAAAAACGTTTAAGCCAATATGTGACAATCAAATACCATCATTATGTGAGTCGCAACAAAATATAACAAGGAATGAAATGTTGATAATGTCCAAAACATCGAATGGAGATAGCTCGTATTCTCGTGGTTAATATTTTTTTCTCTAAATTTCTTTCTTATCTCCGTGTTGAATAATTGATATATTGTATCACCGCCAAGAATATTGTTTTTTTTTATCGAGACATTTTATGATACAATTCGAAGCAATGTTACCAGTCGACTATTTGACGGCAATAACCCGACAAAGTGCAGGTGTCTAAGTAAAGCTTCACGAACATCGCAGAGATTTTAATGCTTTTTAAAATATTCGAAAAAAATCAACAATTTTATCTTTGACTTTGAGCAATTACAATGATATTAACACCAAAGATAAGGGTGGACATGATATTTAAAGCAAATGAGGGTGTGTTTACATTGTGAAACTTGACGCAGTGTTAACGATGGAAATTGGCAAAACGACAGCATATGACTCTAGTCAATTTTTTAAGATTACATGTTAATTATACGGACATGCTAGATTAGAGGTCATTTTTGACAGCGAAATTAAGCTTTTCCATAGGATATGGAGAAGATAATGTTTCAATATACATATCTATGCGACTATAAATAAACCTAAGCAAATCATCTGTCAGTTTTCTCCTTTAGACTCTGAAAATTATTTCAGCTTAATATTTAACTTTTGGCTGACCAATGCAGACTAGAGACAAGTGGTGAATAAATGGAGGAAACGAGATAAAAAAAACTACAGTAATATATTTGTGAGCTATCGTCCGTGTCCTTGATAACAGGAACTGGACCTAAAGCGAACTAACTGACAACAATAATGTGTCAGTTATGCTGATAGATACATGATAGATCTGCTGAACCTCACCGCAACAGATGTTACTCACATGGTTTGAGAATCCAGGCACAGGATTCATTCATGTTATTAACGAACAAGTTGTGAGATTTTAACGTGTGAAAAGAGCTGAACGAGTGGCATATTCAGGTATTTTTTAATAAACAGCAGTTTTCAGCGTCGGTTATGATTGCATGACGTTTCAAAGACGGTAAAGTCTTGGACGGTTTTGAACCAACAACCTTTGTCAATGCCAAGCTACACTATTAACATGGCTACCATACCCTAGTTCTAATCGCATAGCTAGTTGTGTGGCTCGGCTGCAGATAGAACATCGGAAGGGTTTGACTAAAATTCTCAGAGCTGTTTTAGTCGCTCCGATCCGTGATAGTTACAGCATGTAAAATACTTCTGTCTACATTGGTAAATTCACCAAAACCTTATGTTCCATCTAAGATGTTTTATTCGTTTTTTTTTCTAAGGTGCTTTTTTTTAATGTCAAAGATCACATGTAAACTTGTACGCACGCTGTAGTCTGCATCCCATTGCATTTACATGTGTTTTCTTTTGATCCTATCTGACAAGAAGAGGAACCGGGTAGAACGGGCAGACACGCAGATATTGTTTTCTCGAGGTTTTGCTAAGGTCACAGTTTTAGTATCCTAGCATAACTTGCAAAAGTTTTTTTACACAACAAACAATATTATGACACACAGCGTGCTAAAAGCAGCGGCTTACAACTGATTTCCTTAAACAAAGATCGACAGACGCGCAGATACTAGGATGATAATAGGTGTGCATCAGTGTGTGAAAACCTCATTTTTGACCTCGCTCTGCTCAGAAGCTCGATCAGGCGGCCGGACTACAGACCCTTATCCATTGCGCCATCTATATGCTTTTATATTCGATATTGTTGGTAGATTAAATGCATATCTAATCAGACTATAAATAACAGAGAATTCTTAATTTGATATTCTTTAATGACATTTATTTTCTAATGCAGAAATGCACATTGCTACTCCAGTTTCGAGGTTATCCAAAGCTGTACCCTGAGTGTCCTAACATAACTTTCAAAAACTTTTTTTCCAACAAACAACATCATGATGCACACAACGTACTAAAAGCAGCGGTTTACAACTGCTTTCCTTAAACAAACATCGCTTTTATCGTAAAAATCATTCGCCTCAGTGGTGATGTAGTTAACATCACTAGGTTGAATTTCTAATGAAACTATTTATCTAACACACACACCCTTTTTATTGTTGATAGACAGGATTTACAGCATCAAGTATTAAAACATCACTACGAGATAATTCCCTATACATCCATGACATCAATCTATTAAAGATAATGTCATCGTATGGAAACTGAAAATAATATAGATTGCTATCACGTTTTAGAAGACATCACAGAAACTTTTTTGAAAGAAACTGATGGTATATACTTAATAACGTATTGACATTTATGATGGTAAGTAAGTGGAGGGATATAGTTCAGCTTATGTAGCCTCTTCATAAAAATAGAAATCTTGAATGATAAAGTACCGTACAGCCTATAATAGACCGCAATGGCGTTCTCTTACGTGGCGGTTTTTCAACATATCCGAGTCTGGGAATTAGGAAATATCGCTTCAATAAAGCTTGTATTTATGTGTGCGTTCCATTTATCAAATTCCAAATAGTTAAATGCTTCCCCAAATACCCGACATAATGAGAGCATTTACATTTCGACTTATTAGTGTGACCTATTATCTTGTGATTGAAACATAATATGATGCTAAATACATATTTGCTGATATCAAATAAACTGATTTTTAAGCCTTGTTGAAAATAAACATTTAGGCCTAATTCAAACCATTTGCTACTAATAAAGGCTCAATACTTAGCAACATGGTATGCTATCTGGCAAATAATGCAAGCAAGATTACTACCTATAAAGAAAACAATATGACCAAGAACGCAAATGGAGATTAATGCACAGTGATAACCGGTGTTGAACACGCGACCGACCCGCGGGTTTGACATAAAAAGTTTGTGATTAGGATGATGTCTCTACAGGCTCTTAACCCTTCCATTCTTAGGTTATTTTCAAAATTAAATTAAATTTTAATTTTTTATAATTTTTCAAAATCCGTATTTTTTTGAAAGACATTTTTTTAAATGCAATGCGCGAGCGTTCTAGGCATCGTACAAGGATGGGAGTGGTGTCATTAGAATGACATTAACCTCCTCTTTCTTTTGGTTATTAACTTTTTTATAAGATAAAGAAATTAAAATTTTTTAAAAAATTAGAAAATATTAAAATAGTTTTACTTTCTTTATAAGTTACTTTTTTAAGTTTGTTGAGCAATTTTGTCACAAAAGATGCGTGTCGAAATTTGATCAAAAGGACATTGTTCATGAAAAGGTTATGTCCCCGCCAAATAGCAAATAATCTCTCGCCCTGCATGAAGATCAACAATGGTTAAATAAGATACATTAAAGCATGAATGGGGTGTTTATGATGATGCTGTTATCCCTCGAATAAGGACAGATAACACTCTCATCCGACTACTCTATCTTTACTTCTATCAGCACTTGGTAAGTGAGGTAGGCAGTGGTCAGCATGTTAGATAATTCGCTCGCTCTTAAATATTCAACTTATGTCTTTGATCATCCAGGTCAAGATGAGTAGCACCAAGCTGCAGTCATGGCCATTCATTGGATTTTCCGGTCTCTGCAGCTTTATCCCAGCTTATCAGCCGATTTTCCTCACAACGATTTGCTCTAAAAGTAATACTTATTCTGCTGTGATGTGTGATGATGATTTCAAAATGTACTCGAATGTCGGATTTGATTTCTTAGTTTCTTAACCTTCACCCTACTAGGGGGCAATGGGACTCGTTTGGCAAAACACTTCACTTGCACGAACATCCAATTCATTTGTCGACAATAATATTCAAGTAACTCCATGAGTATTACACGTTTTTGTGCTCAGGAACGGGTAATGTGTTTGAGACGCACGAGAATATCGCTGATAAATAGCTGATAACGAAGTATCAACATCAACGTTCTGAATCTTCATGTACAGGATCTGCAATTTCGGTCATGCAGTTTATCCAAACTGTTGAAATTCTCACGAGTTCACATTAAGGTTCTCCTGCAAGTCCTTAATGCAACACCTATCCGCGTCCTCGCTGTTGAGTTGCAAATCAACATTAACAGTCATCAAATTTCCAAAGGAGGTGAAAACTCACATGTTTTCACTCTGTGAAACAGTTTTTAAATCGAGCATTCTTCAGTGTACAGCGAAAGCACACAGGCATGGTCGTCATGACTACACTGCAATCGTGACATCAGAAAATATTCTCAGAAGTGGTTAGTCTCCAGGGTAACGTCATCTTATCAAATGACGTGAAATGTCTGTATTGCTTCTCAAATTGACGACGAATCTGTCAACTTAGACGCCGATCTAATTAACGTCATATCATTAAGACGAGTTGACGGAAGCATATTTCGATGAAAAGCTGATAGAGTCGCTGATTATTTTATAATAACTTCTTATCAGCCACAATTACAGTGTTGACAATTAATCTGCGCTACTTTACTTTGACATACAACCAATATCCATCGGCATAACCTGGGAATGTATCGGTTGGAGATGTCAACAAGAATCATAGAAATTGTCCAGTTAATTTAACGAACTTTTCCATGCCAGTGAAAATGTTAATTACAATAAAGTCTCGCTACTCTGGACACTTCGGATCCGGAGAATATTTCCGGATAAGCGAATCACATCTTTTGAGTTGCATTTTTAACATCAAATCCATGCAGACATAGCTTTGGATTACAATTAGGGTAGCACCGAACGTTCGGTTCGGCTGAACATGTTCGAACCTGGTCCGAGGTGCATTAACTGAAAATTCTCTGTCCTGAATATTTTTCTTCAGTTTTATTCTACCAAAGAATTTACAATCTCGATTTATTACATTCCATCACTTATAGGCTTGAGTTAATTTTTCTGATTCTCGGAGAGCATTAGGTTCGGTATTTTGTTTGGAATTTCGGTTTGTAGTTTTGTATTCAATAATTTACAAACGACTTAAGCGTTGAGTGATAGAGTGAGGCCTACAGGCAAGAAAAGGAACGTTGAAACTGCATTAGTACCGGGTATGTATTGGAAACACAAATTGAATTAGTAAAGCGAATAACGGTCACGAACGAGGTTCATCGTGTGTTCTGATGTAAAAACAACAACATCTCGCCCCGAGATGGAAGCAGGCGGGACTTCGCCATCGGCTTTGCGTTGTTGAATATTGTAATCCAATCGTTCGAAAGTTTGAAGCATGAGAAGGTAATTAGGACTTAGCAATTCGTAAGATAATAAGTATATTTGCCCATGGAATTTCAAGAATAGATGGTTCATCCAGTATTTCGAAATACTCAGAGGAAAATATCAATAGGTTCGGCCAGGTTCGGCCGAACCTTTTTTGAGGTTCGGTAAATGCACTGGTTCGGTCGAACCTTCCAAATAGCGGTACGGTGCACCTCTATTTGCAATCTCTCACAAATAGGTATTCTAGTCGCTAGGGGAGATCGACAATAGAAATATTAACATTAAACATTTATAAGTTGATTGCATTATGACATTATCTTCCTCGTTTGTTTTGTAACAAAAGCAACTGCTTCCAGGCGACCTCGGAGAATCGATTTTACATTTCAATGTCTCCGGCAGGAGGTCGGCTTTTCGACCTCCTGGAAGCCGGAGCATTGAAATGCTACATCGATTTTCCGAGGTCACCTGGAAGCAGTTGCTATTGTTCATTAGTTGAGCCTAAGCGAAGAGATGCAGAATGGATGAATCGGATTGGATTTGTCGAATCGTCGTGGGTCTAATTTATGGTCTCCAACATTGATTCATTTGAGATGTTTTCTAGTTCTTGCTAAAATTTCCAAACACGTGCTTGCATTTCGGACCGTAATCATGACTCACACGAGAAAAGGAAAATTTCCATGCTATCAATAAAAAGCAAAACTTTATGTCATATCTCTCAGAACTAGATTTTCGTGACTTATTCTTTGCAGAATGTGTTGGTCTTGGAATCCATTTGTTGAATCATTTATTGATTGAAGATTATGTGCATGGGTCAGGGAAGCTCATATCCAAACCATCAGTGTCTAATCAAATAAGTATTCGCCATGATAGACATGATTGCAAGCCGAACAATGCAACATTTAAAAAATCTCAAGATCACGAAGTCGCCAGAGAAAATTATCTCAAAAATCGGCGGCTAAACCCGGTGTCGTTTCCAAAAACCCAGGCCTAGTTACCGATCAGGACACAGAGTACACTGCTGTGATTTTTTCCGAGAATGAGAAATGACACTGTATGAAGATTCATGGTAGTTACACCGACTTTATTGGCTGACATGAAGGTACATGTAAGTGCACCTTCAATCAACACGATCAAACGAATTTTGTCATTCGAAATTCAGGTAATGTCGACTGGATTGCTCACATACTGAAGTACTGTTTTACCGTCGGCATTCGTGATGATTTCAGAGTTTGCACAGATCAGAGAGAAATCGGCATTTTCCACACAGAAGAACTCACCGTGATTTTCCTCACCGTGACAAGTTAGTACCAGAATACTCACATGCCTGTCTACCCTTCAGGAAGCTGCGCATCCACTTTACAGCCTCTAAAGGAAGTCTGTCATGATGAGATTTTTTCATGATGCTGGAATGAGGCAGCTGGTCGAAGGCCTTGACTAAATCGACACAAAGCATGTGGGCTGTTCCTTCATGATTCTGATTCCAGCTATAAGCCACTTCAGCTCACACTTTCAATCCAAAATCGATAAAAGCCGAGACTGATTTCTCACCGACTTTAGTAAATAAGGCGAATTTTGAAATGGGAGACGTATTATTGTAATCAGAATAATGCTCATACTGTCGCCTGCAATTTTATTTCCTCATCCTACAACCGTCATATTGTTTCGAGATCTTTTTTTATTGATATTCAACATATTTCATGGTGTATTTTATGCTGCTAGTGACTACAAGCTGATGATGTTCTTCTTATATCCCTTTGTTCTTGTCAATGTGGTAATTGCTTTTCAATGATGTGATTTGACATTTCATGAACTGTTCCAACCTTGTAATCGGTTTACGCAAAAACGGTCACGCTCTTCGCGATAAGAGGTCGCACGGGCGCTAACACGAAATTGGCAAGAATCTTAAATGCCAATTCCATATTCGCGCTTTTAACGCAGGGATTCATTGGGCATAGATATCCTTCAAAATTACCCTATTCCATCATTTTAATCTTGAAAATCACTTTTTCAGCTATGCTGATTTGATGCCCTACTGCCTCATGCATGAATGCAGAAATATGTTCTTTCGTCATAGGCAGTGGTCGGGCCAGCTCAGAGGAAGAAATTTATGCAGGAGGGTAAAATTTACGCAGTTCGTGGTTAAAATTTGATTAATGGCAGCACTTTCAAAAGAGCTGTACGCGATCAGCCAGTAATATTTCCCGTAATACACCAAACTACATAACTAACATTTTCACGTGGTTCAAAATGTACTGGCTTATCTTCAGTTAAAGGTTTTTGAATTCTTGATACCCTTACGTGAAAAGAAAATTCATTGTAGGTCAACTTAAAGTCACTATATCTAAAATGAAGGAGTAGGCCCTACTGTAATTTCATTTTATTTTAAAAAAGTGTAAATCATTTTAAAATATCTTAGTATTATGCATGAGAAAGGAATGAAAAATACAAATTTTCATTGTGATATAATACAGTGTAGTTGTTGAAAAATACAGGACTCTATGACTATATATGACGCTATTCAGACTTATACATGATTATAGTACATATAGTTACATTATACATTATAGTACATGATACAGACTTATAGTACTGCGATAAAAACTATCAAAGACATAAATTAACAAAAACGGATGTTATAAAAGGCGTTGCACTACACGAGAAAGAGTATCTAGCAACATTTTGTGTGGTTTTTCGAAATTGAAACTGGGCAATTCTACATAGTAACAATAAGAAGAATTTTAGCTGATGTTCAGAGCTATTTCAGATGATTCGCTGAGACACAGAATGAAGGTATCTTAAAAATATGACGAACAAATACAATCAAAACTGAGATGTGCAGTGAAACTTTGGAGTGTAAAAGTCTGCATCGCGGGAAGTATACGTATCATGGATTATTCTACTTTTTGACAATGATGTAGATAATCATCATTCTCGCGTGTACGCGAACATTCCATTTTTACATGATCAAATGCAGCGAATATCTGATATTACGTCTTGCCATTTGATTAAATCATCAAAACTTAAGAAAAAATGACATATTATAATAATATGATTCTAGCATCAATAGTGATCATCATCAGTGAAAAATGAAGAAATGTAAAATTAAAATGAGGATATGTAATCTCTCTTTAAAAGAATTTCTTGATGAATAGCGCTACTGCCATCCTTATCAACCATAAAGCTTAGCTTGATAGTAAGTTTGGCACGCATGAGTAAAGGAAGATTGCATGGTTGAAAATATCTGAGGTTCTCTGACAAATCAAACTCTGATTGATTAACAAGGATTCTCATCAAAAATTTCATCCAAAACTCAGGATGATCTTAACTTCAATACTGTTCAAATTTATGCGAAGATGCCGCTTTACAAATTTTCGTCTCTATTGTAAACAAATATATTATGATCGAGTCATTTACACTTGATCGAAAATCTTGACATTCTTGCCAATTGAATATGCAACTGACTCCTACACACACAAGTATACTTGTAGAATCCTAAAAATCAAACATGGGAACTATTCGAAATTTAAAGCTGCTTAAATTCCTGATTAAGCATATCTCATATCTCAAGTGTTAGGTTATTAAATGTACTTAAGGAATCAAAAAGGATGTAGATTCTTTTTCATTGTTATTTTATACACTATTTTTCTCTCTAACTTCGTTTGTTTTTCGATTATTTTCATCTTCCAGATTGTTCCTCTTCCCCAATCGCCGCAGTTTCTATAAAGTTACGAGCTTCCTGCTCCATTTCTTCAGCCTTCCTTTTCCTTGCAGTTTTTCATCGACACTCGCCAAATCAAACTCCAATTTCTTCAATTTTGCACTTCGCTGTCGCTCCTTCTCTGGCTCGTCTTCTATTTCCTTTCTGGTCAGTTCTCTCTTCGCCTCAGCTATTTTATTTTTTCTTGATTTTTCCTCTCTTTGTACGCACTCTTTGCATTTTGTGACGTTCGTTGTAATTCGTCAGGAAGTGGCACTTCAAAACATGCCTTATTCCTCGAATTCAAATATGATTTCGTAAACGTGAGTGCTCGCACTCATTGTTGATCCAGACGGGTTCGTCTTTTCGTCACTGTATCCGACAGCATGCTGAAGAGTCTTTCGACATCTGGATTCCCGTGAGGAATAATCAAACAATGTCGAACCAATCGCTTCAAGATAGGAACGTTCAGTTAGCTGATGACCTGCTAAAAACAAGTACAGTCTCATCGGGTAACAGCTCGACCTGAAGCTTGATATTTTTCAATTCACATCTTAATGCTGTTAGATCAGCATCCTGAAAGACATTTGAAAGCTTCTTTGCCACGTTAATCGTCCACGTTTCATAGTAAATGTAGGTAAGATTTTCGGGTAAAGAAACCTCAGATTTTGCAGTAACTTATTTGTAAACGGCAAGTAGTGCACCAATTGCTGTGTACAGGAGATGTAAAAGGCTCGTACTTGTTCATAAAAGCTTCTTTGCTGTTCGTTAAGATCAGTTACTAATTTAGAAATCCTTTCGCCAATAATGATTTTCCGATCCGGCAGAATAGCATCCGTATTGGAACTTTTCCATGGCTCTTTGGTGTCAATGTGATCTTCTTTCTTATACATCAAGAGCCATTTGATGAGACGATTTGACATAGTTTGCCGTAAGTCATGTATGAGGCAACCATCAGGTTGTAATCTTTTCAAATTCCCTCAGAGGTTTTAAAGCGGTGGCAAAGAATTCTAATATGCATTCAGTAAGAGGATCTGAAAGTGCCTCCTGAATTCGTTGGATTCGATCCTTCGAAAACGACGTGTTTGACTTCGACACATCTACAACAAAAAAATGTTTCAATGCTTCCAGTTGTTCTAATAGTCGTTCGCTCACCTCCAAACACTGCAACCATCGTGTATTTATAAGGCGCAAGAATTTGTGCTGCTCCCCGTTCACAAGATTGGCGCTGTGTTTATATTCCGAATCAAAGTTATGATACCAAAATCATAACGAGATTTTTCTATCGCACAGCATATTAACAAAACCTAGAAAAAGGTCATAATCAGATTCTTTGTGCTATAACTGTAACAATCAGTCTTGACGAACCAGCATTGTAAGAAAAACCATTGTACATGAAATGTAGTGTGTCACTGTTAAAGCACATAACTCGAACATATGTTGATATCACTGAGTGGTAGTTGGCACGACTGGACATAAGAGAGAAAATCCGATCTTTCGCAAAATACTTTCTTAGAAGTAATGATTAATTCTAGAATATCTAAACGTACTCGTCTCAATATCACTCACGTTTACGACCTGAAAGAAACTACAGATTAAGTGGAGTATACCCGGAATATATCGTAATATATTTGTATAATACAAACAGACTTAGATTTTCACTAAACGTGAACCTGATCTTGATTATTGAGAAATGTTCAGCTGAACATAAAACATTGACAGTAGTACTTAAAAAATTCACGTAGAAGAACATGAAAAATTTACGCAGGACTCAAATTTTTTACGCCATTTACGCCAATTTACGCAGTGCGTAAATTTACGCAGCAGCCCGACCACTGGTCATAGGGTGCGTGCTTGAATGTCTCAGAAGAAGCTACGTCATACATTTCAACAAAGCGCGAGAATTGTTGGAATCTCAATGTGTTGATTTGAATACGTTGGTCAGAAGAGATAATAATGTGATGCGGATTAGGATTGTCTTTGAGACAGAACTGCACATGCCGTGATTGACAGAAAAGCCATTTGGTGGATGGCGATTATAAAAGAAGTGAAGAAATCGGAACTTCAAAGAATTCCGGCGGTGAACGAGCTTGGACGGAATTCGGGGAGCCCTATGTTTCAAATTAGCACATTCAGAACGGTTTGAGAGAAAATGGTAAATACTTACGTACGCTCGAACAGAAATTATTGGAGCAAATTACAGGAAGACACATGCAGAATACACGTTTCCCGTTCTTTATAATCGGAAATATATCGGATAATATAATCGTTTCCGATTTAAGTTTTAAAATCATTACAGTCGTAGGAGGGCGCAAATTGATAGAACTACATGAATTCCTTTTTTTTACTTTCTCTTTAATAGAGCAAATGAGAATCACTGAAACGAGATCTTATTTTTTCATGAAGTCTGGCATCTACGGATAGATCGCTCTGATCATTTCTGGATAGTGATTTACAATACAAAACTATGATAACATCGGAAAGCGTCGATATATTGTTCGGCTTACTACACCTTCTCAAAAGTATGATTACGCAGTCGACCTACATTCAGATTGGCAACACTCGTTTGTAGATCTTGCTTCAGGAACATATGTTGAAATATATAATTTCATCATATTAAAACGAACAAACTTAACAGGAAATCAAATGTTCAAAGGTCTTATTGAAAAGTTTCTTGCAAGTTCTAGCTGGCAATGTTGCATCATCGAGTAATGATGGAAAAAAGGAAGATAATTGTACAAAAGACCTCAAACATGGTACAAAATTATCATTTAATTGTAATCAAGGACTGGCATTGACAGAGCTTTTCTTTCATATGCACTGCTTCTCTTAATTGTAGGTTCAACGGATCGATGTCACTGCTTAAAATAGTCACTGAGATCTTATCTGCTGCGGATGGTGGCTGACGTGCTCAAATGCTTGTAGATGGATGACTGCTTTAGTGCGCATGAAAAGAATCAAACCAACATTAAGCAGCAAGGAAGAGCTCTGTCAATATCAGTCTTTGATAACACTACAATGACAATTTTGTGCAATGTTTGAATTTTATACTACTATCTTTTTTATACAATTATCTTTCTTCCTTCCATCATATTTGATGATGCAGTATTATCTGTGATAATGTGTAAGAAACTCTTCAATAAGATTTTTGACATTAAAATCAGGCCTTTGCAATTCATCAGCCTGGCTTTATTTTTCACTTATCTAAAGCTCATCCGTTGTACTGCTTATCAAAATTATTCACTAAAAGAAAAATCCTTCTTAAATAACGCTTTTGGAGCACAATCATGTTCTTAGAGAGTCCTATAATGTTCGATGGGTCACTTTATGTTCTCAAAGAGCCCTATAACTCTCCAAGGATCTCTTTATGTTCTCAGAGAACCTCATAAATCTCCAAGGGTCACTCAGGACCCTACTAGTGATAATCAAGACAGGTCAACGGCCATTTCTTACGGTGGTAGCCGATTTTCAATGAGAAACGTTTCTTTCAAGTTACAAGACTAAATGTTGTTCTCTCTGATATCTAATCAATAATACAGTAGAATATTCTAATAAAAGTAATTCCTATTCTCTCAAGACCCCTTTCCGATGCTATTTTGCGGAATGGAAGCGCGCGGAGAGCGCGTAAGACACAAAATGTGCATACCTGCTTTAGATGAAAGAGGTGACTAGAAGCATCCGACAATTCGCCATTTGATTGAGATGGACAGTTAAGATATCAAAAATCATGAATTTATTAGGTTAGACGTGCAAGAAGCTATAATTGCCTCCTCTCTCTCCAACAACTTTGTAGTCTCATGTAGTAAGCATAGCACGTTTTCTACAACACTGAACAACTTTTGGGCCAATGATGATAGCGGTGTTTATAAAATTGGGGAATTCCTCTCTGAAAATCACGAGATAAAAGCAAATATTGACAAGAAGCATGCACAACAGCGTTATCTCCCAAGTAATCATTAAAACTCGTGACTTTCTATGTGGAGCTCACTGCGGCTTGATATTTCCTAAAGAAGTACATCTGGTGCTTACTTCATTCTCCCTCAGTCGGAATGACAATCGCAGAGACAATTTTCCAGCATGTAGTACATGTAAACTACCCCTCATTTCTGTTTTCTGAGAAAGCAAAAGAAAAACGCTCCACTAGACAACTTTACCGCATGACAAATGGAACGCTTGATCTAAATTGATTTCAGTTTCATTCCGATCAGACTTACATACTGCATTCACAAAACGGTTGTTGATAAGCTTATCAGGTCTCAACAGACGCAACCACCACGACATATGGTTCAACCCGTGCGACACAGGGTTCGAAACCCGCGGACAGAGGATTGGAAGACTATGAGACACAGGGTTCGAAACCCGCGAACACAGGATTGGAAGACTATAAGACATAGGATTGGAAGACCATGAGACACAGGGTTGGAGACCCGCGAGACACAGTATTGGAACATCATGAGACACAGGGTTCGAAACCCGCGGACACAGGTTTGGAAGACCACGAGACACAGGGTTCGAAACCCGTGGACATAGGTTTGTAAGACCATGAGACACAGGGTTCGAAACCCGCGGACATGATGATGTGCTGTCTCGCTACAAAATGAGTGATGGTAGTATTCTGTCAACAATTAATGGACAATAAGCTGTCGATATCACTTGGGGATGACGTGTCTTCACTCGCATTCATTTGTGCCGTCAGCGTGACCCAGTTAATAAGGTGCGAGCACCTCTCCACCGTGGACTTCGGTTCGATTCATGGGTCTAGCGAGTCTAGCGAGTCCCATAGAACACCTACATTCATAAAAAGTGAAGGAAATATATTTTTGGAAAATTAAAATATTTCTTTTAAAAAGAGACAGCATGTCAATTACTATACCAGAAAAAGAAGTTACGACTGTTCATAATTGAGTATCTTCACATTTTTTGAAACATAAGTTTTTAAGGAAAACTGATTAAAGTTTACACTACGAATCAATTACAACGGGGTGAGATCACACCCTGACGAAAATTCCGGAAAATTATGATATTGTTTTGTTAGTATAGTAGGGAAAATAACCACCTTCCATGTGATAACCTTCAAGAAAGACATGTGAACTCTCATGTGCAGTCAAGGCATAGCATACAATTGTGTTCTATCAAAAATGCCATTAAAGTTTGGGTACAATTCATTCATAGATGATTGCACCTTTATTTCTAATCTGAAAAATTCGATATTCGTTATTTAGACTGCTACGAATGAAAGCCATGAAAAAAATCGTTGGAAATATCGCTACAAGTTGATTATTTTCAATCTGCAGACTTACATAAAAGTTATTTAGAAAACCCCACTATTAATATGCACATTGTACATTAAAACCTGCATGCACGGGAATACACATACCGACACTAATGTTGTCGACTAGTGTTCCTCATGACGAATAGTTGCACATTTACATGTGTGACGTGTTTCTCGTCATTTATCCACAGCATTGAACGAGAAAATGTAGGAAAGCAGCTTCATTCACATTATTCATCCGCACTAACTGCTAACAAAACTTACATGCCTGGCTTTACGAATACCCCTACCCTATCATTTTATTGTATTTTTTAACGAATCTCAAGAACCAATAAAGTTTAGGAAAAATTTCCGGAGAGATCTCACCTCTGTCTGGCTGGAAGAAAGTCAGTACACAATAGACTTCATTTCTGCAATAAAAGATTTTCGAAATTTCTGATTATTTTTGCTTAAAATCGCTCTAGTTCAGAATAAGAAAATAGCCCTAAGGTAGGCTTTCCATGGGAGCAGTGTCATAAAGCAGTGTAAATCAGCATCATCACGTTTAATTTTTATCACCGGCGTTGTGGCCTTGTGGTACAGTCCTCGCTCTGCGTCCGGGAGACCGTGGTTCAAGTCTTGGTCGGGTCAAACCAACAGACATTTAAAATACGTGTAGGTACATTCAGAATTGGTACGCTGCAAAAAAAATATATGAGAATGGTTTAAATAAACACTCGGCCACATGGAAGAGGGGCTCTGTGCTTATTGTGCTTCCGAGTACAAACAACGCTAATTTATTAGCTCTTCAAGGCAATGTAATTATAAGAACCTTCATTATTATGAGTGAATGATGAGAGAGACGGAAACTTCATGCCCAAACAGAATCCATACCAGTTTTAATACAAAAATCCGAATGTTTGAATAACAACATCAGATATGAACACGCAGTTTAAACTCACCTATAAAAATTATTTGTGAATTGACAAAATTCATTTCGATTATTTTTGCTGTCCATTCGGTTAGAGGAAAAACATATGTTGAATTCCTGTCCATTTAAAACATGTGCAGTGACTGAAATCAGTTAGAATATTATTCATTTCCTTTCAATCACTCATGGCTCTAATTGAGTCAGGAAATCAAAGGTTAAAACTGACACAAGAGTCATCACTTTGTCCATGACTGCCTTGAAATCATCATTTAAATCTGTAATATCCCTAACTATGACATGAAGCAATATTAAACCAGTTGATTAAAGTTGTTATGAAAAAGCGGAGCAGTATAAGTTTTCATTCAACAGAAACTCGGTGAAGAACGGAAATTGAAAATTCATGCGACGTCATCCAGGGCCATTACGACAACAAATAAAGTTTGATCGGCACACATTGAAATCTAATCGTACATCATCACATGATCTGTCATTTATTTGTCGTTCCTGAATCTGACGGTTAAGTGCAGAGAATGAAACCATTTAATCTTTGTTTCGGAAAAGATTCGCTTTTCAGGCAGTAAACTTACAACAATTTTCAACCATGCCAAAGACAGAAGTGCAATGTTTCTGCAAAAATACGAGGTTTTCAAATCTTTTATGCAATTTATTTTCTTCAAATGAAACCCTAAAAGAATTCCTGAATTTATGGGTTTTTCTTGTGCAAGTGGCTTTTTACAAAGTAGTTTTTGTCAACAAGGTTTCAAAATCAAACTCTTCTCATTCATAAAGCAATTACATGTAGTTATAAGTGATATTATGTAAAATCACTAGGCCTGTCATGCTGCCTCCTGCAGTTAAAAAATCAATATCCATCAGCTAAAATGAATTATCTTTTTCCACGTTTGTCGCTTTCAATGCATGCTTGTTCTCCACGAAATAAACTTTAATGATTGTTTAATGTGCATGTATGTATGTAGTTCTGATTATTGCTCATCTCTTTGTCATGACTACCCATATAGTTTGTAAATAAACTTATCTTTTGAAAGCATCTGAGTTGCGAAGTACCGAGTGGCCCAGGAGTAACCGAACCCTAATTGAAGTTGAAAACTATCGAGCTTTCCTAGGTGAAAATGGACTTAAATCATCGTTAAAAGTTAATGGATGGTCTGGACGAAGTCTATTGCTCTCAACTCCACTTTATGAAATACGGAACCAATTACATGTAATATGAATTTAAAGAATTTGTGAAGAGACTTCAATCTAGAAAGAAGTCATTGGGTAGGGGGAATAATACGGAGCGCTAACAATACCTGTTGTTGAATTCGATCAAGGATGCATAGAGATCAAACAGCATTATCTTCAATTGAAAGTCTAAAGTCGCTTGTATGTATCAGTGCACATGTTAAGATGTTCATGCATTCCTATTTGCTATTAGCAATGTGTTTTGGTTGACCTTCTGTATGCATCAAGACATATATTGTCTAGAAATATTGTCTTTAAAAATTATTTCATGCATAAGGCATGTTTTGCATACGACACTCTTTGACACTGAAAGAACGTGCTCATGCAGTTAAAAGTTGTTTTTTTGCATTGAATTTTGTCAGATTTATGTGACTTATTTTGAAGATTTCCCTGAGATTTTGGACCACGCAGCGTGGCCGAATGATGAATGTTTCTATCTAGACGGACGAAAAATCGACATAATTGTGTCTGTTGGTCTGAATCTAATCCACACCTGGTGTACCTGCTTGGGGTGCCATTTCGAGCTCTGGATTAATCGGTTCTCTTTTATTCGACAAGGTAGTGACAGCTGAATTATACCTAAAAAATGCTACTGAGCGTGAATATAGCATTGATTTACACTTTCAACATGGAGTCCGTGCTCATTATGGCATCTCCGTCTGAAAGTGACTTGATCATTTTCCGAGTAGATGGATAGACCGTCGCCATCCCGTGGAGTGGCCTGCAAGATCCCCAGACCAAAGAACATCAGACTCCCACTCCATTTTTACGGGGAGTTGTAACTGTATAGCATAACTATGCATGCATTTTTAACATTTCTAGTTATTTGTAATACAATTATCCCGCTTCATCATAATCTTCATTTGTGATCATTCAAGTTCGGTTATTTCTGGGCCACTCTGTATATGTAATACTGTAATCTATCGTGACAAATAGTAATTCACAATCAATATTTGTGAATATTGTTAGTCACTCATCATCAGAATTTTCGTGGGAATGGAATTCCTATATGGTGTGGTGTGGGGCACCTGTGAAATACAAGTTAAAGTGCCTCAAAATGGCTGCATGATGTCCAGAGGAAAGTTTTAAATGCAATAGCCGATCACGTTAGAACACCATATCAATTACAGATAATATCAGGGGGAGTTTGCCGGGTCATGCAACGTTATTGAAAGAACATCGTTGCAACATTAAACGTCTATTTTCTTAGCGAAGGTTATATAGATCGTATTGGGGATAGAAAATGCCAGCAATCATACTGCACATAAAACTATAAAAACGTGGTGTAGCTTAATGCGCATCTATTCATGTGCTTTTAATAACTACATACACTCGCACATGAAGTTGTTTGCAGTAATGTTTCTATTTCCAAATTTTCATCTTCAACTGTTTTATGAAGCACTTGGAAATGACGCTAGTGCATTTCGAAGTTAAGGCGTTAAGGACCAGGTAAGGAAAGAAAGCTAAACGTACTAAAAGTTTATCAAACTTGAGCCAGCATTTCAATACGAGAATTCCATTTGAAAATGCAGTTACCTTTTGCACAATTACATATATTTATGAAATGGGCTTTTATATTCTCAATTGACGCATTATTTTCTTATACCACATAAAACCCAACCTTGTATCATGTTAAAGACACATTTTTACATTAAATTTAAACTTCACATAAAATCTGCTTAGCATGATGTAGCGGTCGATAATCATAGAAAGTTAATCATAATTATCAACTTTATGATGATCAGTAAATAGGTTTGGCAGCTGGTGAGGAAGGCGCAGAACCACACTGCTCTTCACCTAAAGTTTTGTTACCTAACCTAAGATTGAAACAGGCATTACGGTCTACATTAATATTGTTCGTACATTTCATGATACACTGTTAGGTAAGACATCTATTCGACATTATCATTTTTTCCGCCTCGTAGCAGCTGGAGATATTGAATTGTTTTTCATTCGGTTAGGTATCCTACGCGTACTGCCTTAATATTGAAATACGCTTATTCACCTTAAGGGACTTGACATCAGTACCTTACCTAAAGGTATTAAGGCTACGGACCACGCTTGAAATAGGTCCTATTAGTCATCATGGGAACACGGTTCTAAATCTAACAAGCAGCATGCTAGGAAGTACTCGTATCTGAAGAGAGAGGTCAAAGAAAATTGTGTAAATGAAAGTTGCCTTATAGCGAAGTGTTACGTGATTGTTTCTAAAAATATCTTTTTGTGACTTGTCAGCTTGATCAACTTAGGGTATCTTCTGTTAACTTTCATAATTCGGTAAATCTATGTAATTTTCTGGACAATGACTTTCGATTAAGGAGTGAGGTGAGAATTATTCACTCGATTAATGAATCAAATTCAACCGTGCTGTCACATTTCTTAATTACCATCGATGCATTTATTGACTACAGCATCAATTGAAATGACTAATGTAATATAATAGCGATTTGAGAATTGTTGATAATCTCTTTCGTGAGATCTTAGAAGAGCGTAGGAATATAGATGTATGATAATATTGCAGTTTTTAGCTATTTAGTCAATAACAAAAGAAAGTTGCTGGTTTTCAGATTTTGGCCTCTTGGTAAGCTCAGGTTGAAAGAGCGTGAGAAAAAAATTTCGAAGTCTTTTGTTTGAAATGCTGCATGCATTTATAAATTATAGCGGTAATTATTAGCGTCCGATAATGAAGATAAATTACTTTCAAGAATTTTCTTAACAAGAGTTTCGAAAGAGCTTATTAAAAATGCAAAGTTCTAATTTTGGTATAGCTGCGTTAATATGACTTGCAACTATGCATTGTCATTTCGAGAATGCTTGGTTATTCTTGGTTCTTACCATAGAGTAAGTATATAGAAGGTAGAGTGTTGACTCAAAAAAGTATCTGTATACAGTGAAGATGTTTATATCAAAGGATTTAGTTTTTGCGGTGATTACGTTCCTGCGGTCCAAAAAATTATTTGAGCATTTTTTAAAACGATAAATTTCTGAAAATTTATATACTACCGACAAGAAGCCACTTTATAAGTAGTATTAAACAAGTTGAATATCAAAAGGAATGAATATTTGCTGACAAGCATCGTAACTAAGCGGAAATTATGCTGATCATCAAGGAAATTCATGAACTGCATTATAATGGAAGTCTTCATGAAAAAGTCGCGATCCTATTGTGCTTTCTTGTCTGAAATTTAAAGTCCTCATTTCAATTTTCATCGGCATGATTTTGTGATTCACTAAATTTGTATATTTCATTCTTTAACGAATCCATGAATCTGAAAAGTGATGTTTGCCCAATCACATATTTTAAAGGTAATTGAAATCACTGTCTTTGATTATGATATTTTGCTCTTTCAGTGGGCTGCTAATAGCAATAAGCGATCACGCTTACGGAAATACTCTTGAGGTTGAGCATGAAAGTAATGGCAACCTAGTTCAACAAACAATACCTCTCCAAGGCTGTTATGCCACGGAGGATTCCTTCTGCATTACTATCATGATCAGTCAATTCTGTTGTAATTTCTTCAAAACTGCAATGATTTGCATATCTCACATTTGGTGACAATACCAACTGCACCCACCTCGAGTTCATTTAATAAAACCGAAACTGTATACACATTGGGGATTTAATAAATGCGGAGCTACCACTCTACCTATATAATAGGTTGTGGCTTCTAGCGGTTGACAATTGGAAGGAATCGTCAGCTCACGGTTGTTATCACTTCTCTTTACTGTATAAATAAAAGCGGCTGCGTCTAACTCAGCCGCGTCTAACTAAGCCTCGCCTTTGTTCTGATTACGTAAGCAAATGCCTCTAAATGGAAGATTCGCGTTTTCACGAAACCGCATCCGTCAAAAATAGCGGGAAATTTGTCTCCTTACCAACTGAATATTTCCTAATTTGAAATGTTGAAAGCTGATACTGCAAGATGACAGTAATTCTACATCTGGTGTCAAACATATTTAACAGAAATCATTGCATCAGTTGCGTCTGAATAAAGAAAATGTTAGAAAATATTCCAATAATTACAAGGATTATTATTGGCGACAATGTTCATCTGCTACAAATTCCCGTCTCGTATAAATCCTTTCCTTATAAGGTCCCCGCTTCATTCGTCATATCTGCCACTGCAAAAATGAACTTTGAATATCACACCTGCCAACCTTGAAACATGAAAATCCGGGACAAATTTTATTACCGCAACTACCCGCGTATAGGACGATACCATGTATAGAACGCAGTGGATATTTGACCCCAAAAGCGATGGAAGGCTGTGTGCCTGCGTATAGGACGCATCCTAATTTTAATCCTTAATTTCCATTATTTTTTATAGAAACGGTGTCATTAAGTTAAGTCATCTCCATTCAATTGCTACGATCGCAGTATGTGCTGATTCATGACTCACTCATCCTGTCAGTCAAAAGTATTGATATATTGATAAATATTGACAAATATTGCAAGTATGAAATGTTAATAGGAAATTTTTGATAAATGCATTATTTTTATAATAAATGTGTCCATGGATAAGACGCACCTGGGCTTTTAGGTCAACTTATGAAGAAAAAAAGTGCGTCCTATATGAGTGTATTTACGGTATTACCAAAATGGTCGAGTTGCAATCCCATTTCATCAGCTTTTCAACTCCATTTATGATTTGGAATCAAAAGTAGAAAAATATCACTTATAAATGATAAATACGTCTATTTCATAACAGCAAGGCAACTGTGGACCATAAAAAATGTTAAACTAAAGGTCTACAAGACTTGGCGAATTTTGTCGATTATGATGGCAAATGATCGAATGAATAAACATTTCGATACAGAGCAACTCTTGAAATCCTAACAGTTAAATCTCTGTCGTTGGTTAAATTCAGATTCCTATCCATAGGTTCGAGAAACCAAACTCTAAGATCAAGGGTACGGACGCTTTTATCTAGGATGCCGTGCAATGAATTCAAAAACCTGTTCAAATGTAAAGCCTTTCTGACACGAGACTTTACTGACATACCTGCCAGTATTGCTATGTCTCGACAGAAAGATCAGTCTGAAAGCAAGATCATAAGATACATCCTACCTTATTAACAGCATTCGTCGCAAAAACTGGAATGCAAATTTGGAACACACTTACTGCCTTTTTAAACTCAATAGAAGGAAATACATACGGGCTACATAATGATTAATAAAAGACATCAGCGTGAAAAGACAATGCCACTAAGAAATCCACGAACTTCATCATCATGCATGTTTCCTTATCTTAGGATTGCGCGCGCAGCGCAAATTTTTGAAATATGCGTTCTTAAACGATCTAGAATTCATCTTAGGTAAAGAAATTCAAAATCCGGGACATCCGAAACAGCTCCAAAATCCGGGACTGTCCCGGAAAATCCGGGACAGTTGGCAGGTCTGGAATATACTGAAAGTCAAAAGGATTCGAAACTTCTCCTTTTTGAAGAAAAGAAGGCTGGAAGATGGTGACGTAGAAGCGTAGGAGTGGGACTACTGTGGTAGCTTCAGTGTGATATCCATTTCCCAAAAACTTCTTTCATATGTCTGTGTCGAGTCAGAGTATACTGCAAGTAGGATTATGAGTTGCTTGAATTGTTTTGATGTCAATGTTCAATATGAAACTCAATACCGATTGTCAGCGTTAACCAGAGGGATCTGTCAGCACGAAACAGGGAGAGGTGCCATTAATAGTTAAGAAAATCCGCGGCCCAGTGATACACTGAATTCATCACGCGGCTCAGTTAGACGCGTTTCGATTAGACACGGCTCAGCTAGGCGCGTCTCAGTTAGACGCGGCTCAGTTAGATGTCACCATAGAAGCATCTTGAAAGAATAACTTACAAAAAGTCGCATTGCGGCAGGAGTCTACAACTGGTTCAGTGACTTGATTCTTCTCAAGATCGAGCAACGTCTACTTAGATCGATGCCTACATGTAAATGATTGACTGAAATGGCCATCTACAAACCGTTGTTGTCCATTCTAGTCTCAGTAACCTAAACAAAACGGAAAGTCGGATTTCTTATGTTCTCACCATGGTAAAAGCGTTTTTCACGTCATTTTTTGCTTCGCAACTTCACAACAACAAAGTCGTCTTCAGAAATTCAAATTGAAATGTTTAAAAGTCTGGGGAATAGTCAAAATGTCGAAAGAATACATAAAATATAATTTCATGATGATAATTATTTTCCTGCTAACACATGGATTTTAATCACAAGGGGTTTAGGTGCAAAGTCGTTAATCTATGACTAATGTGACGAACTTGGTTGAACTTCTCACTGCTGAACATGTAAATATATGAACGTAATTGATTCCAGACATGAACGGATTGATTCCAGACATTATTTGATTGATAATGAGCATGGAAACTGCCTGTACATCGAGTCGAAAATCAATCATTACTCCACAGACACAGCTTCTCATGCAAGGGTCACTAGCCATAACAATAAATGGCTATCACCAGTAAAGTAGCAATATCAGATAAACACGCACGGATAGAACTTGGAAACTTGGTAGTGGAAACCGTGTCTATTGCAGTAGTGGTCTCGTGGACATTTTTTTATTTCGCATGCTTTTTTTATTTTCTACTTTCACTGTTTTCTGCATCTAGTATTTTGTATTTACGTCCTTTATCTTGTTTTTTTTAAATTTTAGAGCTTTTTGCATTGTAAATAATTTTAATTAAATCAAGATACTTCAATTACTTGCATCTTTTTGCCCTAGCATATCACATCGTTTTTGCCTGATCATGCTTTCTCTTACATCGCTGTTTACGTCCCATTGTTTTTATTGTGAGCGTGTACAGTAGGTTGATTTCCATCATGCATTTTTCGAGTTCTTGGCCTTGTTGACGTTATTCAATATCTGTGTATGAATTGAACTGTGATCTCTTGTGATTATAGTAATTGTTAACAATAAACCTCTAGAATGGAAGTTGGGTTTTATGCAATACACAATATGGCACATAAATCGCACGCATTTTCGCTTGGAAACACTTGTCAACGAATGTATCATTGGGTTAGAATCAGTCATATGTGTAATTCTAAGCTTTTCATTAGTCATTTAGGCCCTAACTAAGTTCTCGCGACTGGACCTTGAGTCAGTTTCCATTCTAGTAAACTTCAGCTAGACAATGTATTTCTATGCTTGAGATGCATACTTCACCACAATGTTGGTGTCTTGATAATGATCGGCAACGGACTTCGAAATGCATAGAATAAGAGCTCTTCAAATCGCATGCATCTTGCTTTATTGGGTTGCTGCCAAGAATAACTTACTTAATGGATAACTGCCCTTTGTAATTCACAGCAACGAATGGCTAGGTGCGGTTCCAAATCCGGATCAGACCTGGGTTGGCCTAGAGTGCAAGAGGTCGGTGGTTCAAATCCACCAAGACGTGCAGTTATTTTCCGTCTGTTAAATTCCGATTTGCCATCAAAAAATAATTGAATCAAAAAAATTAACGGAATACCATTTCAAGTTGAGATTAATGACCGTTTAAGCAGTTAGTACTTAGATACTATACCTAGAAGTCGGCTAAAAGAATTATCAAAATTGGAGATATTAAATTTTGAATTACTATTTGTAGTATGAAGATGAGGGAATCAGATCACATGCATCCGACTAGAAAGTTCACACGACAACTATGTTGAAGCGTGAGTGCAATGTGATTCGGTGCAATTATTGAGTATGTATGGATGCGTCTAATTGTCTGATGTAATACTTTTACTGGTAATTATTCTTTTTGAATGTTTAGTGGGGCATGACATCGATATTTCCATAAATCCACTTCAATGTCATTCTCTTTGGGATGTTTATTATTAATACCATGACGGCACCGTCGTCCTTACTTTGCAATAACTACCATGGACAGCTAGTATGGTGATAGTATTCTAGCTGTCCATGTAGCTACAAAGGGATATACAGGGTGGCGCACGTAAATCGCCGGATTTAAAATTTTATTACTCCTCAAATATTCATCCGATCGTCATGAAATTTCGACTCATACTAGTTTGGAGTATAGGATTTATGATGATTATACCTGTTGTACTGAGAATTGTCAGAAAATTCTTATTCTATTGACCGAATGACATGTAGTAAAATTGACATACCAACAATGTAGTTTAACAAGTAAAATTTAATGATAAACTTTTCCCTTTATTTCCCCCTCGTCTTTATCAATAATGACCAAAACGAATTAAGGTAAATGTCATAGAAAACATTTATTAAATGAAAAACATAAGAAAAAAGTGTTAGTATTCATCGAACTTCAACGTGTCCTCCTCCATTCTCGAGGACGGATTTGAATCGCTTTTGGTAGGTCAGAGCAGTTTCTCGACACATCTCAGTTGTCACTTCTTGAAATGCTTGTATGATGCGGTCCTTCAGGTCGACCATGGATGTTGGCCGTGTATGGTAAACCTTGGACTTGACAAAACCCCACAAGAAGAAATCGCAAGGCATCAGGTCAGGTGAACGCGGTGGCCAGGGCATGTTAGGAGATCCACGTCCCATCCATCTGTTAGGCATCTTCTTGTTCAATCACTCACGTACAGGAAGTCCCCAGTGTGGAGGTGCACCATCCTGCATGAATCTGATGCTCCTGCCTCTTCTGTCCGACTGCACCGCTGGCCAAAATTCCTCCTGTAGCATCTTGAGATACCGATCCTTGTTGACGGAGGTGTCGAAGAAGAACGGTCCGTAAATACCTGATTGGCTGATGGCCGCCCAGACGGTGGTGCGTGGCGAGTGCATAGACTCTTGCTGGATCCAGTGAGGGTTCTGGTTGGCCCAATAACGACAATTGTGGCGATTCAAACCACCATCCAGATGGAAGTGAGCTTCATCGGACCAGGTTGGTTCCACTAAATGGCTCGGGTTGGCTTGGATGCGCTGTAGCTTCTGTTCTGCGAACTCCATTCGGTTTTCCAGATCTTCTTCGTGTAATCGCTGCACCTCCTGGACCTTGTACGGATGCCATCCATAGTCATGGAGGATGCGCTGGATAGTGCGGCTACTCACTTGAAGGGCATTAGATGCACGACGGGCAGATGTGCTTGGGTCCTCCTCGAAGTGCTGCACAACTCGTTCGACATTCTGCTCCGTTCGTTCAGAAGATGACCGGTCCCTCTTGACAGTCACCACACTACCATTGGTCAACAGGTTTGTGTGCCACCGCTTTATGATACGGGCATCCGGTGCTCTCGCGTTCTTGCCATACTCTGAATGATAAAGCCTTTGTACCTCCACTGGACTCTTGAGCTATTCGTACCAAGCCGCGCATTTTGCTCGTTCTGCAACCGAATAATCATCCATTCTTCTATGTTCTATTCTTTTCAGATAGTGATTTAATCGTCGAATGATATTTTATATGACATGGAAGTAACTGAACAATATTCACTTCAAGACTGCGCACAATTCGTTGTGCAGAATACGACTCATGTTAACTTAATTAACTTGATCTAGATTTTCGATGTTAACAAAATGAGTACAATGGGTCAATAGAATCAGAATTTTCTGACAATTCTCAGTACAACAGGTATAATCATCATAAATCCTATGCTCCAAACTAGTATGAGTCGAAATTTCATGACGATCGGATGAATATTTGAGGAGTAATAAAAGTTTAAAATCCTGCGATTTACGTGCGCCACCCTGTATTTTCAAGCTTGTTTTCTATTCTCTTTGATATCTTTTAGCACTTTAAAAATTAAATCGCCTTTACTGATGCTGTCAATGCATTTCATTTCATTTCTGAATGAATTTATGGATATAAATTCGACATTAAATGTGAGTGTGGTGCCTTAAATGAATGTCTATCTGTCCCAGAAAACAGACTGTTGTTATAAAATAAGTTGCTGAAGTGGCCGCGAATAGATATTTTTAACAAAAGCAAACAGAGTTCTTGGTCGATAATTTCACTTACCTTTTAAACACGGTTACGTCAAAATTTGAAAAGGAATGCAAAGCCGGAGTCGATAGATTTTTAACGGAGTCAGAGTCGTGAAAAATGCCACACCAGAAATTCGAAAATTATTTCCGACTCTGCATTCCTGAATGCATCTAGACGCTACTAAGAACTTAGGTTATAGAACATGAAATCTTACGTTACGAACTCCTCTGCTTGAAGTGCTTCGTTAAATTTGTCTTTAAGCAGTTGTAGTCTATTCAATCTGAATTAATGCAGGGATTTTCCACTTGTTCTTGAAGCTGCTTGAGCAGTTAACACTTCAAGTTTGCTACTTTCTGATGAATAAAAGTTCGTGTTTATTAAGGTTATGACTCGAGATTCATTAACATAACAAGTTTAGACTTCTTTCTTGTCACCTCAGCCTAATTTCGCAACACTATATCGACAATAATCTCATCTTCATCACTAATGAATGCAAACATATAATGAAGAAAATTCAATTACAAGAACGTTGAAAAATACGTTAAAACATCATCGCAATTGTGAGTGTATTTCCTGCTTGAATGATAGGCATGTTAGGCTTTTATTTACAGTGTATCCATTATTGAACGAGACACGTAACGATGATGTGCGTCAAAAGAGTGAGAAAAGTTGTATTGAAAGATGTCAACGATTCTGTTTTAGAACATTACTTGAATTGTGAATTGTTAGTGAAATGGAAAAGTACAAAACATATTTAAAGTTTCTTTCGTGCAATTACTTAGTAGATTTTTAAGGCCACTGTCACACAGAATAAGGCGTCTTCCATCCTCCATTTGGGATTTCCCTTTAATTGCATGTAGAAAAGAGTACAACCTATCACACAGAAAAAGTCATCACCCATAATCGAATCAAGACACGACACGGCCAAAATAATTCGAAGGATCCAAGAAACGGAAGATGCCAAAGTTAAACAACTACCCTAGTAGAGAATCCTGTAAATAATTAGGTTATTAAAAGTCATGAACGAATGAATATAAATTAATACTAATGAATATCTAATATTAATATAGAAAATTATATTAAATATTAATGAATATAAGTCATCTTCCACTGTCCGTCACGCTGTCACACAAGAAAAGTCATAAGGCGTCGTCCATAAGGCATGAAATAATGCGTCTGATGAAGTTCATTTCCCTAAGCCGTCAGACTGTTCTAAAAATAGAACAACGTGAAGTGACGTATGAGGGAAGATATAGGAAGCTGTCATCTGCGAAGAGAAGCAATCAGAAAACAGTCTTTGTTCACAATGTCGAGCGAGGACGAGGATCAAGACAGTAGCAACAACAGTAGAATCAACGGTAAATAGTGAAATATAGCGTTGACTGTATCGGAAATGGATTTCCCTAGCCCTAGTGTGACTGCGGTGGGTGGAAGATAGAAGGAAGATGGAAGTCGGAAGACGGCAGATGAAAATCGTCTCATCACGGCTTATGGAAGACGTTTCATGAAGAATGTGCGAAGAGGCGAGTGACATGGAAGATGGAAGGCACCTTTTGACAGTATGATTTTTCACACCCTCGATAAAGCAAACTTATTAAATGCTTACTTTGCATCCGTTTTTACATCAGACGATGGTGCCTTACTTCCCTTCCCTAAACGAGTGAATCCTGGAATATCTCTGGATTTCATTCATTTTACTCCGGAAATTGTTTAAAGAGCTCTAGAACGGTTGCCGCCTAAATCGTCACAAACTCCTGATGATATCCCTTTGCTTATTCTTCGACGTCTTGCTAGTACTCTCGCATTCCCATTAAGTTGCATTTTGATCTATCCATGTCAACCGGCAAATTACCATCTACTTGGAAAAAAGCTCTAGTCTGTCCAGTCTTTAAGAACAAAGGATCCTCCTCTTCCCCCAATAGCTATCGCCCGATCTCACTTACCTCTGGCTGTTGTAAGGTCATGGAAAGGGTAACTTCTGATGAAATATATTCCTATACAATGAGCCATAAGCTTTTATCCATGTAACAGCACGGCTTCCTTCTCCGACGTTGAACAGTTACACACATGCTCAGTTCGATATTCGAAATGTGTTCTGCATTAAGTCTCCATAATCGCTTCGATTGCGTATACATTGATTTCTCTAAGGGCTTCGACACAGTTTCAATACCTAAGCTTCTCCATAAACTCTCAAGCTATGGTTTCAATGGTCAATTGCTCCAATGGATTAATAATTATCTTTGTAATCGAACTCAGAAAGTCATAATCAACACCATCACTTCGGACGCGGTAGCTGTTACAAGTGGCGTGCCCCAAGGCTCTGTTCTTGGACCTGTATTGTTCCTTTATGTCAATGACGTGTTTGACTGCCTTGTTGGATTGACTTCAGCCCGCCTTTATGCTGATGACTTGAAATTTATGTCAACCAGAAATTATAACTACTCTTCACAAGTATCTTCAGACCTAAAACATACTCTTCTCAAATTTGATAATTGGTGTAATACGTGGCAACTGAAGATTTCTATGCAAAAAAGCTTGCTGTTTACTGCTGGAGATCGATATGCTCCTTCCGTCAACTATCATCTCGACAGCGTATCCCTGAAAAATTCAGTCACTGTGAAAGACGTGGGCTTTTTTTCTCATCAGATCTCAGATTTAGTGATCACTGTGCGCGCATCAGCCCAACCACATATGCCAGAGCATACTGTATCCTAAAATCTTTCGTTTGCCACAATTCTCGTATCTTAATGAAAGCCTTTGTTGTCTTTGTTCGTCCTCTCTTGGAATATGGAAGTGTAATCTTTTCACCGTACCTCAAACGCGACATTTTTCGTATTGAGCGTGTTCAGAGATTCTTCACCCGCATCGTTTGTAAACGCTCTGGTATCAAGTATGACAGCTACTCTCACAGATTACAATTGTTAAAATTAAAATCTCTAGAATATAGGCGCATTTTGTTGGACTTGTACTTCTTGTATAAACTGTACTACAATCATTTCGACTTGTCGCTCAACTCTTTCTTTACCACCTACCTTTCATCTCAAATTACTTGAGGTCAATCACGTAACAGCTGTTAGGTTGTGCCAGTCTCAAAAGTTAATTCGAACTATCTCAGTGGATTGTTTTTCTTTCGCGTCATCAAAATATGGAATTCATTAAACGATTCAATAGTTAAAGGTCCAACCTCCATAATGTTCAAGAACAGACTCAAATCAATTGATCTAAGTGAATTTTGCTCATACTGTGACTGCTAATATGTGATTTCGTATAAAATTATTTGACAAGTGCTTTTCATACTTGATGGTAAATTTTATTTAGATACATTCCTACATTCCATATTGAAGATGATTCTCATCCTCTCAAGAGTCTCAATCTCACTGATCCGAGTGAGTTTGTATGTATTGTGACCATGATCATTAAAGTGTAAATTTTGTATAGATGATTTTGTTGCATTCATTCTTATATTCGATGTTAAGCATTTACGTTCTTTTGCTCCATTGTAAGGACTCTCATCCAATGAACTCTTATCATGTCGTGATCATCACTCTTCAAATTTGTTAATATAGGCCCTAGATCTCACGTATTTTGTATATGGTATATGATGTATATCATGATGACTCTGAAAATTTGTAAATATGTAGGTCTCACATAGTTTGTTTATGATGATATATGATGTGCATGTACATCATGATCACTTGGTGTATTTGTAAATATATATCTCATGTATTTTTTATTGATGCTAAACTTTGCTATGCATATGTAACACGTTATCAACGCTTGCTTGTAAGTGCCCTTGCGGCCATCGATTTGCGTTTTCTGTGTATTTCAGAATAAACATTTATGACTTATGACTTTTCCTGTCTGACAGCGGCCTGATGAGAAAATGGAAGCACGTGAATGCGGTAGCAAAAGGCATACGTGGTAAAGACGGTCTATGGGGAGCATCGGCGAAGGCTTATCAGACATCCTATTCATGCACCTATTTGTGGAGCTTTGGGTCAGGAGTGTGCAAGTATTTTTTAGACGTAGGCCACATCAAGGATCCGATGACTTCCGCGGGCCGCGATTGCTGCACATGTCAGTTGATTATAGAAGACATAAATTCAAGATGCTAACCTGTTTATTTCAATTTCAAAGAAAGAAATTTGTAATTTTGCAACAAACATTGAAAGCCCAAATTATTTGGAAACTATAATTTGAAAAATTGCTGAGATAAGTACTGCAGAGCTGATATAAGTACAATCGTGCCAGAGACAAGTTATCTAGAATTCATGGACGATGATGAAAGATAGCGGTATTCGTTACCATTTGTTGCACTTGCACTCGTGAATAGATCGGCTAGGGACGCAGCACAAATTAAGCAATGCATGGCCACGATCATCAAGCGCCACTTGTGCAGACACTATACGGTGGTAGGCCGAGCATGCCAATTACCTGAGCATAATGGCATAATGACTTCTTTTGCATAAAACTCGTGTAATACATAGATAATGTTTCGGCCAAAAAGAATAAAAAGTATGGATAGAATCAAGAAGTAATGATGGCCGAAACAAGATGTATGTATCACACCAATTTCGTTGAAAAAAAGAAGTGTCGTCGAAAATGATGATATATGCCAAATCAATAGTCTCATGGAGCATAAAAAGAACTGCAGCTACTCAACAACTTCTACGAGTCATGCTAAATTGCAACAAACTTTTACCATGGCAAAATACTGTAAATACAGCAAAGCATTTAACAGATATGGAAAAACGATTGCAATTTTACGGTTATAGCAAGGCTTTCCGAGCAGAAGTCACAAAATCTACTTTACATGCTTACAGCAATAATCTTTAAGATGAGAGGAACAATGTACGATCAATGTATCGACCACAGTAATGGAAATATAATGAACAGAGAAAATAAACAAAAAAAGAAAGAAAACATGGTATCAAAAGGGAATTATAATAGCGTTCTTTTCAAAATAGCAACACCGAGCTCTGTTCTCAAATGAGAATGTAATGACAAGTAAAAGAAAGCGGCTTGAGAATAAAAGTCATGGAGAAGATTGGAACAACGTTAAAATCAAAACCACAAAAATCACATCCAAACAAAATGCAAAAGAGATTGCTTATTGCGCAAATAAGGAAAAAGAGGAAATTGTGAAACAATAGCAATAACTGTGAGATAGAGTGTGACAATTGTAAAGCAATATATGTTGGTGAAACGTCGAGAAATGCAAGAAAAAGAGGTAATGAAGACATCAAGCAATTAAAGGAAAACAAGAATAATCTATATCACGGAGATACTGTGAAAACCAGCATGAAGGAATTGAACAAAACTCCAACATGAACGTTACAGGAGTGCATCATAACAACGCAATGGAAAGGCAAATCGCAGAAGCCGTAATTATTAGAAACAAAAATAAACAAAACAAGAAACTGATCAATAACAAAACAGAGTGGAACCAATCCAATTTACCAGCAGCAGGGTGTCCGCGCAAATTTGAATGAAAATTTCCAGGTGTTTTCCAGGATTTCCAGAGTAAAATTCATTTTCCAGGTTTTCCAGGGAAATTCAACAAAAAAACGGGGGGTTCAAATTTGAAAGAAAATTTCCAGACTTTCTGCAGGAAAATTTTACTCAAATGTACGCGTCAAATTAAAAAGAAAAATTCCGGGAAAAATCTACCCAAAGTTCTGTGGCTAAGGAGCTTACACACCATAAGATTAATATCATTGAAGACAAAAATTTGAAAAGTGACGTAAATTGATTGAAATTTTAAGGCGCAGGTGATTTCAAATAACAAATACCAATACATGCATCAAACGGCCACTTTATATTTATAAAAAAATGAAAATATAATCGATCACAACAAATTTAAAGCTTGCGGATTGAGGAGAGCTAAATAGAGAAAGAGTATATTAATAATTAACGAAAAATATAAGACTTAACAATGAAATGTGACATTAACGGAATATCTGCTAAGTCCACTCTATAATAGAATGCAACAAGGTGAACGTCAGAGCTAGCGTTGTCATTCAGATAAGATCATTTGAACTGAAGCATTGCAGCGTGAATCCACGGAAGGTGGAAGACCAAGAGCCAGAAAGAGGAACATAATGGCTGATGTGCTGCATATGCATGAGAATAATCACAATCAGTTTAAGAGAATGACACAGAGAATAATTGACCGAGGAAAGCTCATTGGCACACGACGTGTCGGGAATAATGTATCTACATATTGAAAACCTACTTGAAATGTGTTTGAAAATATTCGATATTAGCCTCGGATCATTCGGAACAAGCCTGGTGCCTAAATGAAGTTTATATGTTCAGCACCATTTTGTGTCAGTAGATTCTGCCACACGGCAATCAAGTAGTTAATAACATTAATCCTAGATTACGGCTCCTAGTTCCCCATACCACACGACGTTAATGAGGGACTCTACGGCTCATAGTCCACCATTCCACACGACGTTAATGAAGGAGTTGACGTTTGAAAAGTTTGAAATTGGTCACGTTGGATCTTGGTGTGAGTCTAATGGTCTTAAATTAGATTACAAAAAAACAAATGCTACTCTTTTCAAAAAACAAAGTCCAATCAATTTGCACTGTACATTTGATTTGTGTGATCGCTTGCACATTCTGGGTATTACAGGGTGTCCACACGTGTAACTAAACAAAAAACAAGTATAATCGAGTATATACTCGAAAATAGAGTATGTGTGGACACCCTGGTATTACCTACAAGATGGACCTATCTTGGGATGCCCATATTGATGATATCTGCAAAAAGCTTCTCAAAGAATCTATATATTACGTACATTGAAAAATTCAATCAATAAAGAAGCTCTTATGATGCTATAGAACGCATTTGTTTTATGTACGTTGGAGTTTTGCAGCCCTCTTTTCGTAGGTATGTGTCAAAAGGAGTCTAATGAAATTGAAAGACTACGTCGTCGTTGCCATCGCATTGTTTGCGGAAGTGATTGTGGTTGCGATAGTTTTACTCCTGTATCCATACGAAGAGATCATCAGGCAATGACGTTTTTCAGTTCCATGCAGCAACCCGACCACATTCTGAATTTCTTGGTTCCACCACGTATGGTCAACTCCGGAAAACGCCTCATGCCCCGAGCTAAAACTGTCCGTAGACTCAACTCTTTTGTTCCTTACTGTACACGTCTACATAATCGTCTTTGACTTTGACTTTAATATTTTATATTGCGTCAATTTACATTACTTTTGTGTCTTTTCGTCCATTGCTGCGTCATTTTCTTTCTGCTAATGTATAGCCTTGTGCTGTTGATTTTCATTCAATCAATAAACGTTTACTACTACTACTACGTTAATAACGGAGTTTACGGCTCCTAGTTCCCCATACCACACGACCTTAATGAGGGAATTTACAACTTCTAGTTCACCATACCGGGCAGTGTTTGTGAGGGAATTCACAGCTACTAATTCACCATACTGTACAACGATTAGGAGTTCGACAACAGTTCATAGTCAACCATACCACGCAGCTCAGTCTCATTCATGTTGTATACGTTATGATAGGAGATTCCAGTCACTGAAATATTCTAAAAACAAAAAAATTGTATGTGAATGAAGGCTATAATTGTAACAAATAAGTAGAGATATGAAGAGTAAAATCTGGAAAAATAGAAAACACTTCAAGAGTATGTATGACTTCAACAACTTGCAATTAGTCTCAAAATTTTCAGGAGTTTTCTAGGATTTCCAGGTTTTCCAGGTTTTCCAGGATAAAATTCATTTTCCAGGTGTTTTCCAGGTTTTCCAGGGGACGCGGACACCCTGCAGCAGTAACTCTACAACATTAGGAGGATGCATGAAAGTGTATTGTGGCTGGTATTTACAGAAATGTGCTATGTTGACTTCATTGTCTTTGATCCCCCCCGCCCACCAATTCACTTCATTCACTCATCACAGACCCCCATATTCCCCATTCACCCATAAAATTTGAAACACTGATATTTCCAGATTAGATTTTAAAATCAGTCTTTTTTAGATGAGATCACTGTAAATTAAAAATCTGATTGAGAAGGGCGATTCGCCAAATTTTATTTTTCGAAAAACAAAAACAAATTATTATCTGTGCGTCGAAAGATTAATTTAAATTTCTTCAATTAAACTGTTATCGAAATTTTTCTTTACAAATTCAGTTCATATTGCTAGTCATTTCAAAATTATTATTGGGAAATAATCGAACATAGCCGTAGCATGAAGCAGTAACCTCCCAAACGAAATTGGATTAATCAATTAATTATATTATGAACCTCACTTGAAAGTTTATCAAAGGTGAAAAGAGATTGCATTTATATAAAGAAACGAATTCGCATGATCAATATTAGTTTGAAGACCTATGAGCAATTGTCAAAACGAAATTCTTCGTGAGCAATTACTTGTTGATGAGAATATTTAGGATTATTCTCGTATCCCTGTTAAGTTGACATGCATTTTTATATGCTTCAATTCCTTCCAATATTTCAATAATTCAGGTGTTTTGACAACCAACACTATCCTTTTCTATACATTTTTATGCAGTTTGTCAAAAGTTTTTAAAAGTTATCACACATATAAAAGTTGTTTATCTCCAAAAAAGGATTGTAAAACTGAATAGCAATGTGATGCATAGAATACAATGCACTACAGCGTGTGGTCAGTGATGTTGAAAAAATTGAACAGAGCAGGAAGGAGTATTTTTTGTATTTGACTTTTGTTATTTGAGTTGACCTTGGTATTATGAACTACATTTTAAGAAATCAAACGCCCGGCTCTGATGGATGCCATACCTAGCGGCTTAATAAGTGAACTAAATTTCACATATGTAAATAAATAGACTGAAGGATTATAAAATATAAGTAAAAGCTTTTTGACAGATCTGGGACCTCCTTCCACTTTGCATCCTGACGGATTATAAGATTATAAGATAATTTTACTTCTCCACAAGAACCATCCGTCAAACTTCGGTCTAAGACGTAAAAAAATACACCTACATGTACGTCGACGAAATTGTTATGTTTCTCGGCAAAATATAAATAACATAAACCGAAGTAGACAAGGAATTCTAAATTATCGATTTATGCACCGAACGCAGAGTGTTGTTACATCAGGGCACGAAAAACATTGATTCTATTGAATTTTTCTTGCTTGTGACATTGATTCATCAACTGAGTCTAGACTCTGATGACATTAATACAGAAGATGCTATTCTTAAAGAGCACATACTCCTCAAGCTTCTAAATTTATGGAAAGCATTAATTATGAGGAAAAATAACTGCCACTACACGCGAGGCAGCAGAATATATCTAGAAATTGAGGTGCTATTGATGTTCTAAAGACATTTGTACGTAATGACTTCACGTTTTATAACCGAGAAGATGACAAGTCAAACATTAACACAGATTCAATGAATAGTTAATTCCTTCACTGATAAATAACAACTGATGGCAACATGTGTTTAGCGAACGCTAGATTTTCATTCAGTCTTGTTAAATGGCTAATGTAAAATTTTATTTGCGATTTTGCGATACAAATGCATGTACTGCAGAGGATTTTTTGAAAGACAATCAATTTCATTCAATATTCTTTTTAACATTTCAATAAAATTTTAGTTGTTGGAATCTCAGCATGTGAACCACCTACGTAAGTCCTATGAGTGTCCACAGAGGCTTCACTATTTAGAATTTCATTTGACAGAATACCATTATCACTCTGCATATGATACATATACAAATATATCGTGATGATAATATGTAGTGATTTCTGTGCCCACTTTTTCAATCAGATGAAAGCGTTCAATTTTGAATTCAAATGCAAATCTTCTGAAGCAGGTGAACAAACATAGATGAATGATACTTGAAATTCACTATGTGCAATTTTCTAACACAATTAATGATGAAAGAAGTAATGAAGAGATGTTTCCAGCTAAATAGGATAATCATTAAGACAAGCAGGTTTCATTTTGTCTAAGTGGCTAATCATGGCTAATATAGTTACTTTAAAACTATAACGGTCTTAAATGGGTTCCACAAGCTGCCGGAACCGCAGCCGTTACAAGACTTCAGTTCAGCATTATTTCTTGGTTGTATGAAAGAGCCCATAACTCCTCATTTTCAGTAATGTAGTGGGAAAGAGTCAGAATTTTGATGATGTTATTATTACTATTGCTCTAATATAGGCCCTACATGTACACAATTTTTCGACTTCTATCCGGCAATCATCTTCCGGTACAAAAGAACATGTTGATGTTCATAGGAGTTCAAATATACCTGAGTAGATAAATTTTTATTACAAAACTGATAATCTCTTGCAATTATTTCTACCAGTGTAGCCGTATAGTAGCTAATTAGATCGTTTGTTTTATGACCTTCTACTTGGATAATTTCAGATGATAAAAAGATACTGTAATTATATGAAGAAACATATTCGGGTAATAAACATTGGTGAAGGGCTATCAGCAATTGCTTGAACGTAATTTCTCGTCAACAGTTATAGTGTTTCGGTCAGAAATGATGTCCGCCACACGGCAACGGTACAGACAACGAATTTTGATGAAAAATCAACACTTTGACGATAGAAAGAATGTCAATTTCCAAACCACTGTATCTCCTTCCCTACAACAAATTCCTAGCCTTCCTGTAACAGGATTAATGAAAAATATTGCATTCGTCGAGGAAGACCGTTTTTCATAACATTTTTCTTTTTCTGATAAAGTAGTCAATTAATTGACAACTTAGAGTCACTATTGAACATTCAACAGCTCATAAAAACACTGAACGACAGTCGATTTATCAAAGGACATAAAAATGTATTTCCATTACACTTTCACGCTCATGTTCGGTTTTGTCAACGTTTGCATTAGAAAAGTGGAAATTAAAATTAACATTTGTGAAGATATCTGGCAAGCTGGGACAATTTTGTCAACTGCAGAAGAGAAAATTTAGTACATCTGAGGACGAGAGATATCAATTTCACTATAGAGAAAGTCTAGGGTGACAACGATGATGAACTTGTACTGACAATAAAGACATCCTCTGTTGGTCCGATATTGGGCAGTAAAACAGATAAACTATTGGTGGTCTTTTCCTACAAAGGACTTATCCAGGGCTATTAAAAGTTAATTGCCATTAGCTTTTGGTAAGCAATCAATTAACTGCAATTGCTTGTCATCGTCGCTTGAATGAACTAATTCTTAATTTTGTATTTTTCTGTTATTTCACTATGTAGGCCTGGGTCTCAAATCACCATAACTATTCATAATCATTCACAAGTAATTATGTCCTTAATTGGACGTGAATATTTTTTAATTTCATTACAGACTGAAGCTCATGCATCATAATTTAATTGCAGTAATAATCAATTATTGAAATTACTGAACGAATGATCACACGTGCCTGCAACATACCCTAAAATAGAGTTTCAGTATTTATCATTAAAATATTGTAATATAGGGATATAAACACTCTATGTACCGAGTAGTTCTTGATTAGAATCTTGAAAGCGATAAGTTTGTGAATAGGACATGTTTCGTGAGTTTAATGTGTAAATAAACTGAAAGTGGGACCCTTTCTCTACGATGGTGAGTGGTGATCGCAAGTAAATCAGACAATTGATTATTTTTCCCATTACAGCACAAGTCAATCAATTAATTGCAATTATTCGATGGTGCCAACTAATTAATTGCAATTTTTTGATATCAGCAATCAAAAAGTTGCGACCAATTGATTGCTATTAATTACTACAATACAGTTAATTTTGAGTTCCTGGACTCATCGCATCCCCGGATCATTCAGGTTGCTTACATAATTTAATCGCTAACGACCAACATCAACGAAACGATGGATGAAGTTGGAAGCACACGCAAGACCATGGAAGCGCATGTAAACGACTTCAATCTTAAAGTAAAGCAAAAAATGGACTACTCGGTTTGCCTTCTGAACTCGGTCATTGAGAATAACTAGGAAGGAAATATAAATCGTCTTGTATTGATCTAAGGATGACCTTTCACGCCAAAAAAATACAAATCATAATACGAGTGTCGACAGCAATGTTACGTCATGCTTTTTGACCGAGTGATATGAGTCTCTATGAAAGAAGAGAACGATAGACTATGCAAATCTCTCAAAATGTCACGCCTAGTTTGGAATCATGTTATCCAGACAAATTATCTTTCTATCGTGTAGGAACAATGAAATAGCAACTGATACTTAGCTATCATGTATCATCTGGAAAGGAAACTTCAATGGCTTATCTGATGTTCTTATCTATGAGTAAACACTCACTGCGCATAGTTATCGATGCCAAAGCTTACCCACAGAAAGAAATCAACAGTTGACTATTCGGAACAGAACCCCTTTGTGACATGGCAGTTTAACCGATTAAGTTGGTGTATCTTTTCGTTTGTTATGTGAACCTTTAAATGATAGGTCAAATTAAGAATTACGACCACAAAAATGGTCAATTTTTAAGATGTGGATTTTGTGATTTTAATTTCATATCATATCAGAATGACTTGAAACTTTCACCGAAAGAAAGCATCAAAATTGGCATATCTGTCAATTGATGCATTCTTAATGACACTCGATTAGAACCTACCTCATATTAGACATTGATTGACTTTGGCAGTCTGCTTTTTAAAATCGCGGTCATTTTCTTGCTTTATTCCTTTTGCTTATTCCTTTTGCTTTATTAATTCAGCATAACTCAATTATTATTCTCCCTGTAGTGATATGTGGTGCTTATCCTTGCAAAATCATGCAGACTACAAACAAATATGAAGAAAATTTGTCTTAAACATTTTCTACCAAAAAATGTAGTAGCATCGCGTTCGTGAGATGTACACGATAACTATACACGTAGGACCTATATGTAATTTATATCGTCCTTTTTCAGTTATTCGCTTTTCGTTTTGAAGCTAAATTCATTTCTTACTGAAATTTGAAATTAGACTTCGGCATGCAACCTTTAACTGATCTCCCACTTATTTTAGTAACATCGTGCATATCATTCAGAAAGATGTTATCCGAAAGTTTCCAACGCATTGGATCATTGTCTGTGATTATTTGCTATTCATGGATAGTATCTCTACGCCACAAAGCAAACATAAAAATTACAAATTCTTTTTTTAGGAAGACTTATTGGCATAAAACATCTTGAAAAGTTCATCAAATTTCGTTTTACAATGCGGGTGATCAGGGAACGAACCACTGACACACCTCGAGAAAGCGAAGGTCAGATGCGGATGAAGAAAGCAAAGCTCAATATTAGAAATGCGACGTTGAGAAACAAGCCATGATGTCTGCCTGCCTAAAAGTAAAACAAAAGGTTGATCGAAATTGAGACTTGGATAGACTGCTCATAACAGGAAGGTAGGGAGCTGTCAATCAATATAACAATGATTTAATTTTGTACATGACTTCTACAAAGACATCATTTCACTAAAGTTCAAATGCTGTATGCATATAAACATGATTTTCTGAATATATTTTTCCTACATAATCAAACCAAGAAATGGAATAAATCGATCATCAAGCGAACTGCTGTAAAAAACGCTTTATCTTCCCTTGTCATATTTGCTTAATGCCAGAATATGAGGAAATATTAAACAACTTTTTTCCCGAAATTTGCAATTATGTATGCACCAAGTGGATGAAATTATGTATTATAAAGAGAAGTCGAGAATACGAGAAGACACTTTTTATCGGCGGTTTTTTCAAGTACAACTTGTAAGAAGAGGGTGAACATCTGCGAACATCGTCAAGCTCCCCTGAGGTTTGCTAAGGCAATATAATTGACTGTACAGTTGCATTTCAAATAGGATCGCATGGGTTTTGAGACCATTTAATAATTCAATCATAATTATTGGCAATGCATGATGTAAAGTCCTTCCTATCTTGTCCATTCATTGCGAGTGATGACTGTGTTTGACTAACATACTTTATTACAAGTCAGCTAGTCAGGGTGTCCAATTTGCCCCGTTTGGCATTGCAGCAACTAAATATATGGGCACATTTCTCAACTGCAAGTAAGTAATACACCTTTGTTTCATTTGATTGAAGTTGTTCAATTGTTGGACATGCAGTGTAGAGTAGAGGTGTGCAGTCGTCGGAAATATACCTGCAATGCGACACTAAGTTTTTCAGTTTGAACATGACCACGAAGTTCAACCGCATACGTCTAACACGGAATTGATTTTCCGCATAATTCACTTAAAGCATGAAAGATAATAGTTAACTGGTGGAGGCTCGGCAGACTTAAAGGATGACTGGATTGGCAAGAATGGCGCTGGCGGTGATTCGTATTGGCCATTTTGTTCAAGTTCGGGTACTGGGCAGCGCTCCTAGCCTACAATTGCAGAAGGGTCCGCACAGGAGGCGGTTAATACTCGCAGCTTAGCCATGTATTGGTTAACTGCATTGTGTCCTTACTCCTTAGCAAGAAATGAGTGGTTCTTATCCATCCTTTGTTGTCGTGGAATAAAATGGAATGCAGATGGTCAGTCTTTAGCTAGAACTAAGTCATATTTTCACTGAACAGTTGCCTCCACGAAAATAAAACACGACTTCAATTGTAAAAACACGAGCAAGACATGAATTACGGCTCAATGATCGTGTTCATGTCACGACCGCAAACCTCTAGCATAGACTGTCATCAGCTGACTGCTATCAGTCATACAGATCGATTCATTTGCGTGTGGGTTAGTCTAGAGCGGACATACGGTAATCCTGCCCAGCAATTGCATGCAATGGTTGCAAGCGATAGAGATTAACATAGGTATTCGTCTCTCTTTGGCATAGAAATAGAATGTTTAACTGAAGTTGACTAGAATGGAAATTGACTCAAGGTCGTGGCACGGCCGGGGGAACTAAGTTGGGGCATGAATGACCAATGAAAAGCTTTGATTTACACATGTGACTGATTCTAACCCAATTATACAGCCGTTGACAAGTGTATCTAAGTGAAAATGCGTGCGATTTATGTGCCACTATTGTGTATTGCATGAAGTTTAACCTCCGTTCTAGAGGTTTTATTGTTGTCGATTTCTATGCTCTTTGGCTTGTGTGATTGGTCAAGCGCGCGCATTGCAGAAGCAGGTCGTATCAGTGAACAAGTAAACCTCAACAGTCAGATTGCAGACAGGTCTGTCTAAGTACTTACTAAGTATCTAAAGTACATATCTATGACTCAATTTTCTTCCGTGATAAATTCGTCAAATGGAAATGTTGTTCGCACCGTTCGACTCTTCCCGATCTAAAGTTAATTACTGTGTACGTGTAATGTAGCGTCAAAGTTCAGGCTCGTCAGAATTCAGACTTGAATTTGCATAACGTTCAATGGAAAATTGATCTTCCTGCCCCCGAGACTGGCCGTGATGATCTGTGCTGAGAAAAGTCATCTCTGGACCCAAACACGCACGCAGACAAAGCAAATTATCTCTGTGGTTATCAGTATCCACAACACATGCATAAAAATAGAGCTAGACCACAAAGGCCGCTCGAGAATAACAGAATAATTGGTTGTAAGGTGATGCTGAAACTTCCTCCAGTGATAAATTCCATTGTTCATCCACAAGCTTCACTAATTCTCTTCGATCGGAGTCACATGCTGTCAATCAATCATTCATTTAGTATTCTATTAGTGACTGTCTTCATTATCATTTTCGTTTCAAAATAGCGCATCTTATCTAACTTCTAAATATCTGCCTTCAGACTGATAATAATCAGTGATCATCACCCCACCCCTCATTATCTCTAATATCAGAATGCACACAGTTAAAAAATCTAAAATTGGACTTCTAATTACAATGATGCGTCCAATAAGCAAAAGTGGTAATTCAGAAGGTGTTGCCAAATCAATGATATTTAAAGAAAGTTGAAATGTTGACACTCCATCAATTTTTATTTATTGCGTGTTTTGCGAGACCCAATTATACGGAAATTATCCTCCCCTCTATTCTACGCACGCGTCCGTCTACTCCAATTTTTGACCATTTTGACCCTAAGTTGAGATAACAGAATTCCTCAATAGAACGATTTACAGATTTTGACAAATTCGTCAGCTATCACTTTCAGTGGAAGCGGAGTCCAGAAGAATTGGCAACAGGACTTTATTATGAAATTACAAAACTGTTGGACAACTTGATTAATTTACGCTTGTTCCATGATATTTCTAAATTCAATCCTTCATCTTTTCTGTGAGGAATCGATATGATCTATCATTTTTATTTTATTTATCGTAATTCTAAAAGAAGTTGCTTAATCCTCGTTGCTAATAATTTCAGCTGCTAAAGAAATCTGATTACAAGACCTGAAGTCCCGTAATTAGCCTGGAAAGCTAGGAATTCGAGCCTCATGATGAGGTGTTATTTAGGAGATCATTGGTATTTCATGGTCAAGCTTGTGTTCGCTATGATCGCAGCAAGATCTATCGCTATTGCAGCTATGACATGAGTTCACGGAGGTTTTTCGAACCCGGTGTCTCAGTTAGATCTTTTTGCTGCATTCCAACTCGCCATTAATTTGATATGGCTCTGCAGTTCTGCAACTTGAAATAATGCTCCAAAAAATTGATTTTATCCATCATATCTTATTACGCTGATTTTTCGTTCTGCATCCGCGAAAATTTGATTTATGGAAGGATTATAGGATTTTTGGCTGGATAATTGTCGCAATCTGGCCGCCTCTAACCCTTCTAAAATTACAACTCTGATTGCAACAGAATGTTAGACATTTTTCTTCAGTTTCAACAACACTGTTGTGAAGACTTGACTTGCAGTTCAGGCTTTCTGCATCCTCTTGCCGAGAGACGGCCAGCAGAAAAAGATTGATTGAGAATGACTGCCTGAGCATATAAATGGATTAACAAATAGGCGATCATAATCACAAAAGATTCGAACGAGAGCTTTGAATTTTCTCTTTTGAGTCAACTTTTGACAATCTTCCTCTTAGATAATCACAACATTGCTTATATTGTGTATAGGAATGTCCAAAAAATCCTTACGAACACAAATCTTTAGAGCGCACTGAGATAAAGCTATCTTGCACATGTCTTCTCGCTATATGGAGAGAATCTATGGTCGAGTGGTACTACTTCCAGCGCATACAGTACTGGTTTTAAGACTGACTCAGACAGTCTTCCCAGTCGGCAGTGGCGCAATTTTTCGCGCCTGGTGAAAATTTTCGCGCCTAACTGAAATGACGTAGGAGACTAGCAATCGTGGGGTCAACTCCACACCTACTACTTCAGCATGATCACACCGTGCACTGCTATTCCTGGGAAGCATGCCACATACCCTGTTAGCAAAAAAATTGTAAAAAGCAACAGCTAAGTTAATCAATAATACCTATTCAAAACTGATATTCAGACATCATAATGAGAGGTTTGATTTTACTTGTGCGATTCAGATACCTATTTTTCAGCAATCTACACGGACCGCGTGGATGGCCCTGTGCGTCTTCTTAGGCGAGTTGTACCTAATGCAGCAATAGAAACAACAGAACCTCACACACCCATGGAAAATACGAGTGGAAAACAACTATTAGTGAGCAGCAAGCTTAAATTCATGAAACACAACGCTGTCTAATAAAGCACTGAAGTATCTAAATATACATCAGTCCTTCTTCGGAATCTTGGACAAGCCGATCATTGCCATTTCACATCAGGCTTTCCGTTTTAAAACGTTTTGAGTTACTCGAACCGATTCTTTTTCCTTTTGTAGCTGCCCCTGTACCTTCCGCAAAGCTTCAATCTCTTCGTCACGGCTGGCAGTTGCTCTCTGTGCGCTGAGCAACAACTGGTGAGCTGCCTCCTTCTCTTTCAACTTCGCTTCGATTTCTTTCTCCTTCTGCAGCAGCTCCTCCTCGAGACTCGAAATCCGATTGCTTCACTTCTTTTCTATCTGGACTTCGGCAATAAGGGATGCCTCCAATTCCTTCGCACGCTTCCTTTCTTCTTCTGCTGCTTCATCTTTTAATCTTTGGCGATAGGAAGTGTGGGCACTATTGCACATGCTAATCAAGGATGCAGTCACAGGAAGTGAGGCTGGAGTCCACTTCCTTGATTCCATGCAGGAACGCGACACAATCAATGCCTTGACAGTGGCTGGCTTGAGTAGTGAGCGCTTCTTTGTCACTGTGTCGTTCAGTGAACTAAACACACGCTCGACCTCGGCATTGCCGTGAGGCAGGACAAGGCGCGCACGGAAGAGTCGAGTCAGGATAGACCTGTTGTTGTCGTCTGAAACTTTCTTCCACAAGTCAAGTACGTCGCCGTCATCAATAGAAGTGATTTTAAATTCAGTCTAGTGCAGGCGAGCCTCGACTTCCAAGCTACCGATCTCTGTGTCAGCAAACACATTGGGTAGACAACGCGCCAAATTTCCGACCCATTTCACGAAGTTGCGATGCTTTTGGAACTTCGGATCAGGCATCTGACAAGCAACCAAGAAGCTATTGCCAAACGGCAGATAGTCCTTCAGCTTCTGTGTTCCTGCTTTGAAAAAGGATTTCATTGATGAGAGACACGCCTGCTGATCACTTACTGAAAGATCCGCAAACAAACGCTTTGCAGGCTCTCCGACTGACATTTCATAAGGTGGAAGCCATACAGAAGTGTCTGCCAAATCAAGCTTCCAAATTTTGTCAGTGAGCTTGCTTGGTCTGATGAAGCGGAGGAGCCAGCGCTTCATCAGTGCAACCATACGACTATGAAGAACGTGAATTTGGGTGCCTTCGCTTTGAAATAGTAATTCGAATTCTTCCAATGGCTTCAAAACCTCTGCGAGAAAGAGAAGAGAAAACTTCACCTTTGGATCTTTCAGTGTTTCCTGGATAGATGTGAAGCTAGAACTTGTGCCTCTTCTGGTCTGCTTTGAGAAGAACTCAACCAGCGGTTCATATAAATGTAGCACACGCTCCACGACGGAAACAATTTGCAACTACCGAGTATCAACTGGGCGTAGGAAAACAACTTTCTTTATTTCCGTGAAACTGTCGATAAGGTGGTCAAAGTGGCTTCGTTCAACTTGTGAGAACTTAAAATAACAATAGACATCTTTCACCAGCGCTTCCACTTTGTTCCCCAAATCAGCAGCACTGCATGCATGCCTCGCGACGCTTGCAACGTGATGTAAGGAGCAACCTCCAAGATCAATGATGCTAGTAAAGTCCTCGTTCTTCAAACGTGCAACAGTTCCACTCTTGGCTCCCCTCATTGCATTGCAGATGTCACTCATCATTGCCAGACAGTTCTTCTTCTCAAGACGACATTCATCTAACGCCTTTATGGCACTTGCAGCCATTTGCTCTGAAGTTGTCGAGGACAACACTGGTAGATCAATGCAGACTACTTTTGCAGAAAAGGAATTCTTTGGTAGGTACCGAGCCACAATTCCAAGGTACTTATCACCCTTGTTCGCCTCGTCAATTTGAAGTGAATACCAAACCCCTTCCCGTATTTCAGAAAGGACGGCTTCCCGCACATAAGGAAAAATGCAGAGTAGCAATTTCGAAAGTAATAAACATGCATTTTCAATAAATTGTGTGCCTAGGACAAGTGCAGCAAACTTGATTGTTAATAAATCTGAGAGTTTTTACTGAAATCTGATAATCTGCTTGTCCCAAAATCTCGCATTTCATTCAAATGTTTTCGCGCCTTGCCCACAGAATTCGCGTATTCGCGCCTCTGATGGCAAAATTCGCGCCTGACTGGGAAGACTGGACTCAGATCACTTTAGGAGAAATTGTCATTAATGTTTTGCAATCCTGATCATCCTGAAATGCATGGCTAAGGTCAAAAAAGCGCTGCTACGAAAATTGTAGAATATGACAAAAAACCTGACTTACCCATAATTCAATAAAATTACTGCGATTATAAACTTCATATTAAGCATCAAAGTAGTGGCAGTAATCGCTGTGCCAATATAATCAATTGCTTCTATTAGAAGGAAAATTGTTTGGGAAAGCCGATGTATTTGCAAGTGTAAAATGGAAGTCAAATTTAACACTCCCCCATTACAAGTACGTTGTGTGTCCTGGACGTACATGTACTTCTGAATGATTTTATGATGCCATTGGCAATTTATTTATTACATGAAATAATTGGCTATTTATTTATTGGCAACTTATTGGTAATTCAAAGACAAACGCAATAAATGAACAAATCTCTACCAAAAAACTCAGCAAGATTTGACTAATTTTCTCAAAATCGATGAATATCACTTTTGTATACATTTGATAGATAAATCCTACGCTCTCTGAACGATATCTTGCTGATAAAAGCATCGTTCATTCAGATTGCAAGAGCTGGAAGAAAATAGATAAGGGCTACTAAATTAATTTATTTACGTCAATAATATGGTTTAAGCTCGGTTATAGAAGGTAGAACTTTGATAAGGACGTCTGCCGTAGAGCAAATGACACTTCGGTATTAATAATTACTCGTTGAAATGATTAGATTCAATCGATTGCCATGAAAAGTTTAAATCCTGTGTTTGAATAATTCAGCTCATGAAATAGGAAACAAAATTCATGTTATTTGCCATCCTGAAGCAGCACTCAGGATTAAAATATCTCCATCACCGTCTCTGCTGTCAAACTGAGCCAAAAAATATTCATTTGATTTTACGTTACTTAAACATGATTGGACTAACTAGAACACAAACAGTCAATGATGCACCAGAGGTGCCTTACAAGAGAAAAAATCAAACGTAGACCCCTAATATTGAGAAATATACAATTTCAAAAGCTGAATTTCGAATTCGGTGGAAGATTTGGCTAAAATGATCTCACAGATAGAGAAGTAGACAAGGAACACCACATAGAGTAAGTATATTAGGTAGAATAGCAATTCAGCATTAATTAAATCCCCAATGTGTATGCAGTTTACTGTTTTGAGGAAATTACCACGGAAATGACTGATCATGATAGCAATAAGAAACGAATAATAGTATTCTACAAATCCTCCCTGTCATGACAACCTTGGGGAAGCAGTGTTTGTTAAATTAGCAATTCGATGTCTTAAATGGTCAGCCTTACTACATAAGAGCATTTTCTTAAGCGTGATCATATCACAAACTATCTGCCACTAAAAGAGCAAAATATCATAATTAAAGACAATGATGACAATTAGCCTTAAAAATGTAAATGGATCCACATTGCTATTCAGATTCAAGAAATGAGACATAAATTTGGTGAATCAAAAAATCATGCCCGATGAAAATTGAATTAAAAACTTAAAATTTCAGTCAAGAAGGACAGCAAGGTCTCAACTTTTCCATGAAGACTCGCATTATAGTGCGGTTCATGCATTTTCCTTGATAATCAGCTTAATTTCTAGTTAATTAAGGCACCTGTTAGTAAATTTTCATTCATTTTGATATCAAATAGGTTTCATACTACTTATATAGAGGTACCAAATCGCTGGTATATAAACACACGAATAATTTGCAAAAAATTTAGCTCCTCAAAAAGTGATCAAAAGCGTTTTAGACCGCAGGAACATAATCTCCCCAAAAACTGAATCTTTTGATATAAAAATTTTCACTGAATGCTGACATGTTTTTGAGTCGACACTATACCTACTACTGTATATGCTTACTCTGTGGAATACTGTAATTGTTCAAATCAACTGTGAGTACTTCGAAAAGGAAATACTTCAGATCAGAATTCGCAAAAACTCTGCTGAGGCACTTGCTGATCTTGAATCCTAATTTTCCTCACATAAAGCAAGTATGAATTACTCTAAAGATCATCACAGCACACGGAGCTCAGACTTTAAAGAAGCTTGAATTTTCCGACACTGTCGAACCAGGCCCCCGCATCAGTACTTTTACCATGGATAGGATGCAGTGTAAAACGCATGCCTTCATTGTTGATTTGTCGGAATAGGCTTATCTAATATTTGATTTGCAAAATTGAGTTTGATTTCTGCCAGTAACTATGAACATGGCCAAGGATATGATTAGAATACAATTTTTGAACATACATAATCAATCGACAAGGATGTTGTCCAAATTGTAAGTCCAACACTCAAAAAGCACAATGACATCGAAACGATAGACTTCTCTAAATCAAGCTACCGATATTAATGACATGTGTACTTCTGTGCATTTGTCGCATAATCCATGATTTAGATTTGTAAGGTTGTACTATTTTCATCGTATTATCTAGATTCGTCGCTAGATCACGACCAAGGCTTCTCTTCATTTGCGTATTTCTTGTATAACCCAACTGAGATATGCGCATGTCACATAAATCTCAACCACAATAATCCGAAGTTTCGCTTTGTTTACGTTAGTGAGACTAGAATTAGTCCGGCAGCCAGGGCAAGTTTCGGCATGAAACGAGGCCGAAAATGAGATTTTCACAAAATGATGTACACTCCCTCTGCCTACTTCGAATTTGCGCGTCTGCCGAGCAGTAGCTGGTTCCTCTTCCTGTCAGACAAGATCCAATGGGACGCAGATTGCATTTTTTAGCAAAATTGAAATGCTCTATGTTTTCTCTCATTAAGTGAAAAGTACTAAGTCTTCAGGCATAAGTTTTGATATGGAATGGTGCCCGCTATTATCGTGTTTCTGATCGTCAATGTGTTCGAGACTGCGGTTAAATGAAGATTAAATCCAAGATGCCTGTGTTTGCCGACATGTGTTTAGCTTCATAAACAGGGGTACACGAACATGATAGGAAGTGACCTGAAGACTTTTCACACCAAAAATGATGGCTTTAGACTTAGTATCATCAGAAATGCGTAGAAATTAGAGTCACAGCTACTATAGCTTTGATGCATTATCTAAAAATTTGTCCTCCCCCTCCCGGGAAAAATGAGATTAAAGTAAATCTATCAAATTTACCAAAATATCAAAATATTTTATATTTTAAAGTATTTTATAATTAAAATTGAATGGTCAAACATAATATCAAGCTGAATGGAAAGCAATCACTTTCCTGAAACTAGCATGAACCCTGATCATCCACATTCAATGAAATTACTTACATACGGATGATTTGATCTACTTACATCCTAACTCTCCAGTGCTGCAGTCTTTGATGTGCAGTTCGTGACCTGTATCCATCCTGAGTAAATCTCCGATGCTTCACTCATGCAATTCTTCCATGCTTCGCTATGTGGTCTGCAGCATGCAACTCAGTATCTCTCCTTACTATGTTCCTTCACTCTTTGATCCGCAGTCTCCGGCACAGTGTGCATCCTGAGTGGCTTTCCGATGATGCAGTCATTCGTCTTTATCATGCGGATGCAGTGTCTCGCATCCATCCTGATTCTTCCATGCTTCGTTATTCTGTCTACAGCTTGCAACTCAATATCTCTCCTAACTCCGTTGCTTCACCATTCGATGCAGTTTGTGGCACAGTGTCCATTCTGAGTGACTCTCCAATGATTCACTTGTGTCTAAAGCCTGTAACTCAGCATCCAATCTGACTCCTTTTCTGCATTCTTTGATCTGCGGTGTGCAACACAACATCCATCCTGACTCTGCTGCTTCACTATTTGATGCAGTCTGTCACAATATCAATCCTCAATGACTTCGCTGATGCACTATTTCATCTAAGCCTCTGACTCAGCATCTCTCCTGACCTTTTCTCAAGATGTTACTGCAGCTATTGTTTGAATTTCATCCTTTTAAACATTCGAATCTTATATATTCCATACTTATCTGTTAATAAACATTCGAAGCTACGAATCCTTTTTCCTGTATAGATACTCAATCGAGGACTCAAACGCAATTTTTCCGATAACTGAAAGTTTACCATGATGTCGACTAATGAAACCCCGAACTGAGTTGTTCTACTTTGAGCCCTCGACAGACAGCTATGTTTGATAATGAATTGACATTCTCGCACAAAAAACAATCATCTTCATGCCCACTTAGTATGGAAATAGAACGGGATATTCTATCACTGAGGGGCTCTGTTCGAAAAAAAATCAAATGGGGAGGAGATGCGACGATAATTATTTCCGCAACATATTGCGTCAGATGAAAATCAACATCCTCATTCAGATAAATTGAATTTCCTTCATTTACAGGCGACGGAAATTCAACACGGGCGTTACTACAGGGAGGAGTCGCTGTATTTATCACCTCCCTGTCTGCTTTGACATTTTCTGAAGCTGCGAGAGAGAATGAATGAAAATAGAGAGTATTACCCACATTTGGATGCAAGTTTGAGGCGCCAGCAGACGACTCTGTTCCACATTGTCATGAAGAGTTCAAAAATGTTGGCGAGTATTCGACATTGATGATTTACAAAATGTTCTTTGTTTACACTCAGAAGCACATTCGGTGACACGCCGCTCTTCCATGTGGCCGAGTTCCATTTATCCCACTCTCATTCTTTCGCGCTGAGTGTTTATCAAGAATGCAGAGTGCACCTACTTTAATAAAAGTTGTCGGTTTGACCCGACCTAGATTTGAACCCAGGGCTCCCGGACGCACAGCGAGCACTCTACCACAAGGCCACTGTGCTAGTAATAGACTTTTGATAATTCAATGACTTTATTACAGATGTGAGACTTGATTTAGAAGGAAAATCGTGTATACATCAAGTTGCCTTTTAGGTACAGAGGTGAAAAACCCTTTAATGCCGTGACTCAGTGGTTAATACCAGGGACTAAGGATCTGGAGGTGAGAGTCAAATCTTTCAGTTAGGCTTTGTGGCAGGCAGAGTGGGAACCGGGCTGAATTTTTCAGCACGGGCACGACCAGCGACCCATTATACAGGGAAATTATATAACTGTGTGCAGATGCAGCCTTAATGCCATCCAAGCATCGACCGTTGAAGGCGATGGACGCCGAAGGCCTGTTATTCACTGTCTTACATTTTACTTGACTATATCCGCCTATGAATTGAAAAAGGGAGAGCTTTGATTTTGATTTCTTCTGGCTTTCTCCAAATTAATGTTAGTTTGGATCATCTCATGTGGCAATCCTGAGAAGTCAATATATTATCACAAGTATGTAAATCATGAATGTATTGCATACAGATAGGAAGTATCCCTCAAATATTTAGGAACGCCTAGACCGTGATTCCGATTCAACCATTATGAAGCTGAAAGTTATCATTCATCAGGTTTTCGCTAGCCCTAACATGAAATTCAATCAATTGACTCGATAGTAAAAAAGTGACCAAACCATGAAGACGGTGAAGTTAAATGAAAGAACAATGAGTCCTGAGAAAAGGGCATCAGTGCAGGAACGGGTGCATGATGATCATCAACAAGCCAACTTATCATCAACATTCATTCGCTGACTAGCTAAAGCAGATGCCAATAAATAATCATCGGATGAAGGGGTGTGATTTCTAGCATGAAAGAGTAGACAAAGTTAATGTCTCTGTCGCATGAATTTTAAGAGATGCTTTTGTAATAACTTTGAATGGAAAAGTGTAGAAGTTGAGCATTAGAAAATTTTTCCTGAAAAATGCAAAATATAAAGAAAATGATATTATTGATGATTAGAGTCAAAATAAATAATGGAATCCGTGGTTCCATTAGAAGAGACAACTTAGAAGGGCCGAATTTTTTTCACGTGATACGTTCGCATGTGTGTAAGTAAGAGCACAACTTGAATGTGTGTGCATTCCTCATCAAGATGCTTCTAAGTTTTCACACCATGATTTATTGATTTTCACATCTTTACAAATAAATAAATATCCGTTTGCAAGTTTATGAACTATGAAGAGTCAGTAACACATAAGAAGATAAGTTGTCATCTGAATTACATACATCTACAAATAAAGAAATAACTCACATCCTGCAATGAGGCCTGGACTTTACAATTTGAAGTTGCAAACACGAATCCAAATTGCTTAGTCATGCTATAATCTCCGTAAGGAAGTGTCTGCATTTTTATAGTGGTAGAGTCAAGTTGTTCCGTTTTACCCGTATCTTAAGATGCCGGTAACTTAGATTACTTGTGCATACATTAAGTGCAACAAAACATAATGCTATCGTTTTCTCAATTGACACGTAGTCATAAACAATTTAATTTTTATATTGAGAAATACATGCAATATCCTGATAATTGTCATGAAAAGGCAACTAACATCTGATCTCCTCTGATCCTGCATTGAAACGTACGGGGTATTTGTTATTGGACATCTCCATTTTGCACTCCTGTCGAGCTTTGAGAATGCGAGACGGCTCGCGAAAGCTCGGATGTAAAAATATTTTAGCGGCAAGCCTTTTATTGGGGAGACGAGACGAATTTATCTTCAAAATGAAACATTCGAAGCATTGCTTCAATTTGTTCAAAATTAGGACTGTCTAGGAAACCCACAAGTTCATCACATTTGCAACAATTTGTGAAGTTGCGGACGTAAAGAATGGCGTTCAAATATGCGCTTAATTTCTATTCACAAATCGGTTTATGTGTTCAAGATCTGGCAATTCTCTTCAATTGATGACGGTGATGAGGAAATATTCCCATCCTCATCATAACATTTTTCTACATTTGCTACACGCATTCTACGTTGCCAAGATCGTGCAACTACATCTCTAATCCAGCTGTCGTATTCCTGACGAGGCTGAGTTGGGAGATAAATACCTTTTTTGATGAGGAGGATGATACGCGTAACATAATTGAAGACGAAACAATAATACAGATTCGCCGAGAAATGATTTTTATTTGAACGTTTCAGATCAGTTTTGCTTGAAAACAAGGTACAGCACAATGTATGGGCTTCCGGTACTTAAAGGTTTTCCAAATTGTCAACCATTGGAATTAACTGAGCACCCTAAGCTTCAAAGACAGTGGCAAGTGAAGATTTTTCTATCTACATACGATATTTTATGCAAATGAGAAAAGGACATAATTAGATATAGGTGAAAATGCTCGTCAATCTGACAATGATTGTGTGGATGTGAGGTAAAGTGATCTTGAGATTCAACTGAAGTGTCGATGCGACACGGAGCTCGAATCAAAGCAAGAACTATCTAGCCTCTATTATTTGAAGAATAAATGGGTGTCTCAAGCTTTGTAAAACACTGTGAGCAAGGCCACCCACCGAAGAGGTTGTTTTTGGTATAACTGTAATAGCAGCAGCAAATTTGATAGTGCAAAATTATGAGTTTTGGATTTCCCCAAGAATAAAATGTCGTATCTTCAAATTAACAATACAACAATCATGCCTAGATTTTGAAAGCATCAATGAGTCGTACAGCCGAGGCCGCAAGGCGGCCGAGGCTGTAAGGATAAGTGATGCTTGAAAAAACAAGGCATGATTACTATTGTACTGACTGCGTGCTATGATTCATGTACATGTAGAAGTCTGTGGAAGTTTCTGGCTGCATTCACAGATAGTGGTATTTAATTCAGAAGCCGCAACAATGACGATTGCCGCCGGCTCGGGGCCGGCATCAATGAAATAATGCCGCATAGCATTCACTGCAAAAGAGGTAGACGACGATCAAATGCATAACGAAACTGCGATTTTGATTAATCATGGACAGTTTTAGAAATGATATCCTACCTGCAATCAACCACTGGAGATACACTTTAAAAAGGTTTGTTTAAAAAAGCTTTCTTTGCCTGTGAACAAGGCTAATCCTTAGACTTTTGATTGTTTAAAACTCCATTTTTACTTTATTTTGAATTCAGTGATTAAGTTTACGAGCTAGTAACCAAACATGTCCTTTCAAAACCACATTTACTAAGCGAATCTGTTAGTTATTCGCAATATAATGCTATTTCTTCAAGCATTATTCCATGCTTTTGTTCTTTTTGTAATTCAAGACTTCAAATGTGTCAGTAACATACTCAACATCAGAGATGCAATTTCCATTTCCAATTCAACAATGCCAATTTTCTTTGATATTTGAATACCACTTTCATCGGGTAAACAGCAGAGATTACAAATATGAATTCCGGTTTCTAAATTTCCATGCTTCCCTTAGAAATATGACGTCCGTGGTCTATACGAAGACACAGAATCATAATTTACATGTCACATAAATACCGATCTTAATACCACAATGCTGTTTTCGTAGGTTCGATCCACATGTATCCTTCATAGGCGACCTAAATTCGTACAATAGAACTAATCACAAAGAAGAAATAATTTAGAAAACTTCCGAGTTCTCTAATTCTTTTGAATTGGTGCCGCATTTATCTAACTGTGTTACACTTTTGGAGGAAAAATCTTGACAAGTTTGCTTGACCACTTCAATTCTTCATTAGTGCATATTCCTATAGATTTATATCTGCCAGCTCTACTCACTCATTCAGCACAAAATAAATAGCACGATGAAGATAAATGGCACTTATAGGCTGTCTCCCCCTCCAGGTTTTCAAGTTTGTCTTTAATCTGTAAACCTTGATCAATCGGCAGAAATCTTCAGACACAACTGTCCTCTTCAACGTTCCATTTGTGACGACTTTTAAAACAGCAATGATTTGTTTACTCTAGGTCTATTGCATGTTCATTGTCCAGTCTCAGGTGCTGTTGGTGATGAGAAAATGTAGGGTCCTGAGAAATCAAAGAATAGTCTCAAATATCACCTGATGGAATGACTGGCAAGATCTCATGGGCGCAAGCATAAACGCATAGGAAAGACAACCATGTTTTTTACCAAAACACGACCCATGCGCTCCATACGCAATACTTCTAATTCACAAAGTACCGTGAAAAGTTGCATGAAATTTTAAATGTGGATTAAAAATACCTTTCGCTTTGTGGATCTGAAGTTTCGTGGTAAGTTGTTGGTTCTTACATGTCTTATGCAAACTTGAAAACTACGTGAGTTAACCTATGCGGACCAGGTACATAATTCGTATATTCCCGACTCACACGACCCTAGAATCTTCCTTCGCCTGTCGCCTTCCATGTGGAAACACTGGGAACACCATGAGTTTGGACTTACTGATTCCGCCGTTAATCCGCAAGTAGTCGGCACCGATGTCCTCAAGCACGCCTCTCTTCTCTCTCGCTGCGGCACTGCTTGAATGGTTATTGGAATGATGATGACAGCAAGCACTGTGATGTTGCCCGCTGCAACGCGAGGATCTGCCAAGCGGCGTTGTGTCGCTGTATCGTCTCTGTGCCAATCGATCGTCGCTGATGGCCAGTCGATCTCCCATACCGCTCTGGGCACCTTCCATCTCCGCGCTGAGGAATCGCTGCTGCGGCGTTGGTCCGGATCGTGCATACAGCGTACGAAACTTCTGTAGGGTGCCTCTCTTAGCCGCCGCCGAAGCTGGTTCCACGATGGGACTGCTTCGGCCTGACGAAGAACTTCGTAGTCTCTGTAGCTCCATATCGTCCGGATCGAAGTTACAGGAGTCCTCCTCGATGAGTACCTCCATATTGACGTCGGGGGAGGGCACGGCAAGCCGATTGGGGGACGACGAGGCAGACCGTGGCCGATTCGGAGATAGACGAGGCGCGATAGTGAGAGAGCGTTGAATCAGTTCCTCATCAGCGGCACTGAGTACCGGCTGAACGTCTTCGGTCGCTTTTAGGAGGTCGTCGAGCGTGGGGATCGTGTCCACCTGCTCAGGGAAGGCTCGCCGATGAGGAGGGGAAGAGCCAGTATCGGCGGTATCGACGCGCGCGCTCTCATTGGCCGGCTCCACGATGACAACAGACATGGCGGGAGCGCCAATCAAGGCAGAAGAGATCGACAGCGTTCACACTCTGAGTGTCACAGTAAAAATCCAGCCTGAAAAAAGGAGAACTCTGAGATCAGAGATTTAATGCAAATATGAGAAGAATATGAGAATGCAAATTTGAGATGTATAATTTTGTGTTCCACGAAGATCCGAAAATCAGACCTACATCGATTGTGTTAGAAAATATATAAGCATGAAGAGAATGCTTGGAAATAGTGTTGGGTTTTCGCGACCGGCAGTTCACCAGCCTACTGTTCGTCAGTCCTTGTGGTTAATAAAATGACTTGTTTAAAAGAATGCTATGTACATAAAATGCTTTGTAATGAACTAGGTACTTATCGAAGTCGAGCGTCAGAAAAAACATCACAATCTGTCTCGGGTCGAATAACCAGCCAAGATCCATGTAGGGGCCGAATGAAACTTTACTTTCTATCACTACCAGCTCTGTTCAACTGATTCAGAGTGTTGAAATGAGGAGGTGGATAAGTTGCTAGAAAACTGAAAACAAAACAATTCTTATTTTTTCGTAAAATGCACTCACATATAGGCCTACTCGCATATTCTAGACTGTAAGTACAATCTGTCATCCTCCGATGCTTCTATACAGGGGCAAGTAACTTTGGCTGAGCAATTAATTAATTTTAATTGCAGCAGGAAGCAATCAGTTATTTGCATTATTCGATGACATCAATCAATTAATTGCAATTTTTACAGCAGCAACTAATAAATAATTTTTGATGACCTCTGCTTCCATAGTAGGCAAGACATTTAGAGATGCTTCAATGCAAAACACGGTTTTTAGATTTGTATAATCCGTAAAGCGTTTGCGACTTGTCATTTACAATATAGGGCTACCGTGTGTCTTATAATACAGCTCTCGGGTTCTACTTTATTTTGACTGCATAACGTGGTTCTAATGGAGACTCGGTTATACTTCGTAATAAAAAATGCCTATTTACTGCCTCAATTAAAAAATGTAAAGAATGGTGACAATATGCATGTAGTCAAAATAGTTGATAAATAGCTGCTTAGGCCTATTAAAAAATAACATCAACATACTTATATTTTTTGTTTTTTGTAGTCAACGTAGCCTAGTCTGCAATCCATCCCTAGTTATCACAACAGGATGTTCGAGATCATTGTTATTTTACACAATGTACTGCTTCTGATATTGTGATGTTATCCAGTTCATAAACCTACTTTTCTCATTTGGCGAAAACACGAACAGTGTGTGCAAAAGAAGTTAAGTATGCCATGAAAACTCCTGTCTGCCGAACAAACTCTTGCTTCTATTCATAAACACTTCGTGACGTCACAGTCTGCATTGTTCTAAATATACGCCTCTTCTTCTGTTCCCTTTAGTCAATCCTCGCCTTTTCATCACACTTGTAGATAAATATAGTTATTACTCAAATACTTTAATTAATTTCATCACTCATATGGACTGTTTGGATTGTATTCTGCGTCTGGTTCTGCATTGATTCTAACCATTTATATGTCAATTCTACACATGATTTTAATTGTCTCTCGAATGCGCTCTGTTAGTTGTTAATTTAGACATATTATTCATATCGCCTGTTGAAAAACAATGAACTATAAACTAACTTTGCTGAATAGCAAGCTCAAAAATTGAGTCTAGAAGCAGAGTAAGTTTTCGAGTTTTTGCATGAAGATCTAAATCATAATGCTGCTCATGAAATTTCCTTGGTAATCAACTTAATTTCCTTTTAAATTAAATGGTTTATGATTATAATTAGAAAATTTTCATTCTATTTGATATTAAACAAGGTTTGATATCGTTATGGCAGCATCGGCTCGAATTTCAGTTTGTTTTTCTTGCTTACGATTGTGCAACAATTGAGTATGCACGGTTATATTCTTACGCTTGCAGTTATTTTATTCGCAGTTTGTGTAGTTCATTTTTGTGGCCAATGTTTCGAGGGTAATTCGTATGGCGAAATTTTCGAATTGGCCGGATGTTACAACTTTTCTACGGATGTTGCAACTCTAAAAGCTGTTCTCATTTTCTGAACTCAATCAACTCTTATCTAAAAAAATTTACCAATATCTAATCAAGTTCAGACATACAACATGTGCGTGTATGAATGAAAAATATAATAAAAAACGTAACCGAGTACGAGATTGTCAACTCCATATTTTACAGCAGGCATTTAATAAAAAAATGTCAAAAAACGCTCCCGAAGTTTCGAAGGCTCGCCTGTCTTCTGGGGAATCCACAATGCACATATTTTATAAATAAATGAGTTGACAATCACGCACTCCCTTGCGTTTTTCAGTATGAAAAGCCTCCTGTTAGCAGCCATCCCGCTGATGGAGAAGTTTTTGATGGAGAACTTTCGCAGAAAATGAAAATTCATCTTGAATCAATGAAAATCATGACAGAATCTTTCATCGTGAGATTGATTTGCTAATAGCAACAGTTGCATCAGTCTAGGCTGCATCAGATTAGTGAATATTCATCAATTCTTGATTAGCAAATATCACAAAGAAGGCGTTGTCGTTTTCATTAAAGGAATTAAAGATGGGAATAAAGAATTTAATTACTGTTGAATATCCGCATAATATCTACGATATTGTGTAATCACATTACTGCCTTTCCTCTCTGTCACATGATGTAGTTAGAATCAGAACGGATACTATCGTGTCTTCTAATATGTAATATGACGTTAATAGCACGAAAGCATATTACAGATACTCAATGCCAAGAGAGTTACATCAAAGACGAATTAGTGAGATTGATGCGATGTGTAGGAGTTTGAAGATCCATTTATTAGTATTTTTGAAGACCACGTTGACTTTGAGTAGCGGTTCCCAACATGGGGTAGATTGCCACCGCGAGGGCAATTTGGAATTTGTCGCGGGGTGACAAGTTTCTGGCGGTTACTTGGTGGCTTCACCTAGCGTCATATGCAAGAAATTCATTTTCTATGGACTGTACAGAATTCTCTAAGATTCCAAATTAAAGGAATTCAAGGACAACTTTCGGAGTTGAAGGAGGGGAATTACGCTTGAATCGTGGACCCATTCCAGACTTTAAGTAGCCCACGAGTTCCTTGCTGAATGCACATGGATCTCCGGCATTCTGGGGCGAAAATGAACCTGCCGGAGCTTGAAGAACGGAACGGATGCCTGAGCTTGAAGCTTGGGCTGGCTGGTGCAAAAAGGCAGGCCTCGCAATGCCCCAAAACTTATCGAAGAAGTTGCAAAGCATCAATCGCCCTTCGCGACGACGCATCTCTGGAAAGCCTCCTTTGCGCCATCACGACCAAAGGGAGACGTTGACTCGATGCTGCTGCTGCTAATTCGATCAGCGATGGCCTCGATCACATTCAAGTTACGGTCAAGGCTAGGTTACGGTCAAAGCATCAACAGCAACATCGATCATATTGAAGTCAAGTCAAGGCCACATGAATGTATCGACGTCGACCTCGATCACATTCAAGACAAGGTTAAGGCCAGGTGGCAGCCTCGACATCGAAATTTGGATGCTCACGTTCAATCAAATAACTCAATCAAATGCTTTCCCTCCAATGCTGACAAGCTGCTCAACTCGGAAACTTTTCCCTAGAGTATTTTCTTCAGTCCTTGAGATGGCACATTATCTCAACTGTGATTTTTTCAACTGCAACAATTTTATGTGTTAACGGTTTGTTTACCAACCTCCAAGGGACAATGCAGATCGATGGCATGAGTCGACACTCCCTCCGAAGAATTTCTTCCCAATAGTTTGATATGTATTGAACTCCTTCTCAAATTTTATAGCAATTATTTCACAACATTTATTATTCAAATTATCAAAATCACATGACAACGATAGTGAGATTTTTAACTTCCCATGCTTTTCGCCTACAAATATAGTAATTCAATTATATCAACTTTGCTTCCTCAGCTAAGTTGAAGAAACTTCTCAATGTCACTGCGTTTCCGATCGCGAGTTCCCTGTCTGAATTCGATCAAACACAGTGTGTATTTACATTTCATTCAATCTCAAGGACTAATTGCAGCCTATCTCAGGTTGCACTGGAGCTTGTCAATTCGATTAGCCATTTAATAATCCCTCGAGTACCATTTTGAGGTCGCTTACTCATACCTTGAGTACAATACCGTTTTAGCGAATCAAGTGCGACAAGAATATGTAAATTCAATTGCAAAATGATACTTAGATCATTAATAAGAAAACTTGGCATCACAATTTCGTCAATTTGGTGTCTAGTTTTATTCGCAGCTTCTCTTGCACTAGTTGATAATTTTGATATTATCAATTACTGTAATCAATCTTTTAATTAGAAATGAGAAAAAAATGAATCAATTTTCTTGTTAAAAACACTTCTTAATTTGCACAAGTAAACATCATAGTAGTTATGCAAGAAGTGCGTTGATAAGACATTGGTTGCTGCAGTATTTCTCAACGGTTTATATCCTTAGGCCCAAATTTCCTTTTCACATGCCCTTATGGTAGACCGACATTTTCTAACCAAAGTTATTTCTACAGAACCTTTTTCAAAAATAAATGAGCAAATCTATATTTACTGCATACAGTACTTATGATTAACTCAAGGAATGCTAAAACCTGTACGAACAAAAAATATGAAAAAATGAAATCGATTTGCACCTCCTTATGAACCTATTTACGCTCGTAGTCGTGAGGTTCATGATGTGAAAAAACAAAAATATTGATAATCTCTCCCTAAAAATTATTCCAGTGTAAGAGTATGTTAAAAACACAGATTCTGTGCCATTGATAAAGCAGATGGTACGCGAAACGTCTGGCGCGTCAGATCTGTATTTTTAACATACTCATACACCGGAGTAATTTTTAGGGAGAGATTATCAATATTTTTGTTTTCTCACATTAAATTCTTTTTTACAACATTCAGTATGGATATAAAATGTGATAAGCGCCAAAAGGCTCATCCAAGGCACTCCGAAAGCAATACAACATCGTCTTCTCCAATTCTCAAAATTACCCGATTCATCTTACCTATTTGCCCCGATTTCAAATGCGCAATAGTCTTAGGTATGGACTGTGGTCAATGTTCACTCATCTGTGCTGGAATGAAGTCATCCCTCTCCACTCACTTCAAAATGAGAATATAAGACACGGCAAGCATCTGCGTCATCTAATCTCAGAACACAATCGCACTTTTTATCAAAATAGTCCGGCAGCCAGAGTGAGTTTCTGCAGGGAACGTGGCCGAAAATGAGTATGTCACTTTGAAAAAATAATGTTATGACTTTCAAAGAATGACCCTATTCCTATTACGAATCTGCGTGTCTGCCGAATGGTACGCAGATTGCAGTTTTTGGCAAAAATGAAATTTTCCATGCTTTCTCTTAACAACAGAAAAGTACGAAGTCTTGAGCCACAATTTTCGGCATGACGTCTGTGGTTCAGGTGAATGCGATATTAACATGCTTCTGATCGGTGATGTATGCGAGAATGAGGTTCAATGAGGGATAAAGTGGGCCAATATGTTGGTGTTTGTCGACAGTAGAAGCCTTACAAAATCTGAATGTGTGTAGCTTCATGGATAAACGTTCATGAACATGATAAGATCTGCAGACAAATCATGCCGAAACTTATGGCTCTAGACATACTACTTTTCAGTTGACAAGGGACAACATAGAAAGTTTTATTTTTGCCAAAAACTGCAATCAGTGTCCCAACATGTGCTTTCTTTTATCGTGGCTAATAGGGATAGGAGCCAAGTAGGACTCGGCAGACGCGCAGATTCGTAGTTGGAAGAGGGTGCACTTGATTCTGTGAAAGTCTCATTTTTGGCCTCTTTCCCTGCAGAAACTCGTTCTGGCTGCCGGACCAAAAATGAAGGATGCCGTTTGTTTATCGCCTTTTGCAGAAAGAGAAGTAGATTTTTGATTGAGCAGGCGAGACGACTATCAGGCCATTTCAAACAACAATGCAAATGTATCACTAATGAGCTACATATTCAATCACTACGAGTCGAAAAGAGGATGTTTATTGGCTTGATATTTTCGACGCAGCAAAAAATCGTGTCTTTCTTAAAATGGCCATTATGGTTACTCATTGAGTTTTGCACTCAAAACTCTTCATATGAAGTTCATCAAGTTAGTCCAACGACATTCAATCAATGTGGCGAATCATCCTTAGAGCTATAGATTTATATTATTTGCCATCTGACAAAATGCTGCAAAATGATTCATGTCACTCTTTGATGATTGAAAGGCAGTTTTACATTCATCGAAGCTTTCTTTTTCACATCGGCTAAGCGAGGGGCTGACAAAAACTGAAAAACCCACTTGCGCGGTTGTGGGGTTGGGTTTTTTAGAGTTTTGACCAACCCTGGCTTGGCGACGCCCCCGTAAGACGTCCAATCATCCACCGATGGGCGATGTTGCCCACGTTAGCGACCACCTCTCTGTTAGATGTCTATGGCACAGCAGATGATCACGATATGATTCATAGAATCATAAATTCATGAAAGACATATTGGGAATGGATGCGTTTCATTGAAAGTTATCAAAATAATCTTTGCAAAAAATGGTAAAATCGGGACTTTTGAAAAGGTGCTTTTCAAAACAGGTCATGAACCTGTTCTATTTGACCTTCTAGTAGGCCAAATCCAACGATCTGTGGTGAAGTTTAAAAATGCGGTCAAACTAAAAGTCATAAAAGTGTAGGGCAGACTGCTTGTATCTATAAGGGCCACATCAAATATGTGACAACAACCTCCACGGTTGAATAGGGCTACTTTATAACTTTGAATAGGTTGATACCAACATCCGTTGTCCGCTTTAAAAGATGGAAGTAAACCATGATTCCAAAATAAACTTTCAATGTATTTCGGCATACTTAACTTATTTTTCCATGCTTAATGCATCAATTACTGTATTTTGTTCATTATTTTTCACTCCAAAATTCGGATAGCTTCGTCGACATGTTATTCGCTTCATGTCAAAGAAAAGTAGTATAAGCATCAAACTGTACACAATTGACTTTCTCAGGCAGCACTACGGAATCTCAGTATCCAGTATCAGCCGTTAGCTTTAGGATCATAATGCTAGGCAATTCACGATGTCAATGGACTCTAGGGCGTTACAACGTTCTACAAAGGGCTGCACCAAGATATTAAGTCTGGGAATCGTAGAGAGTGAGCCCCCGAGAGAGTATCATAGAAAGAGGCCTGCTGATGACTTTAAATGTCGACTATTCACATCTCCAATTATTGAAGTGTGGATACAACTCAATTATAACTGCAAGAAACTTTTTTGGCAGAATGAAAGTAAACACAACATATTACGCAACAAAAAAACAATGAGTAGAACAACGCATTTTATCATTCGCACGTGCATAAAAATTGCACTTCAAAAAAAAATAGCGAACCCGCGGTTTTACTGAAAAACCTTTTGCAGTTTGCCTTTTGCAGGTTTCACCTTTTACCCTTTTCCCCTTTTCCCCTTTTTTTCTTGGTATCAATTATTATTATTAATTCAGTAATTGTTTAATTTTTAATTTATTTATTTCATGACTTTTATTGTATTGTCTGTGTATAGTTAACATTCCTTGTCATTATTTTCATGTGTTCTGGTCGATGATGCTATGACAGTGATTGTGTACGAGGTGAATTGACATTACGTGAACTGATTTTCTGTAACTTACATGTCTGTGTTTATGTCACAACGGTCGTACTCCTCGTGATGAGAGGCCGCGAAAGCGCTCAGGAGAAATAAATATGAATACATTGGCGTTACTTTGTCTGCAAAAGTTGATCGGGCATAGATATTGCTTCGAAGTACTTCTAAAATGATTTTACGTAATTGAAGTTGAACATACAAAGATAAATTATTTTCAAATTCCACCATTTCCTCTTTGTAATTGCAGTTTAAAGGCTTACAACATGCAATGCGTTGATGAACCTGGCGTGAAGCAAACATCGTTGCTTGCTACTCATGTTTTCGAAAACTCAATTATTCATGGTCTTAATTTACATAGCTGAATAATGACAATATTGCTCAACCGCAATATTTTCGCTTGCTAGTCTAGACATAACATGAATTCTTGGACGACAGGCACTCTTGAAGGATTATTGAAATAAACATGAAACAAAAGATCATAAGTTAACAACGAATTTGATGATACAGTAATTTGTTAGGGTGACCTCGCATTATTGAGAAAGAAATTTGCGGAGTTTTGAGGAGGCGAGCACCCTGTTGATTGAATGAAATTCCTATAAACTGACCTGAATTTTGACAAGAATCAGTCGATGTCGCACATGAGCGCTCTATACATTATTCGAAAGCTTCCATTCTTTGCCAACCCGGACCAGCCGTATCTGAAGAATCCTGGCCCAGTCCCGGCCCGCCCGATTAGCCCCACTAACTTCCTAATTGTTATTAGTCAATTTTGTTGTACCCCTATTGTTATGACCCAACATATTGGCGACGCATTACGTGCGCAATATACATAGGACAACATTCATGGTTGATTCTTCTACATGTCTAATTAGTGAATCTGCAAGCTGAATGTACTTGAGTAATATTTCCGTCTTAATTTAAAAACGATCTCCAATATATAAGTTCTGACAGTTAAAAGGGTGATCCATTTGACTTATTTCAAATACACATGCAAGAGCACCTAAAGCAGCAAAACGCGAAAAACTAAGTTTTAAAACTAGCTAACCAATACCTAAAAACTTTTGAACTCCTATATTTTTGTATATTATAACATGAGAAAATGTTCGAATTCCATAATTTACGCCAATGCAGTTGCATTTCTTCATCGTGTAGCTATTTCTAGATCACTATGATGGCTGATTTTGTTACGCGGATGTGCAAGAACACATCTGCAATGTGTCATTTATTAATCCTCAAGAACTTGTGATCTCCATCTATATACTTCCTTTTGATAATACTCTGATTGATTGAATTTCACATCTATACAAGCATGAATAAATTAGGAAGTTCCAGTACCGAATCCGCTTCCGTTCATACAGATAAGGCTCAAGCTCGACCTGCATTCATGCACATTAGGCGGTCTCATACAAATCGAAGTTCCCAATATGTATTTCAAAAATAATAATCGTAAGTAATACACGGAATACATTTCTTTTTATAAATGTCAAGGTGCATCATAACAAGATATATCAGCATTTCAGGTATTCTCTACATTCTGTGATTCTGGATGATTTTCGAAAACTCAACAGCACTGAACAGATTCTGTACTTTTAACTGCAGGTGTGGAGAATAACGAAAACAATTCATTATCGACTTGAAGCATTCGCGTTAGAGAGTAAATAGTGACAAGATTGTTTTGAAAAGCTATACGCAGTTCAAAACATACTCCTAAGATCTCCAAAATATTTATTTTTCAACGAACCGATAAATTCTTTGTAACAGTGTTCCTTATGAACTATGAATATGACATTTTTGAGTCAGTTCATAAGTCTATTCTAAATATGATTGAGAACATATTGTTGCAATTATTATAGAACATTTGTGTTCAATTATTATATTTTGTTAATATTGGGGAGTCTGTGAAGTCTTCGGCTATTGTGAACAATTGTGAGCCCAAACATAAACAACTAACATGCAAACCGAATTTTTTAGCAATTTGGCTTGGTGTGTAGACCATGGACCGAAATTCATCCAAGAAAAAAACGGAAAATCGGTAAAAACCGGGGTTTGATTGAATAAATTTGAAATATTTACATTAGACTAATTTCGTAAAAAAACGGAAAAGAAGGAATAAACGGAAAATTGCAATCCCTGGTGTAGACTGTAGAATGTTCTCAAACCAGACTTTGCATTCAAGCCGAACAACTGTCTTCACATGAAGTCGTCCGGATAACATGGAAAAAATATAATGATTCTACCGAATCCTCCTTACCTTAACTGTGAGGTTACATCAGTTCTTATCTACCTATGAAGCTATTGGTGGACTACCACTGACTCTCAGCGGCATCTGTGTTGAACAACTGCCAGCATGCATGCATGCTATTGAACGATACACGAAGATTGATACAAAACGAATAAATAAAATTCTGCGGTGAATTCGGCACGTCACTGCTTCTCTAAACGTTCAGCGATTTCGAAGAAAAACATCCAAAGCATGGTCAGAGAGGTTCCTTTCTCCCTGTGCCTTCACCATGCCCAAATGTTGAATATCTAAAGAGAATGACAAAAATTAAGACAGTAAAAGACACCAACACTTTTGATTCCCAGACCGCACTCGCCTGACCCGAGATTCGAAACAAATTCCGCGGTGGAGATGAGCTCGCACCGCCCTCACCAGGGACATCTCTTTAGATATTCAATATAGTAAGGTAGAGTTTTGTTGTCATTACCCAAATCATAGAGTAAGCATATTAGGTAGAGTGGTAACTCCGCATTTATTAAATCCCCAATGTGTATACACTTTCGAATTTATTAAATGATCTCGAGGGAAATACAATTGGCATTGTTACCAAATGTGAGATATGCAAATTTTTACAGTTTTGAAGAAATTGCCACGGAATTGAGTGATCATAATAGTATAATGCAGAAGGAATGATGGTATTTTTCACATTCTCAGTATATGACAGCCTTGGAGATTCAATGTTTGCTAAATTAGCAATTCGATGGGTTCCGATTACTTTCATGCTGAACCTCATGAGTATTTTCCTAAGCGTGATCATATCATAGGCAACCAGCTAGTGGCAGAGCAAAATCACATAATCAAAGACAATGATTTCAGTTAACTTTGAAAGATGTAAATGGGTTCACATCATTATTCAGATTCAATAAATGAAACATGAAATCAGTTAATCATAAATTCATCCCGGTGAAAATTGAATTAAAAACGTGAAATTTCAGCCAAGAAAGCACGAATAATATCGCGACATTTTCATGAAGACTTCCAGTATAATAAGGATTATGAAATTCCGTTGACAATCAGCTTAATTTCTGCTTAGTTACGATGCTTATTAGCAAATATTCATTCCTTTTGATATCAAAATTGTTTCATACTACTTATATAGGGGCTCATCTCGGTAGCATATAAATTGGCAAAATTTTGACTTTTTTAAAACTGCTCAAATGATTTTTTGGACCACGGGAACGTTATCTCCGCAATAAACTGAATCTTTTCACATAAGAATTTTCACTGTATACATATACTTTTTTGAGTCGACACTTATGTATCACACTACTGTATGATCCGAATGTTTTATTATTGAAAAATTGCGGTTTCTAAAAAGGCTATTCTTACATTTAGACCACTGCCTAACTTGTACAATTCCAAAAACGGTTGTATAATACCTCATTTGAAGAGCTGAGAATGAAAGCTTCCGAATTGTGTATGGCACATTGATCTACGATGAGATTGAAGGGTAAGAGAATCGATTAAAGTCTTTTTTATGATCAATTCTGCAGTTGATGAGAGCTGAGAACAATTCGAGTCCACAAGAGGCGCTTTGATTCTTATTCATATGGGGTTCGCAATGTTTGTTTTTGTGCGGCATGATGACGGCGTATCAGGGGCTGGCCACCCAGAACAGGGGGCAGCTGCTCCAACGCGATGTCATCCTCTTCCGACAACCCGGTTGCAGAGGTCCCTAAATAGCATAGCGTCATCAAGATCCGCCTTTGGATGCCATCCCAATAGAGGACCAGCTTTCATGCCCTCCACCATGATGCCCATGTCAGTGCAATTGGGCGCCTTTTCCCTGACGACAACATGGCAGGGGTCAAGGACGACCCGAAAGTAGCCGCCTCGTTGCCGGACAGCATCGCTGCATGTCTCAATAGCCAAAGGCGACGCTATCAAAACTGCCCGAAACATCAACATAATTCACTCACGTAGACAAGGCAGGAAAGATGAATGTTTCTTTGATGAATGAACATGAACCCGAAACATGAAGATGAATGAAAAATGAAAAACCAAGTTGGCATGTCTTGTGGACCGACCCTATTTTAGTAGCCTCCTAAGACATGCATAAGATACAGATATGCTAAAAGGCAACAACCCCACGCCCACCAGGGATGATTTTGCTGTGAATCCTGTTGTTATTGTGATATTGTTGATCATGCTGGACTTCAACCCTTCCGCTCACATTTAATAGTTTAATAAAGACATTTAAACAAAGGAGTGAAACAGAGTTGCCGGAAAGATCAAAGAAGATGGTTGGAAGAAAGAGTTGCTGAGGCAGAAGAGGCAGCAGAACGAAACGACTCAAAGACACTTTATCGAATCGTTAGGGAGTTGACACGTGGACTAAGTGGAAGTGGAAGCAATGAGACAATCGAGAACGGGAATGGCATGTCCTTGTGTCACCGGAAGAAGAGGACCAGTGGTGTGTTGACCACTTCGATGATGTCCGTAATCAGCCGCATCCTAGTACGCTGTTCGAGTTTGAGTACGAACAAACATTTTTCCTTTTAATGTTCGATTGGATAATATAACAACTTCTGAAGTCGCCAAAGATATTTATAGTCAGAAGAAACACAGAGCCTCAGGATTAGATGAAATTTCTGCAGTGCTCAAAGTATGGTGGCGACGTCATTGTAGACCATCTCGTCCAGGTATTCAACTCAATTTGGCTGGATGAAGATGTACGAGATGAGTGGAGATGTGGAGTAATTGTTCCTTTAAGCAAGAAGGGCCGACTGCAAAAATTGGCGAGGGATCACCTCGTTGTCGGTACCTGGCAAAGTGTTTTCTACTGTGATTCTCAATTGATTAAAGGAAGAAGTGTACTATCACCTTCGAGTATAGCAGGCAGGTTTCCGAAGCGCTAGATCGTGTGCTGAACAGATATTCGCTCTGCGAAACATCATTGAGCAATGTCACGAGTTCTAAAAGCCTCTCGCAGTCAACTATGTCGATTTCAAGAAAACATTCGACAGTATACATCGGGAATCCTTGTGGCAAATTGTGCATCTCTGCGGTGTCCCACAAAAGTACATAACCATCTTCAAGTCTCTCTACTGAAACTCAAGATGCTTCATTAGAACAAAAATTGGCATTCCGGAAGAGTTCGACATTGTGACGGGCGTTCGTCAAGGCTGTATACTGTCGCCCTTCTTATTCCTGATCGTCATTGACTTCATCATAAAGAAAACAATGACTTGTCAAAGTCTTGGTAGAAGCTGGGATGGACGTCGACTAGGCGACTTGGACTTCACCGATGACATCGAGCTGATCAGTCATAGTCGAAACACTTACAAACGTTTTGGCAGAAAATGCGGGAAAAGTTGGCCTTCGCATCAACAGCGAAAAGACGAAGACGATGTACATGAATGATGATCCACTCAACCCACCTATTGTGATCGGACTGCGTAACATTGAATGCGTTCGACAATTCAAGTATCTCAGCAGCAAAATCGCCGATGATCGTGACGTGGAAGGGGATGTGTGCGATAGGCTGCGCAAAGCCGCTGCTGTCTTCGGACATCTGACTCCTATATGAACAGTAGTATTGGGTATGACATCCGGCGCGTCGCTTCGCTTAGCTTCGCTCGCACCGGATGTCACACCTTGCGAGATTTTCAAAAATTTAGGTAGTCTCCAAATTTCGAAAATTTAAGTTGTCTCAAAATATCACGTAATCGAAAATTTAAGTTGTCTCAAAATATCACGTAATCGAAAAGTTAAGTTGTCTCAAAATATCACGTAATCGAAAATTTAAGTTGTCTCAAAATATCACTTAATCTAAAAAATATCGCGTGGTCGAAAATTTAGGCAGATGAAAATTTAAGTTGTCTAAGAATTGCACATAGTCTCAATATACCAGAAGATTGTATTCAAAATATTTCTTTAAAAATGGAAGAAACCTCAACGGGGACGGCGACGACGAAAATGGAAGAAACTTCGAGAATATATCCTTCGTTATCACAATTAAAAATAACTGAATTGAATAAAGAAAAACACAACGATAGAGTTAGGTATATGAAAGATAAGGAATCTCAATTATTATTAAGATTAGAGCATTATAAAAAATTAAGAAAGAGATGGTCTAAAGTTAAGAATGTAACACAAGGTATTGGAATATTTTTAACAATAAGTTTAGGTGCTTTAACAATTGTTATATCTTCAGGTGTTTTAGTAATTCTAGTAGTTGCTACTGCTTTAACAGGTACGGGTGCTTTTACAACTTCGCTTGTTACAATGTTAGATAAATCTTTAATTACTAAGAAACGAAAATCATTAAAAACTAAACATTTACATATTAAAGGAGTCTATGACAAATTACATTACTACTTTCGAAGAGTATGTGATGATAATGTTATTACGTTAGATGAGATTGAAAAATTTGATCAAATAGCTAATGAAGTAAATCAAATATCATTTCAATTACAGTCAGAAAAAGTTGATGACAAGAATAAACAGGATGGCAAAATTTCTAGTGATGGTAAAATTTCTAATGAAGAAAATGATAAAAAATTTTTAATGAGCCAAAAACTTTAAGCGAAAATTTAAGCAAAACTTTATTAAACAAAACTTAAAACGAAAAGATGTCAGACGCCAAAGCAATAAAAAAAATTTTGTTCAGTAAAATGTTTTTGTTGTATTCCAATGGTACCACAAAATTCAAATATTATATTTTAAAAATGGATAAAATATAAGATGAAAAATATAATAAAAAATGTAATATAAAACTAAAAAAAATATAAAAATATAATATAAAAAATGGATAAAATTAGAGCTGATAATTTTAAAAGAATTAAACAATTAGAAGAGTTAATAAAACAAAGAAATATTATGAAAATCATCTTCTGCATAGAATGATAAAAGCTGGTATTCAATCTGATATGTTTGAAAAAATGCAGCAATCCGAGCAAGTAAAAACTGATTTTGAAAAACTATGGAACCATTTAAAACTCTTGAAAAAGAACTTACAAATAATGATAAACAAATTAATATAACAGATCCAGCTCACAAAACTATATTAGATGACTATGGCTTACTAGAATCAAACATTAATAAGAAATTACCAAAATCTATGCAATTTGAACATTCTATTTCATTTATAGATGGAAAAACAATACCTAGATTTTATCTCGGACAAAAAGAAATATTTTCACAACCTTTTCGAGGTTTAATTTTTTCACCAGATAAATCTCCTTTTAGTTTAGATAGAAATTTTGTTGATCTTTTAAGAGGAGCAGATTTAAATAATTATGCTGTAGAAGATCTCATAAAATCTAAAGCTATGTTAGATAGAGTTGGTGCAGCAAAATCTCTTAGACGTTATAAACAATTAGAAAATTTATTATCATCGGGAGTTAAAGTAGGAAAAAGTTTTAAAACAGAAACAACTGTATTCTTACCAGATAATCCACAAAAATTACTAAATAGATTAAATATTTTAATATCTGCAATAAAAGAAGGACATAATTCTAGTTTCAATGAAACTCATGCTATATTGAAAAGACTGTTAGAAAAGAAGATTCTAAATGAAGAGGATTATAAAAGTATAGCTGAAATATGTTGTTGTTTTTAATTTTTTTATCAAAAAATATTTATTAAAAATTTTAACTAAAAAATGTGTTCAGCAGATTTAGACAAAATTGATAATCATTTAGAAAATCTAACAGAGATTTTGGGTTCATCAAATTTAGTACGACGTTAAAAATTATAACAACTACTTCATCACACACTTGTAGTTTAGAATCCATTCTACATTTAGAACAAAATAAAAATTGTCAAATTGCATTGACTAGTTTCTCCACATTTAAAACGTTATCAAAGATGTGAATGATCAATTTAGATATTCTACTGATAAAGGTAAAACGTGGAAAGTACTAACTTTTCTTCCTGGTTCTTACGAAGTAGAATCAATATCAAATGAAATTAAGAGACATTTAGGTATACCATTTAAAGATAAGAAACAACTACAATTTGCAGTTGAACCGGCAGTTAATAAATTTTCTCTTACTTTAGACGAAAATCATCAAGTTGATTTTAATCATGATAGATCATTGTCAAAGCTACTAGGATTAAATAAACAAACCTATAGTCAAGGCTTTCATTTAGGTGAGAAGATTCCTCAAATAACTGAAATAAATTCAATTGTTGTACATTGTGACATTATTGAAGGAGGATATATAAATTGCAAATTGTCAAATTTAATATTCAGTTCTCCAGCTTTTACTGTACCCATAGGTTATAGATTAAATGTATTTCCACAAACATAAATATATTTCCCCATTACAAGAAAAACTATTGACAACATTAACATTAGAATCACTGATGAGAAAGGACAAGAAATAAATTTTGGAGGTGAAGAGATTATGATAGATCTTTTGGCTAGAGAAGTTTAATTTTCTTCTTAAAAATAAAACTTTTTTATTAAAAAAATGAGTGAAGTGCCCCCATTAAATAAAAAAAACTTAAATTTAATCATCATCCAAATTTATCTAATAAAGTTTTGTCAGTTATTTGTGGAAGATCAGGATGCGGAAAAACATACTTATCATTTAAAATTTTAACGACTCCAAATTTTTTGGATTATAACAATCTTATAACTTATACAACAACAGCAGAACAACCCGTCTATCAATTTTTAAAATATGGATTTGAAACTAATCTTTTAAAAACAGCAATTGCTTCATTATTCAAAGAATATGAAAAATCTGAATATGAAGAAGAAATAAGTTCGTGGTGTGAAGAAGCAGCAAAAAATAATCAGTTAGTAAAATCCAATAAAAATAAGCATATAAAAATACAATTAATAGATGATAGTGGTAACATGCAAGATCCTAGTAAACTAGATAAAACAATGAAACATTGTGTAATTTTTGATGATTGTGTTAATGATAGAAATCAGTCAGTTCAGAGAAATTATTACACAAGAGGTAGACATAATAACTGTAGTGTTTTTCATTTAACACAAAGTATGTATTCATTAGATGGAAGTGTCATTAGAAAGAATGCAAATATATTTATACTATTTGAAATAAATGCAAGAAACTTAAGTGATTTGTTAAGAGATTTATGCGTAAGAAATAAAGATGAATTTAAACAATCGTGTAACGATGCTTGGTCAAAAGATTATGGCTTCATTACAATTAATATTGATAAAAAATTCATGATAGAGTTATAGAAAATATTTTCGCGGAGTGATCGAATAATTTTTTCAAATAAATTTTTTATTAATAAAAAAAATATGTTGAACGCGTACAAGATAGAACATGTACCAGTTTAAAAAGATTATCGTCATCCTACAAACCCTGTCAATTCGAAGAAAGAAGTTAGATTTTATTATCATCATAAATACGTAGCGCTCGTTACAGATTATAAAACAAAACATGGTATTAAACCGTGTGTTAAAACAAATAACTTTCCACTTTGTTTAAGAAGTTTCCGAGTATGTTTGACATACAATATATTATAGTGGTTGTGAAGAAAGAAAATTTAACAACACATGAATTACAAACATTACATCAATTAAATATTCCTGTGTATATGTAAAAATACATTTTTTCTTTTAAAAAATATGAATCGTGAAATGTCTCTCGGACTAACGTCTAGGATTGATGAATTAAACAAGAAACAAATTGCAGAGTTTGATGCACAAATTAAACGTAGTAAACGTATTAAAAAATAGAAACGTAGTATTAAACGTAATATTAAAAAACAGAAACGTGGAACAAAAGAAATATTAGAAACTCCTATTACTAATATTTTTTTTGATGATAGAATTAAGGATGAACTTGGTGATGATTTATGTAATTTTTTTAATCCAAATGAAATTAAATATGAAAATGTATCTTTTATTAATGTAGTAAATGATATGCGTAAACTTTTAGCAAATGGTAAAATTATTAATTTACTTGGAAAAGTTATTAAAGATCAGGAAAATATAATTCAAAATTTTTACGTAACCTTCTTTAATAAAAAATCATTTGAAACATGGTTTTCTAATCTGGAAGAGAAATCAGATAGTCAGGAATGGATTTTTACAGGTGATATTAAATATGAAGATTTTGGAATGAAGTTAGTACAAAGATCACATAGAGGTGCAGGTATTAAGATGAAATATAGAATCAAAGAATATTTCGGCGAATATTGTTATATTCCTTCTGAAGATTTTTGTTTTATTAAATGTTATAATGTTTTACGAGGTTTTAATGAAGAACAAGGAGAAATGATGAAAGAAATGTTTAATAATTTTTATGTAAAGGGAAAGCCACATCGAGAACAGGAGTAATGTCAAACTGCAAATTTTCTCAGTTCAATAAATTTTTTGGAGAAAGTTTTCAGTATTACAGTCCTTCGAATCGTCAATTAAATCTTAGAGGAATTGAAACGTTTCATAATTATGTTTATTACAATTATTTTCACGAAGGTTCAACAATTGGACACTATTGTTTAATTAATAAATCTCATAAATTAAAAGCTATTAGAGAAATTGAAAATAATTTCAAACCAATATATAAAACAGTTACTGATGAAAATGTAACAACGCGTCCATATAAAATCATAACAAAGAAAAAAATTGACTATAGTTCAACATATATTTGGGATCTCGAAACGTTTCTTGATCCTAGCTGTTCAACAGCTCATCCTATTCCTTATGCTGTAGGAGCTATTAATTTTAATAAATTTATATGTTGCTTACCGAAACAAAGATTGAAAGAATTAGAAACACGTTTGTTAAGTGATATGATTGAAATTAAACGATCAAAAGATGAAGATGAAATCAAAAAACTTAAAAAACAAATTAATGAGTATAATAATTTAACTGAATTAGAATTTAACAAACTTCAAAATTGTGTGAAAATATTTACGAGAACTGAAGATGATGAATGTCCAATCGGGGGAAACCCAGAGGACGCATGTCCGATACATCAATTTTTTAAAACTCTTGGAAAATTTAATTATTCGAAAGTCACTTCAATAGCCCACAATTCATCAGGTTTTGATTCTCATTTTCCGATAAAAGCTAATTTTAAATTATCTAAACCGCCTCTTAAAACTTCAAGAGGAATATCAACTGCTTCATTACAAAATCCTTATACAACTGAATGTGTTAGTAGATATATTCAAAAATCTTTTAGATTTAAAAATAATAATAATAATAATATGAAAAAAAATTCACCTACAGGTAAATTAGCACTTCAAACTATTATAATGAAATGTAGTTATCAACATGTAAAAACAAGTCTTTCTAAATGGTGTGAGAATTTTAAAATTCCTACCAATGTGTGTAAATTAAATTATGAAATTGGAGACATAACACATGAAAATTAAAGAAAAAGAAAATGAATGGAGACCATATTTAGTTAACGATATTCATTCTTTAGCTTTTTTTATCTACAAATATAATAATGTTATGCGAGATTTAAGATATAATAAGTAAGTGAAGATATAACTACTAATTTCACATCCTCCGCTTTAACAGTTAACGGTTGGATGAAAAGCGTACAAAATGACAATATAAATATTCACTCTCATACAGATTTATGGGCCAGAAATTATATTAGAAAATCTGTTGAAGGTGGAAGAGTTTCAGCAAATATAAGAAAATACATATCTCCATTTTCTAACATCTTGTTACCAATATTAAAACAGTATTTACCTGGAAGCAATTTAATAGATTTAATGAAACAGTATCGAGATTTAGGAGATAAAACTGAAATTTGGAAGAAAATTTCAAATCAACTACTTGAACAAAAAAATGAATTTCTAATGGCTTTTGATGCAACATCTTTATATCCATAAGCTATGTATGACGAACATTCAGAATACCCTAAATCTGAATCAGCTACAAAATTTCGTCCAGAAGAAGAACGAGAAATAGTATCTAAATTTGATAGTCAAACATTTAGACCTAAAACTTGAATATTTACAGTTGTGTTTCAATATCCGAATGATATATTCTCTTGCGATGCGACCACTTGTAAACGCAATTCAAAATGCGGAAGTCAGTCATAATAGTTTATAATGCCACAAAGCTCTCGCTGCCTCTTTAAGCAAGCTACGGCAGAGGAATGACAAAATGTCGGTACAATCACGAGTGATAAACATTCACATCAGCAATGCGCAAAGACCAAAGGGCAACCACGGACACTGTTTGACACACTATTGTACAAACGACCAATCACAGTGTGTTAGACGCCAAATATCTAGTTAAAAACAGGGGAGCAGATAATAAGCAATCTTTACAGTTCTGACACAATAAATATCAAAGAGAAGCCGAACAAAGGAGTTATACAAGCAAACGATAAGTACTCTAAAAACAGAAATTGAGCAAAATAGGAAGGGATAATGAAAAAGAGAGAAAAACAGAGAGAGTCATAAAGAAAAAACATCAGACTAAGACACAGTCAAATAAAAACTCCTTCTGTACACACAGCACGGGTTTGGTCAAGCGGATTTGGACTGCTTCAGCGACTCTCAACTCGAAGGGGGAGCGGCAACACTTCACCAGCCTGAAAAAACTCTCACTTTGAATTTCTTTGCAGGACACAGCATGGCGAGTTATTGCGGAGCTGGGAGGTGCAGCTTATCTTGGTCGAGACTTCCTTTGGAGACACCATCTTGGAAGATGCTCGGCAGTGCGTTTTCCCATTGATCTTTCAGTGCGTCCCACGTAGCCTGCTCCACAGGCGCAATCGTATGTATAAATGACATTTGAACGGTGGGAGAACGGAATTCGATCTTTAGGAGCGTTGGAAGCAACAGTTCTTGTTCGATACCACACTTTGAGACGTATGTGAAAATAGGCCCTCTCTACCGACTTGATGAGAGAGCGCGCTGTTTGAACTGATGAATTTCCCTATATGGGAAACTGAAGAAAACCACTTTCTTCTCAACCGACGGTATCGAAGGACGAGTAGTAGCTGCTGAGTGTCTTTCGATGAACCAACTTAGGTAGCCGTTCTTCAAGAGAATTTGTCGAAGGAGGTTGAACTCATTCCGGAGATGAGAAGGAGAGCACAATCTTCTGCCTCGATAGAAAAGGCATTTGATGATATTGATCTTGTACACACGTGGGCAAAATGCGTCGTAGTGAATATACAGACCACAGAAGGTTGGTTTGCGGTAAACGGACGTCTCTATTTTCCCTGCTTGGAGGTGCAGCTTTACGTCAAGGAAGTGATCTCCGTCATCCTCAGTGAACTGCAAATTGTCATGCAAGGTCATCAAGAGCTCTCGAAAGTGGTTGTAGTCCTGCCGCCGAATGATCACATGACAGTCATCAACATACCGGCAATACGAAAATGGTCTCATTTTATCCATCAGCTTAATCTCGTGGTAGCCGACGAACACTTCAGCAAAGGAGCCACTCAGCGGGCTTCCCATCGCCAGGCCATCGATCTGTTTGTAGTGAGTACCATTGAAAGCAAAATCTACGTTCGAAATCACATTGAGGAAGAGATGGCGGAGATTCTGCTCGGAGATGGTACATCTGATACCTTCGGTGGAGCATGGTTTTGTCGGTACCACTCATCGTAGATAATGTCAATAGTCTGTTCAGTTGGGATGTTAGTGAAGAGACTAGTCACGTCAAATCCCACCATAATATGCTGCTCATTGATTGTCAGATTTTTCATCTTCTCAGCAAAGACATAGGAATTCGGAACACTATTAGCTTTGAATTTGTCAAGAATTGGCTTCAAGAACCAATCATCCAGCTTCTTGTCCAACTCGTGACCTGCAGACCCCGTCATCGACATAATTGGTCGGAAGGGGCATCCATCTTTATGTGACTTCGGCAAACCATACAATCGAGGGATGGTTGCAGTCTTGGGGATTATTTTCTCAGTATCTGCAGGTAATTGTTTTGCGCCCTGAAGTTCTCTCACAAGCTTGAAAGATGTTATACATCTTTCTGGTAAATTGGCCTATCATCGTGAGCGGGTAGCGTTCCTCAGAAGATGTGCATCGACTACAGTGGCACCTCAAGGAATATGTTCGAGAATTACAAGTGCTGGACTTCGCCTCAGCGACAACAATATTCGGCATTTTCTGTCAGCTTGCATCAACGACGCAGAAAGAAGCATTCAGTTTTGGAGTGGAAAACGTTCTGAGTGTCTCCAACGTCTCAAATCAGCGTTGTCTCTTGTGGACACATGCATTCTCTACAAAAATGCTTGATTTGTGTATAACTGTGAAACATCGTCGCGTCGGATCCATAATAATAAAAGTTTTTCGTGGCTGATGAAGCAACGTTATGGAGCCATAGATCTACCATCGACTGTCATCAATATCAGCGGGCACAAACTTCCAGAACATGTGACCGAGTCCCTGAAGTTCGGTGTTAAGCATTTTGTTCCTCTCACAAGAGTGGACAAGCTTTCAACCTTTACTGATCTGGAAATTCTCAATTGGAAACGAAGTCAAGAGAAACCAATTACACCTGTTTTGGGAAGAGAGTGTCAGAAACATTTGAGTTGTGCCGCCTATTCTATCAGCCGCTCTGTGATACCCTGCCATCACAAGGAGAAAGAAAGGAAAGAATCGTTGAAGTATCTGCGTGCTCAGAATCTTCTCCTATTCAAAAGCGACAAAGGGAATGCCAGTGTCATCTGCAAGCATGATCAGTATGTCGGAAAAATGGAGTCAATATTGCGGGATGAGACGAGATTTCAGAAATTGGGAGACGTATCTGCCTGGAATGACTCTGCCTCTCACTCTCAGCTTCTCAAGCTTGTGAGAGAACTTCAGGGCGCAAAACAATTACCTGCAGATACTGAGAAAATAATCCCCAAGACTGCAACCATCCCTCGATTGTATGGTTTGCCGAAGTCACATAAAGATGGATGCCCCTTCCGACCAATTATGTCGATGACGGGGTCTGCAGGTCACGAGTTGGCCAAGAAGCTGGATGATTGGTTCTTGAAGCCAATTCTTGACAAATTCAAAGCTAATAGTGTTCCGAATTCCTATGTCTTTGCTGAGAAGATGAAAAATCTGACAATCAATGAGCAGCATATTATGGTGGAACTTGACGTGACTAGTCTCTTCACTAACATCCCAACTGAACGGACTATTGACATTATCTACGATGAGTGGTACCGACAAAACCATGCTCCACCGAAGGTATCAGATGTACCATCTCCGAGCAGAATCTCCGCCATCTCTTCCTCAATGTGATTTCGAACGTAGATTTTGCTTTCAATGGTACTCACTACAAACATATCGATGGCCTGGCGATGGGAAGGCCGCTGAGTGGCTCCTTTGCTGAAGTGTTCGTCGGCTACCACGAGATTAAGCTGATGGATAAAATGAGACCATTTTCGTATTGCCGGTATGTTGATGACTGTCATGTGATCATTCGGCGGCAGGACTACAACCACTTTCGAGAGCTCTTGATGACCTTGCATGACAATTTGCAGTTCACTGAGGATGACGGAGATCACTTCCTTGACGTAAAGCTGCACCTCCAAGCAGGGAAAATAGAGACGTCCGTTTACCGCAAACCAACCTTCTGTGGTCTGTATATTCACTACGACGCATTTTGCCCACGTGTGTACAAGATCAATATCATCAAATGCCTTTTCTATCGAGGCAGAAGATTGTGCTCTCCTTCTCATCTCCGGAATGAGTTCAACCTCCTTCGACAAATTCTCTTGAAGAACGGCTACCTAAGTTGGTTCATCGAAAGACACTCAGCAGCTACTACTCGTCCTTCGATACCGTCGGTTGAGAAGAAAGTGGTTTTCTTCAGTTTCCCATATAGGGAAATTCGTCAGTTCAAACAGCGCGCTCTCTCATCAAGTCGGTAGAGAGGGCCTATTTTCACATACGTCTCAAAGTGTGGTATCGAACAAGAACTGTTGCTTCCAACGCTCCTAAAGATCGAATTCCGTTCTCCCACCGTTCAAATGTCATTTATACATACGATTGCGCCTGTGGAGCAGGCTACGTGGGACGCACTGAAAGATCAATGGGAAAACGCACTGCCGAGCATCTTCCAAGATGGTGTCTCCAAAGGAAGTCTCGACCAAGATAAGCTGCACCTCCCAGCTCCGCAATAACTCGCCATGCTGTGTCCTGCAAAGAAATTCAAAGTGAGAGTTTTTTCAGGCTGGTGAAGTGTTGCCGCTCCCCCTTCGAGTTGAGAGTCGCTGAAGCAGTCCAAATCCGCTTGACCAAACCCGTGCTGTGTGTACAGAAGGAGTTTTTATTTGACTGTGTCTTAGTCTGATGTTTTTTCTTTATGACTCTCTCTGTTTTTCTCTCTTTTTCATTATCCCTTCCTATTTTGCTCAATTTCTGTTTTTAGAGTACTTATCGTTTGCTTGTATAACTCCTTTGTTCGGCTTCTCTTTGATATTTATTGTGTCAGAACTGTAAAGATTGCTTATTATCTGCTCCCCTGTTTTTAACTAGATATTTGGCGTCTAACACACTGTGATTGGTCGTTTGTACAATAGTGTGTCAAACAGTGTCCGTGGTTGCCCTTTGGTCTTTGCGCATTGCTGATGTGAATGTTTATCACTCGTGATTGTACCGACATTTTGTCATTCCTCTGCCGTAGCTTGCTTAAAGAGGCAGCGAGAGCTTTGTGGCATTATAAACTATTATGACTGACTTCCGCATTTTGAATTGCGTTTACAAGTGGTCGCATCGCAAGAGAATATATCCTTCGGATATTGAAACACAACTGTAAATATTCAAGTTTTAGGTCTAAATGTTTGACTATCAAATTTAGATACTATTTCTCGTTCTTCTTCTGGACGAAATTTTGTAGCTGATTCAGATTTAGGGTATTCTGAATGTTCGTCATACATAGCTTATGGATATAAAGATGTTTAATTGTTGTGATTGACGAATGTATTGACTATATGTCATAGGTAGTAATTGTTGCATCGGTTGCATATTTTGTTGAGATTGTTTTATAAGTTGACCACATGGTGCATTTTTCATATGTGAATATAAGAACGCTTGATTTGTAAAACGCATATTACAAAGGAGTCATTTCCATTTTTATTTCTATGTGAGAAAAATTTATTTTGATTTCCATGAAATATCTTTTATTGTTAAAAAATGATGCTACCAAATGTTGGTGGAGGTGCATGTATCCCGAATAATCTTGAATCAGAAATAGAAATAGAAAATTATATCATGAAAACTGGAGACGTTTTATTTGGTCCATTACATCTTTCTATTCTTCCACAACAAAATACAGAGTTAACAAATAAACAATATGTTGATACACAAATCAATGACTTAAAAGAAAAATATATAAATCATGTTTTGGTTCCACTGATGAATGAATTAAAATTGCTTAAACTTAATGACAAATCATTAAACGAAAAATTATCAAAACTTGATAAAAAAGATAGAGAGCTAGAAGCAGATATAGCAAAACTTTTTAAAAAAATTCTGAACAATCAAAAATTTTAATATTACTTTCTATAAAGTTAAAATCTGCAGTCATTAAAAATAAACATCAGATGAAATTATTGAAAGAACAATTAGAAGATGAAATAGAAAAACTTCCTGAAAGAATTTAAAAAAATTTAAAGCAGTTACAAACTACATTCCCAAAAAGTGTTGATGAATTAAGTTCTAAAATTACTCAACAAATGAAAATGATGAATAGAATAATAAATGAAGTAAACTCACTAAATCAAAAAGTTGATAAAATGAAAACTCTTAAAATCAATTTAGAAAATGAATTAAAGAAAAATTATAAAGGAAATAAAGAGCAGTTAGATGCTGCTAAAAATCAGTTAGATGTTCTTAAAGTTCAATCAAATGCTCTTAAAACGGCGTTGAAGATGAATCAGCAGAAAATGCAAGTTAATAGAAAAGAAATTGAAATACATCACACGCTGCTTGACGCAATAGATAAAGTGCAACATAAAATTAATAAAGTTATCACGCGGTTGTTGTCCATTCACACACGTAAATCTTGATAGAACATTGTTCAGAGGCTTTAGCTGATCCAAAACGTAAATATTTTTCCCAAAAGACAAATATATTCCTAAAAAATGCCTATAATTTTTAAACACAATCTTAAACATTTTGCTTCAAATCAAAAAATACCACATGAACCATCTATGAAATCTGTTTACCATTATAACAATGTAGAAACTATTCAAAAGAAGGAGATAGTGTAAACAGCGGAGCTGGTGTAAACCGAGGAGCTGGAATATTTTCTGGTATCGGAAGTATCGTTAACTTAATTAGAAATAATAAAGATTTGATTAAATCTGCTGCAAAAGGAGTAGCTGCCATAGGTAGTACAGCTAGTGCAATATCAAATACTGTTAAGTCTCAAAACGAGTTAAAACAACTAGAAACTATTCGTAAACCTGAGAATGATTCTGAAGAACTAAAAAAATTAAAAAAACTTTTAGAGGAAACAAAAAACAAAATTGCTAACATAGCTGCTGATAGTAAACACGACAAGAAATCAATTGCAGAAATAAGAGCTAATGGTTTAGCAAAATTCTAAAATATTTTCGAAAACGAAACCTAAGAAAAATTTTTTTGTGTGTGAGAAATTTTTTTCTGTGTGTGAGAAAAAACAAAAAGTCAAAATATTTTTTATAAAAATGTCTTCTCTTATCGAAAATAAATTTAGATTAGACGATCCTCCGTTCGTCAGTTAGAATCAAAAAAAGAATGACTATATAAGAATTGCTATGAATCCCGGATCTTCTAGTAGAGTAAATACTGGAGGAGATTTAATCTTTGAAGTTGATAATCAACAAAGTTATTTATATTTACCTGATTCCTTTTTACACTGTGAATATTCTTTATACAGTGATGCCAATTTTAAAACACCACTACCAGAAACCGATAATATTGCATTAGAGACTAATTTCATTCCAAGATTATTTACACAAATGCGTTTAGATGTTGCAACTCAAAATATAAAAAAATAAGTGATTCTCCAGGTGTAATTGATAGAATGCTTAGATTGGTAACAATTGGTGAAAATAATAAAAAGCATGAAATCGAAGGTTGGTTTCCTGACACTAATGATGGTATAATTGTTGATGATTTAACTCACGCTGGAACAGATGCAGCACGAATTGCGAAAGATGAAGAAAATATTGCAAATCATTTAAATAAAACAAACAATTATGCATATAAAGAAAGACGTGAATTTAACAAGAAAAGTAAACAGACAGTAAATTGGTCATTGTCTCCATTATTCGGATACTTAGATTTGATAAAATATCATATCAATTAAAATTTAAATTAATAATTCATCGTACAGCAAATAATGAATTAATCTTTTATGGTAAGACTGGAAAAAAAGCATATTTAAAAATTGATAGACTTGAATGGTGGATAAAACATATTACTCCTAGTTTAGAGGTTGAAACAGCTATTGCAAAAAGATCAAACACTAACAAACCAATTCCAGTAAATTTTCTAAAGCGAACTGCTAGTTCTGTAACTTTTTCCGAACAAAGATTTAACTGGCATTTTACTAGAACTTCGAATACTCCAAGATATTTATTACTAACATTTCAAAGAAATAATTCTCCAAGTTTTGATAAGAACAACAATTTTTTTCATATTAATACAATTCGAAGTTTACAAGTTGCTTTAAATCAAACCCGATATCCAATTGATCTATTGAGATTCGATGATACCAATAATCAATTTATGGAAGGATATAATGCTTATCGAAATCTTTCTATAGAAATTGGAGTTGAAGAACAATTAACTCCTGGAGATTGGAGACATTTATATCCTGTTTTCTGTTTCGATTTAAGTGAACAATCTGAAGATATTATCAAGACTGGTTGTGATGTAACAATTAATATTGAAAAGAAAGATTCCACAACTTCATTGATGGCTTATGGCTTATTGCTAGAAGATGTAAAATATTCTATTGAAATTCTTGATAGACAGATGGCTAGGATAGGTTAGTAACCTGAGGACCTTTGGTCCGATCGGCTAAAGCCTCTGAACAAAGTTCTATAGGTTAATTAAAATTTCTGGTCTTAGAATTTGTTCTTAACTTAAAATCTTTTCATAACTAGAATAGATTAAACTTTCTTTTATTAAAAATTCTTAACTTAAAATTTTTTCATAACTAGAATAGATTAAAATTTTTCCTAACTTAAAATTTTAAAACTTAAAAAAATGTCGCAAGCGAAAAGTAATAATAATAAAACTGTTGAATTAAAATTACGCAAGATTGTTGACAAAAATACACCTAAAACTAATACGATTAGCAAAAAGAAATATTACATAAGTAAACTAATGATAGAGAATATTAAATTACAAGAAGAAAAGAATGGCGGGATTCTCCCGTTAATTCCACTAATAATAGGTGGCATAGCAGCTGCAGGAAGTGTTGCAGGTGGGACAGCTGGTATTGTCCAAGCAGTAAATAAAAATAAATCACAGAAGGCAGCATTAGAAGAACAAAAACGTCATAATAGAGAGTTAGAGAAAGTTGCTAGGGGAGAAGGAAAACGAGTTCTCAAAAACATTCTACATAATGTTGATGATTTAATAGAAATTAAAGAAACTAAAGATGGTTCTGGAATGTATCTAAGTCCTAGTAAGATTAGGTAAAACATTTATATTATTTTATCTTTAAAAATGTATTCTACAAATTCTACAAGTTCTACAAATTCCGAAAATTTAATTAAATTAAAAATTTCTAATTTAGATTTATTGAATTATCTCTTAAAAGTACATAAACCCCCAAATTGTCAGCATATTGGAGATGATATACAAAAAACATTAGATAACTTTCCTGGATTTATTTGGAGTAAATATTCAAAAGAAAAACATCTTTCTGGTCATTCATACGCCGGTCGAGGAACTCGATTAGATAAAAGACTAGATGAGAATAATAATCCAAAACCAGGTAAAGAACCAATAAACGGAGTTGATGCAGCAGCTTATAGACACGATTTAGCTTATCGAAATCATGATCTAAGTTCTCGTCATGTAGCTGATAGGAAAATGATAGAATTAGATAGTATTCAAAATCCTTCATTTAGAGAAAAAATTGAAAGAATGTTTGTTAAGAAAGCTTTACTAGCTAAAATATTGTTCGGTCAGGGTTTAGACAAAACTCATAATTCTGAAACCTACACGTCTGAAATTCATAAAGAATATAGAAAGCCGAAATATCTATTGAAAGTAAAAGTATTTAACAAAGATGATATTTGGAGTGCTGATCTAATCAATATGCCGAATGAAAGAGGGTTTAAGTACGCATTGACCGTTATAGATTTATATACACGATACGCTTGGGCAAATCCTTTGAAAAACAAAAGTGGTCTGTCAGTTAAATATGCGTTTGAAGAAATCTTTAAGGAAAGTAACAGAAAGCCAAAGAAAGTGTTTGCTGACAAAGGATCTGAGTTTTATAACAGAAATGTTAAGCCATTATTTGAAACTGTTTATTCTACAGAAAATGCTGGCAAAGCTGTAGTAAAAGAGAGGTTCAATAGAACTTAAAAAAATAAAATATTCAAGAAATTTACAGAACAAGGTAATCAGAAATGGTTAAATATATTACCAGGAATTGTAGATCAGTACAATAATAAAGTTCATTCAGGTATTGAAAAAACTCCAAAGAATGCTTCTGACGATCCTGATTTAATACGAAAGAAAATATTCGAATGAGAGTAATCCAAATTTACAGAAACGTAAGCCCAAATTTAAGATTGGAGATAGAGTGAGGATATTTAAGTATAAGCATAAATTTGAAAAAGCCTTTGTTGGATATTGGACTAAAGAAATATTTGAAGTTTGTAAAATGAATCAAACTTATCCGATTACTTACGAAATCAAAGATTTCGATGATGATGAAATCACTGGCAGATGTTTATGAAAACGAATTAGAAATAACCGAGCTTCAACCTTTAGGTGGTGCTTTGACTAGCTTCGCTTGAGCTTTAATTACAAGTATCCTTTAGCTAGCCATTAGAACTAACGTTTTTCGGGAATCAAATTCCCTTATTCAATTCTAACATTATATCAAAAAATGGTACTCCTTCCTGTAATTTAAATAAATTATAAAGACATAACTGACCGCAATAAGTACTTCCTGGTTTTTGAATTTGAAATGTATTATAAATTCCATTTCCAAGTAATTCTTTGACTTCATTTGTTGGAGGCAATCCATGAGTCGAAATAGTAAGTGTCACCATTTTTATTAGACATACCCGCTGACCAATGTACTCCTTTTTGATCTGATGTGTGAAGATTTGTTACAAAATTCACTTCAGGTACATCTTTTATCAATAATATTTCATTTCTCATCAATACGTGAAAATTCTTTATTCCTAATTGATTTGCGATCTTCCTTAAATCGAAATTTGTCGTGGTTTGTTTGCCATATATTTCTAAGAACTCGGCTATGCTAGACATTTTATAATAAAAAAAAATTCTTATAGGGACCCCTAGAAGACAGAAGGGGGAGAGATTGAGTTAAAAATTGTCGCATAATGATGACTTTCCTTACTACTTATTCGATTTTGAAATGATTTAATTTAATCTAAATTAAAAAGTTTCATTGCTTAACAGATTTCCTTTTTCATGAACTTCTCAAAATGAATTAGAAAAAACTGAGTTTTAGATAGTTCTTGAATCACTGCTTGCTTACTTTCTTTTCAGATGTAGTTGTCCGCAAAATCATTCGTCTTGAATGGCTTGCAATTGTGATGTCTCTTCATCTTGAGTTGATGATGTTCCTGGTTGTAGATTTAAAATAATTTGACTTGTTTTCATTGTCTTATTATAATAATCCGTTTCAAGTCGTTCATCAAGAGAACATTTCATTCTCGCCGTTTCACGCTTCACAATATATTGCCTTTGTAAAGTTATTCGCTTGCGTTCTAATGCAACAGCGCCTTTAACTTCGTTTAAAATTCGTTGTGATATTTCACACGACGTCAAGAAATCATCAAAATCAATATCATTAAAGTTTTCCAAACTTTTTTGTAGATCCACAGTATTTATGAAATGATTCTTCTTTACAAATTCGTTGATAAGGCACACCTTTTTTGCGATTTGTCCTTTTGTCGTTTCAATACGATCACCCAAATTTTTACTCATCATGATGATAATAGTGAATGAGATCAATTAAAATAAACTAACTATCCAAATACTCCTTCTACAATCCATGAATACACAATAGGAGGTACTTTTAATCAATACATGCGTAGAGAGGAAACGTTAAATGAATTTTGTGAATGCATATGAGTTTTATAAATCTATTTGCAAAACTGACTTTGAAAACTGATTCTGAAAATAATTTGCGTAGGGGTAAATTGAACTGTCAAAATTTTACCGACGCGTAAATTGAACTGTCCAAATTTTACCGATGCGCGAATTGAAATGACAAGAGATTGCAATATAATTTTAGGGAATAGCTGTTACATGTTTTCCGTTGCTAGAACAATAAATCTCTCTCTCTCTCTCTTCAATCATCAGCCAGTGTACGTGTTCATTGAATAATTTTGAGTTTATGAGTTACAGTGACGAAAAATGTCGAAGTAATAATTGCGTCTTCTTAATTTTTTATAATGCTCTAATCTTCTTTGTGTTTTTCTTTATTCATCTTTTCGATGTTCAATTCAGTTATTTTTAATTGTGATAACGAAGGATATATTCTCGAAGTTTCTTCCATTTTCGTCGTCGCCGTCCCCGTTGAGGTTTCTTCCATTTTTAAAGAAATATTTTGAATACAATCTTCTGGTATATTGAGACTATGTGCAATTCTTAGACAACTTAAATTTTCATCTGCCTAAATTTTCGACCACGCGATATTTTTTAGATTAAGTGATATTTTGAGACAACTTAAATTTCGATTACGTGATATTTTGAGACAACTTAACTTTTCGATTACGTGATAGTTTGAGACAACTTAAATTTTCGATTACGTGATATTTTGAGACAACTTAAATTTTCGATTACGTGATATTTTGAGACAACTTAACTTTTCGATTACGTGATAGTTTGAGACAACTTAAATTTTCGATTACGTGATATTTTGAGACAACTTAAATTTTCGATTAAGTGATATTTTGAGACAACTTAAATTTTCGATTACGTGATATTTTGAGACAACTTAAATTTTTGACCACGTGATATTTTTCGACTGCCTAAATTTTCGAAATTTGTCACTACCTAAATTTCCGACCACGTGAAATTTGGAGTCTACCTAAATTTTTGAAAATCTCGCAAGGTGTGACATCCGGTGCGAGCGAAGCTAAGCGAAGCGACGCGCCGGATGTCATACCCTATACTACTATGGACCAAACGTCAAGCTCCGACTTAACACGTACATCGTGATACCAACAGCGATCTATACATGTGAGACTTGGAAATGCACAGTCAATATATTTCACCGCCGTTGCATTCGAGCCATCATGGGCATATCATGAAGGAATCGTGTTTCCAACCAGAACGTGATGAGATGGTCACGCCTGGAAGATCTGACAAATATGGTTATGCGGAGGAGACTTCGATTTGCTGATCATATCCTGCGCATCCCCAGTGACCGTCCTGCCCGTTTTGCAATGGATTGTGTACCACCAGGCGGTACAAGAAAAGGAAGACCCTGCAAGACGCGGAGGACATTTCGTGAAGATCCTGCGAACACGTGGCTTACGTGAATGGGTGCCAGACAAACCGCCACTGATCGAGCAAAATGGAGAAAAGTCGTCGCCCGATGTTCCAGCAGGTGCGGGAGGAGATAAGTCTAAGTAATCCTCCGCAATTGTAAATTACCTGCAGCTGACATCTTACAATGCAATTCTTTCCATTCGCAATGTTTTGGCTTAGATACACTTTTTTTCGGATGAATTTGGTCTTTTGCTCATTTTCTGAGATGATCTGGCTTTGAGACATGAATTTTTCCACATGAATAAACTTATTGATTTGAATAGTGACTTATGCATCATACAAACAAATTCCATCTAACTAAATTCAATTTTACTTTCTGCAATCAATAAGAAAGAATTTCTGCCACTGATATATACCTGCACATAGAGGTATGTGCATATGCATATTTCCTGGTTTATAATAGCATTTGCATGTACTCTTTGCGATTTAGTGCTGAATAAAATGGGGGATCTACCAACCAAAAAGTAATCAACCAACCAACACTAGGCTCCCTCTTTAAATTACTGCAAATACAGTTTTTGACAGAGTGATTTCAATTAATCAATTTACTCTCAACTGTTCTATTGCAAAAAAGCTATGAAAATCTGACTTCAAAATTCTAACAAATATTTGAACAAACACACAATGCCAAAAAAGTTCAGTTGTTTTTGTTGAAATGATTATCATTTGATCTGCACTAATATTACTCGTGATTTCTAGATGACTTTCAAGTTCAGTTGAGAAGAATTGAACGGATATCGCAGAGAAGAAACAAGACGCACACAAAATCTCCGAGATCAGATTCTATATACACAACCTAGGGGAAAGATATTTTCATGATAATTGTCTGTGCAAGACATTAATTGCGACATGTGCGTGTAGCGACTATTGTTAAAAATTCATTACGAAATTAATGAAGCAGCATGAAAGAGGGCTGAGCATACACGACAGTTTTCGATCTGTGTAGGTCAAAGTATGAAAATGTAAACGCCCATATCTCTCTCTTACTGTTTGCTAACTGAACAAAGCTGGGAAATAATGCAGCTGGGAGATCTAAAGGAAGATTAGTACAAACAGTACGGTCGTGACTTTACTGAAGTCAGACGCATAAAAACAAATTTGTCAGGGATTGAGTTAATCCGCCACTACAGGAAAATGTCGCAGGATAACGCAATCTTTGATATTCAGTGCTTCCTATCAAACTTTAGCAATTGACGAAATAGAAGTTTCAAATATAGAATTTAAGGAATTGAAATAAATTACTTTGGCCTTGTTTTATGCACGATTCAAAAGTTTCAGTTTCAGAATTAAATTTGAAATGTCAAATAAAATCAGTCAATTTATCACTGTCTACTGGGCTTCTCTACACTTGAACGCCCAATGTGTAATCAATGCACTACTATTTTTAAAAACAAATTTGAAAGTTCCCAACGTGCAAAATTTGTCTCAGTTGCATTTACAGCAACAAAACAAAAATACAGCAGAATCAACAATCCATTCTATAGTTCTAACTGTATCGCAGTTGCAAGCACTCATCAGTACGCATACAGATGCATGAATCTGAACCGCCAGCCAAACTGTCGGAAAAGTCAAATAATCAGTTGCATATGCAAGTACCGTTGAAACTCCTTTGATGCTTATTTCATCGCTTTTCCCGCAAGTTTCACTTTTCAATAAAAATCACATGTAATTAATCATCCATGTATCATCCCATCAATGTTCATCTTAATTACAGTGTTTTCCGGATAATTCGTCACCCTTCGGGACATACAAAAATGGGGAATTAACAGTATAAATAAATTTCCGTGATCGGTATCTTCAAAATTCGTATATTCTTTCCCGTTAAATCAAGCAAATTTTCTACAGCTAATGTCTTTTGACGGTTAAACGACCCTTTCTGTAAATGCTAGGTAAATGATGAAGATAGGTCTGGACAGACCCGAGCCTTGTTACAGGGTGGTTGGATAGTCGCTCCTTATTTATAGAAGCCTTAAAAACAAAGAAATATATGTACTAAGAAATCAAAGCAAATTTTATATTATTCCATGAATCATGCCATTTTCTTCTTCAAAAAATTACAATTAAATGTGTGCACCATCTTTATGAATACACTGTCTAAGTCTTATCGATACCTGTTCCGTTGCTGATCTTAAGAATTCAGGAGGAACATTTTCAATGACTTCACGGATCCTGTTCTCTAGCTTGTCAATGGTCCTCGGTGAAGTTTCGTAGACTTCCTCTTTGGCCCATCCCCACAAAAAGAAATCACATGGCGTGAAATCCGGACTTCGCGCTGGCCAATCTGTTGGTCCACGTCGACCCATCCAACGCCCTGGGAAGTGGTCGTCGAGCCAAGCTCTCACTGTTAGTGCATAATGTGGAGGAGCACCCTCTTGCATAAAAATTAATTCGTTGGCTTCTTCCCATTCAGTAATTGTTGGCCAAACGAAATTCTCCAACATATGCAAGTATCGCTGACTATTCATTGTATCACGAATGATGTATGGCCCAAGAATCCTTGCTGAAGACAAGCCGCACCAAACAGTTACTGTCGGCCTGTTCTGACATCTTTCCGTAATTTCCTTTGGATCACTCTCACACCAATAGTGACAATTGTACCTGTTGACAAAGCCACCGACACGAAACACGGCTTCATCTGTCCAGAGAATCTTCGAACTCAGCTCAGGGCAATCTTCAAACCATGCCAGCATCGTTTCACAGAACTCCACCCGTCTGTCACAGTCTTCCGGAAACAGTTGCTGGACATAATGAGGCTTCCACGGGCGGTATCGTAAATCCTCATGAAGAACATTCAGGATAGTGTGACGGCATATCCCACTTTCACGGGCAGCTTGCCTTGTTGACTTGGAAGGGCTCCTGTAAAATCTCCCTCACCAGTTCCACATCCGCGTCTGACTTTGTCGAAGGTCTTCCAGATCTGGCGGAATCAAGAACGCTGCCAGTTGTCATCAGTTTGCGGTAGCAGTTCTTAATTGTCTTAGGGTCAAGATTTGAATGTCTTCCATGTTGGGATCTCCATCATCGTTGAACTTGTACAATAGACTGCCAAACCGCGTATCTAGCGGAAATTCTTGCTCTGTCTTCAATGTTTTAAGTAGGCGACATTTCGTAAGTAAAATCAACAATGTTGTGATCAAATTGCATGTAGTGAATTAATATAACGGATAACTTTCGCGGACAGAGGGGTGATCATTACTCATATTCTAATTGACTGAACAGTTTCATGATTTGTCATAAGAAATGGCAGGTCTCATGCAATCTTAAAATATGAAGTTTCAATCAAACGACCATATACTTCCGAAAATATAGCTAAGTAGAATCAGGGAGCGACTTTGCAACCACCCTGTATATCTTCATGAGCTATGAAGCTTATGAGCTACACACAAAATCTTCCATGAATCAGGCCCTATTGAATTACTCGTTAATTATCAAATACAATATCTGAAATTTCATTTTACGTTTCTATTGGTCCATCAGTAAACTATTGCAATTATTAATGTTTTTATACCACAATGTTAATACAATCATTGGATTAACAAATGATCTTTGAGTGTTCCAAGCAAATGTTTTGATACAAATGTTGAATGCTTTGTCTATACTAAAACTCTTTACAAACTTCCGCTGACGAGAGAATTTTGTAATAGCGCTAAAATGGGAATGTGTGCGATGTTCAGATTTCTTGACGAGTTAAGCGTAGAGATTAATATGACGATTTGCAAATTCGGGGGATGGAAGAAGAGACGAATTACGAATTAAAGGTCACGAATTATCCGTACGTCGTTTTACAATGTGCAACATATGAAACTTATTCGGGTTATAGGATTTGTGGCGAATTATTCTGATAACCCTGTATTCTCAAAACACGTATCTAAAACAGTGACATTGAATTGTCATGAGACTAACTGACGAGTGTTTATAGTTTGCAGGACAAATGTTATTTTTCTTTTATTTAATTTGATTAATATTCAGAATTTACCATAGAATAATGGCTTAGCGTGAAATCTCTATAGGCCACCACTTCTAAGCCTACATCTATTATTTTGACGTTATAGATAGTTGATAGTCTACCAAGAAATTTGACTGTGCGTAGGATTGATATTCATGTAGTATGTAATTTCCTAAACTCAAAAAGAGTCAAGTGCAAATTACTAAGTTAACCCGAACCATGAAGAGATTAGTACGTCTATTTTGATCTGATCTATGTAGATTTAAGATGGAAAATAGCTGCGTGTCTTGGTGGATTTGAACCACCGGAATCTGGCATTCTAAGTCAACGATCTATTAACTGAGCTATCGACGAGCGACAGTCTGACATAAGTCCTCAATTGATGAATCTGCGTAATCCAATCAGATTGCTTCATCCCCTGAGACAACTAGCATTAACCGTCAAGTCAAACTACTAATGCCGAGATATCAGTAATTCAAAGCCAGCATTATACTTTGAATAGGAAATTGAGAAATATTAGCACAGAATACGAAATAATAAATAAACCTTGCTTTTAATGGGAAGCATAAGTGAGCCCCTTTTATCCATGTGACCGAGTGTTTTGTGCCTATTTTTTAAGTCTCATCTTTGACCCCTGTTATTGTTCAATAAAAATAGCAATAATCTGTGTTGGAAAATTCTTTGGTGTTATTTGTGTTGCACACAAGATATAATTCACAAATATAAATAATTTACAGATTGCAAGTCATTTCTTGAAATATGCAGCACACCTATCTTTTTCCTATCTGCACATTCGCACGGCAAGTCAAGATGTAGTTACATCTCATTCAAAATTCATAACGATTAGCATGACTACATACTCGTACATTAGAAACAATTAGATCAGACATATAAATACATGTATATCAGCAACATAGACATACAAACATTCAAAAAACTATGTCACTGGCTAGGCCAACCTTACATCACAAAACTATGAACTATTGAAAATCTATGCAAATAGATGCTAGAGACTATTCGTCAGAACATCCTGGCCCCCTTGGACCGATCACGGATCGTCCAAATGTCATCATTATCATTGTCTCACTTTTCATCAATACACAGACAGACAAGAATCATCTTTTTCGAGAAGATGCAGTTTCTGAATTGGTCGAGTTAGGAATCCTTTCTTTGTTTTCAACCGGAAAGTTCTTGCAAGAACGTCTTTTCCTTTGATCACTTCTGTTATTCTTCCCAGGGGCCATTGTGGACGAGATATCTTATCTTCTGCAACTAGGCAAACGTCACCGACTTGAGGTGTCTCCTGTTCTGTCAACCATCGCTTTCGAGGCATTAGTGTTGGTAAATATTCAGTTGACCATCTTTTCCAGAAATGATTCAGGAGATTTTGAAGATGTTTGTATCGCTTGTTGATGGATACTGGAATATTCCGATCATTCAAAACAGGGAAATTCTTCAGGGTGCGTCCAAAAGCCAAGTGTGCGGGAGTTATCGGCTGAAGGTTCATTGGATCGCTGCTCAGGTAAGTCAGTGGCCTTTGGTTGAGTGAAGCTTCAATGTCTGTTAGCAAGGTATTCAATTCAGAATAGCCGAGGCTTGCATGTCCCAAAACTTTGCGAAGTGGCTCCTTCAGAGAACGATTAATTCTTTCGTAGAATCCACCACGATTAGGGCTTCTTTCTGTAATGAATTTCCATTTGATACTACTATCGGCAAGGAACTTGTTGATATCTTCACTTTTCAGATCAATTTCGGCATTGTGAGCTGTCGAAAATCGAAGTATTTTATCGGCCTTTTTTGAACGTAGTCTGATTGTCACTAAATATAGTGTTGCACCATCCCCGTCGATTCATCATTCTTCTCAATGCTGACAGGAATTCTTCCGTGGTCATATCATTCGTTAATTCAAAATGGACCATTCTACTGTGTGCGCAGGTAAAAATACAAATGTAAGCCTTTTGAGTGATTCTTTTGTCGTGTGATTTCAGATAAATTATCCCAGTGAAATCAAGTCCAATCTCGGAAAATGCCGGAGAAACACATAGGCTACTCGCTCTTCTGGAAGAATTCCCATTTTTTGATGCAGGGGTTTCGTGTTTGCGTGTTTACAGATCAGGCATTTTTTGATCGCTTTTCGAACTTCTTCTCTTATATGAACAATGTGGAACCTTTGTCGTAACAATCCTATGGTTGTATCCTGCGGACAATGACAGTTGCTAGTGTGAACATAAAGAATCAATTTCTCAATTAAGGGATCTTTGTTTGGAAGAATTATTGGATGCTGTGTTTCTTTGGGTAAATCAGACATTGACAATCGATTTCCTCCAACAATTAGACGGCGTGAATCATCCCAATGAGGATCGTGGGCAATAATGCTTGACTGTCTAGACACTCATTTTCCGGATTCTAATAGGGTATATTCATCTTGAAATTTGATTTATTGAATTCTTCTTAGGAAGAAGTTTTCTGCTTCCAATAATTCATCTGCGCCAATGTATAATAGACTGTCATGATTTCTGTCAAACAGGGCGACATTTCTCCAGCGAATAATCCTGGCTGTGATGCAAAGAATCTTGTTATAATTCTCAAATTTCTCAATGTATTCTGGATAATCTTTGTCATCGGAATTTCCACTTTTGACTATCAGTGACTTCTTTGGGTTAGCTTCTGTCTCGATTTCGATTCGTACACTTTCAGCCAAGTTCTCTTCATTTCTTTGGCTGGTATTCTTAGTAGGAGGCCAAATTGATTTGTCCTTGGGCAGCCACGACGGTCCTTTCCAATACAACCTACTATGCTTCAGTTCGGCTAACTTCATCCCTCTGCTATGCGAATCTGCAGGATTTTCCTTTCCTGGACAGCATTTCCAATCCGCAATCGAAGTTAAATCATGGATGTCCTGGACACGGTTTCTCACCCAACCTTTCCATCGAGAGCTAGGTTTGGCTATCCAAGCAAGAGCAATCTCTGAATCTAGCTACAAATGAATTTCATCGATGTGAATGCTTTTGCTGCTTGCCTTCACAATATAATCCTTAAGTTTTGCCAGACTATGAGCAGACAGGAGTTCGAGCCTTGCAATTGGAGGTTTTTTCAATGATGCCACTCGAGTCTTAGCCATTAAATAGGCAATTTCAACATTTCCATTTGTGTCTTCAATTCTGAGATAGAAAACTGCTCCGTAAGCCTCAAGTGAGGCATCAGCGTACCCATGAAGTTGGATTAATTTGATTGATTTCCCATGTATTGTTCGGAAAGGAGACCGAGGAAGCTCAATTGCTTCAAGAATACGGATTTCATCTGTCCACTTTCTATATCGAGTTTCAATTGATCCCGTAATTGGAGTCTTCCATTCGACTTTTGCTTTCCATAACTCTTGCATGCGAATCTTTGCTCTCACGATGAAGGCAGAAAAAAATCCAAAGATATCATAGATTGAGCTCAGCTTACTCAGGATTGACTGTTTCGTTACGACTTGGTCCTGTCTAATGATAGAATCCTTCACATTGCAATAAAATGTATCTCTGACAGTATGCCACTTCAAGCCTAGTGATCCAGCTAAACCAAATTTATTGTCGTCTAAGTCAATCACCAGATTAGGAATTCTTTTGCTTTCAGGAATAGTTTGCATCATTTTCTGAGAATTAGAGGTAAATTTTGTTAAATTCCAACCTCCTGATAAGGAGAAACTATTCAACTTGGAGCATTTTTCAATCACTTCGTCCTCGGTCTGTGCGCCTTCGTGAACATCATCCATATAGACGTTTGTTTTGATCGACTCCACAAATTCCTCTCCATATTGATCCACATTATCCATGGCATGTTTCTGCATTGTTGAGATACACAAATAGGGACTTGAACTTTCTCCAAATAGTACTCGTTCCATCATGAATATTTTTGGTTGTGTTGACTTATCACAATGACGCCACAAATAAAGTTGATAGCGTTGATGCTTTTCATTGACCTTGGTTTGTGGAAGCATCTTTTGTATATCTGCATTTATTGCGATTCGATGCATCCGAAACCTCAATAGAACTGATGCAATATCAGGTAATAGATTAGGGCCTTGAAGGAGCACATCATTCAGAGATGTTCCATTACGGTCTTTCGCACTTGCATCAAAAACTATTCTTGTTTTTGTTGATGTGCTGGTTTCTTTGAACACAGCATGATGCGATATGAAGTAATGTTCTTGTTTCACGACATCTTTGACTTCTTTCCCGAGATCTCGCGAGCAAATCCCAATTCAGCGTAATCCATGATTGCCTTTTCGTATACATCAATTCGATCTGGTCTTTTCAACAACTGTTTTTCAGTACATTCTAGTCTTCGAAGAGCCTCTGTGTAATTATTTTCCAAACAAGGTCTGTCAGGACGAAATGGAAGATCGACTACATATCTTTCACCATCATAAAATGTATTCTTATCGAATATTTCCATCGCGATTTTCTCATCACTGGTATACACAGTTGAATTATCAGTCAGTCCAATTGAATCATATTCCCAAAATCTATCTAACTTCTTATCTAGCAAAGACAACTGATCGGTAACCTTGGGTTCTTTTCTCTGAATAAGAAGACTGTTTCTGCTTGCTTTGCTTTTGTCATCACAAGATTTCATCAATTGCTTGTGGCAAGGTCCACAATTACATACCCAAACAGAGACTTGACTGCAATTGGCTCGATGTCCCTTTCACTTTCTGAAGGAAGAACCACTTCTCCATTCATTAATTGATAGTAGTACCGTGCACCGATCAAGATATCAACTGACGATTTGGGTTGTGGAAATTGATCAGCGAAAGGGAGATTGGTTAGATGAGTACATTGCTTAAGATCAAAGTCTAAAGCTTCAAACGGAGAACAAATACATCCATCCTTCACATGGCCTTCAATCACAAATCTCACAGTTGAGTTTGCATCCAGGGGTCCGATTGTAGCCTTTGACTTCACTAAACTCTGAGCCTCCGAATCCTTGTACCGTGAAGTGGTCTGTGTCAACCATTTCCAGACCCAATTCTTTCACTAAGGATGCAGTGAAAAATGTCATGTGACTAAGGGAGTCCAGTCCGATTCTGACTTCTTTGCTCCGATCACTGTTGTATATTCTTGCTCTTGCAGTTGGCAATATAGTGTCGACAGAATCAATTTCTCTTCGATAAGTGCCATTGTTTTCATTTTTGTCCACATGCCTTTTGGTTAGTAATGTTCGTGTCACTTTGTTTGATTTGTCTTCAAATGACTTTCCATTCGATAAATGTAATAGTTTATGGTGGAAACCTTGGCAAGTATCACACTTGCCTTCACACTTGTATGGATTTTTTGGGTGACCATCTTGATCCTTTGGTAGGAGACACTTATTGCATAGATACCTCATCTTTGAATGATAGGTATAATGACGATCTTTTTCATCCAAGGTTGTGAAGTCTGGACACTGAGGTAAACTATGATCACCTTGGCAGAAAGGACATGTGATTCTCTTTGGAGTTACACGTTTCTTTTGATTTGTGACGAGAGCATGTGCGGAGGATTTTTCTCTATAATCATCATTTTTCCAGGTAGCACTTTTCGGCTCTTTGTACGGATTTCCGTTGTCTTTTTTCTTTTCATTATTTCTCTTTTCTTTGTTTTCTGAGAGGCTTTTGCGAGATGAATAGAGAACCTCTTTGGCATTCAATTTTGTTTCAATAAATTTGAAAAGATTGTCGGTCATTAGAATGTCACTTCTCTCAATTGCAGAACTGACCACTCTTTCGATCCATTCTTCTTGAAGTTTTACCGGCAATTGATGCTCAATAATTTGGAGGATGATTTGATCCTTTGTGACCTTACTTTTTTCCAGAAGTGCTTTTTGGCTCTTGCGTTATCGAGCAGCTTTTGAAGACTTCTGAAATCTTCATTCGCTTTGTTACTTTCTAACAAGGGATTTATAAGCCTGTGAGTTGCTGCTTCTGGCTTACCCCATCTTTTCTGTATGTGTTGAACCGCGGCATCATAATTCTCCGTAATTAGTTCATAAGAGTCGAGTACGCCAAATGCAGAACCTTTCATGGCATCTTTCAAGTATTTCAACTTGTAGAAACGAGACACGCTTGTATTGTTGTGGACAATCGGTTCGAATGAATCCCAAAAAATCGGAAAGGATAGAATGTTTTCATAGAACAGAGGCAGTTCAATGTTTGGTGGTAAAGGTCCAGCATTCTTTTCCTCATTTTCGATCCTTCGTAAGTGATCAAGGTAAGCTTTTGCATGTGGAGAAGCCGAATAATAGTCATCAGTAATTTTCCTGAACTCTTCGACCATCTTTTCTCTATCACAAGCATTGCTGAATGGCACGACCTTTTGTTCCTGAAAATTGTTCAAACTGTTCATTGAAACTTCACATCTTTTCAAAAGGCATTCTACTTCGTAGTAGGACTGATTGTTACATGTGTTCGTTTAATTTGTGTAATAATTCTTGCAGTTCCTGTAGTATCATCTGAAAGCGAGCTTTAATCATTTCATTGTCTAGTTCACAGGAAATACCAGCTCCAATAGAGCGTGATGTATTTGTAGCTATATTTAGAGCTTCAACAGCTTGCAAGAATCTATTTTGAGATTCGAGGAGGATTTCACTAAATCGTCTTTGATCTTCTCTTCTTTCTTCTTCTTGTCTCTTACGCTCTTCTCCTTCTCTGCGACGCTCTTCTCTTCTCTCTTCATCTTGTCTGCGACGTTCTTCTATTCTCTCTTCATCTTGTCTGCGACGTTCTTCATCATTGCGCTGTTGTTGCTGCATCATTGCATAAATGACTTGTATCATACTCATATCCACTGAATCTCGTGAATTATCACCGGTACATCTTGCAAATGAGGTAGGTCCACTGGTAATACTTGTAGCTTGAGACTTTTCATTGTCATCATTCCTTTCATTTGATGCGAGCCACTCACTACGGCGAACTTTTATTATTCTGTCGATCAAAGTCGCCTTGTCTCCTGAGGACTTAATACCAAGTTTCTTTGCTTCTGTTGATAATTCAGATTTGCTTTTTGACTGAAATTCACTTTTCCATGATGATAAATAATCATCCAAAGATTTGTTCCGTACGTCATCAATTATCGATTCGGTAGACATAGTTGACTTGCAGCAATATTCACAAAACTAAATTACCATAGTCTTTTCACGCAATTTCAAGAAAAATGTTATTGTTCAATAAAAATAGCAATAATCTGTGTTGGAAAATTCTTTGGTGTTATTTGTGTTGCACACAAGATATAATTCACAAATATAAATAATTTACAGATTGCAAGTCATTTCTTGAAATATGCAGCACACCTATCTTTTTCCTATCTGCACATTCGCACGGCAAGTCAAGATGTAGTTACATCTCATTCAAAATTCATAACGATTATCATGACTACATACTCGTACATTAGAAACAATTAGATCAGGCATATAAATACATGTATATCAGCAACATAGACATACAAACAGTCAAAAAACTATGTCACTGGCTAGGCCAACCTTACATCACAAAACTATGAACTATTGAAAATCTATGCAAATAGAGGCTAGAGACTATTCGTCAGAACAACCCCAACACATTTGGAACCTACAACTCCAAATCTCAAAACAAACACTTCCACTAGTCCATTGTGCCGGTTGGGAATGGTCAAAGTCTTCCAGCCACAGCTGGAAAAATTCCACTGAAATTTTTTAATTCCAATTCCAATTCCAGAGCAGAAATTTCAATTCCAATTCCAATTCCAGTCGAAGCAGTTCAATTCAATTCCAATTCCATAATGAGATTCAATTCCGAATTCCGATAATTGCATGACCGTATATGTTAATGTATCTAAAGTTTCCTCGCTTCAATCTAACCCATGTGCCCGTATCCTATCCTCGTTATTCCTGTGTGCCGTTCCCTGCGTCGTTCCTATGTGCGTTCTCATGTTCATAGTTCATATTTCTTGTGTACATGTACATGTATATATGTAGCCGGTCAGCCTACGCCATTTTCGTTTCGTAAACGAGATATTCAATATCTTGTGAAAAAGAGAAAAGAAAATTAACGGTCAGCAAAGAATCAAACGCTGAGAGAGAGAGAGAGAGAGCATAGAAATTAACAGTACCATAGAAAGTCCTAGAATGGAAATTGCATGAAAATTATGGCACACGCCGGGGGATCTAAGTTGGGGCAAAACTCAAATTGTGCGAGCTGGTTTCCATGTTTTCTTATTTGTATTTATATTTATCAAGCCAAATTGTGATCTGGATTGCTGCCCCTTGTCCAAAGATCATACACAAAAGCAATAGTGAATTTACAAAATACTGCGGCGACAGGATGACAAAGAAAGAAATCCTTTAAAACGTTCTGTACGTTCATCATTTTGAAATATCGCTCCTATAATCTATCAAGAGTATTATCAGTCACATATGCAACTTGCAATGTCGATTTACAGAACATACATTGCTCCAGCTTGAAATCAGAGGTCAAGAAATCTCAGAGTATTCATTTTACTTGAAAGGGATCCCCTGTTCACTATATTTGAACAATTTTCAAAATCTTTACATGCTTTCGAATATCAGCTTCCAAAATATCATCACACTATATCACATGTGTCATTTAATAATTAATTGAAAAGTTCCAGCGACTATTCACTTATCTGAGAAATTATTGTCGGTGAAGAAACTTTCAATGTGTTTATTTGACAAAAGCGCTAGGTTTCTTAACCGCATGAAGATCATCCTATAATTAGAATTTTTTCTATTGAATTCTTGAGATATTCTTACAACCAGTGCACCGCCCACATTCAATTATGACTTTGTGGACCAATTTTTAATTCGAATTTTGAAAATAGTTGTTAATGACTGCTGCAAATCGACACAATATACCAACCCAGGGAATAGTAGGCTATACCACATGAAACAATCCCACCATCTCACTTAATATTATCTTCATAAAAATTCTGCATAAATTTGCTGCCAACAACTTCCACAACCAACTTGGCAAATAGTTTGATGCAAATAGTACGTAGGCAAGATATCAATCTTCCATTCTAGTGTGCTATTATCTACTTCTATGAGAGAGAGAGAGAGATGCGAATAAATCTATTAATAAACTGACAGAAGAAAGAAATTCAATGTGCGAGTAACGTGATTGTTGATGAAAGAAAAAACGACGATAAAAATGATATCATAAAAACTGATTAATGGTCCATGATCAAAAAGGAGATTAAAAATTCCGTGATAAGAACGAAATGTGGTCGGGTCGAAAGCTAACGAGCAGAGATTAAAGGAAACTCTTTCAATTTTCAAAAGAAAGTGGATTTATCGTCAAGTCTCAAAAATTTGCATAAATTAGAGACGATGAGAAATTGAAACAACAACAACTACCAACAACAACACATACGACATCTTCAGTAGCTGTTAGAACTCCGGGCTCTCGCGGTGTAACTTGACTACAGAAGTAGCAACTACAATTGCCTACCAGCGAACAACAACACAGTAGAGTATGCGGCAACACATCAACGAGCGCGATTGAAGATTGACGGTATAAGTGACACTGATATTCATGATATTTATGATATTATTTTGGTATAAGTGAGTCCGATCGAATTGAAGTGAATTCAACATCAAGAAGTGAACTGCAAGTTCAAAGTTTTTCTTTTATCGCTGAGTATCGTATTTGTATAACTATAGTCTTGAAAATTAATATTGTCAATTGTTGTGATTGAAAGTTGAATAATATTTCATGTCATTGCCATTTTAATTGAATCATTAATTATTAGAATAATTTGTTGACACTGTCTATATTGTGATTTGAACTGACAGGCTGCCCTTTAATGCATGGTTAATTTTCCTCTTTCCAAACCGATTGTTTTTCGTGTGTACAACAATTAAGTTAATCTCCAATTTTTGTGCTTATCCAATCAATAACTAAATTCAACAATTGTTTTATTTTGATTAATTGTCTTACATGATAAATAACTAAATAACAGATTGAACAAATATGATTATCTTTTCATTGTTTGCTTAATTGCTGAATTAACATTGTCGGTGGCTGTAGGCCCATCAAAGTCACAATTACCACCCTTTATTCAACAATAGAATAAAACTAACTCTGTCGATCTATCTCTCTCTCTCTTATCTCTGCGTGCAGTTAACACAACGGCCGAATACTGTGATTTCAATTTTTGTACAAATAGATTTATCACAGGTCTATCGAAAAAGTGAAATTGAGGTTTATCAAGGTCAATTCCAATTCCAGTAGATTTAAATATCGTCAATTCCAATTCCAATTCCGACTTTTCCAACTCTGCTTCCAGCCATAGGCCATGAAGTAAGTAATTAGCCGATATTCGGTGCCGATATCGGTGACACCATGCCTATTTTCTGGCTCATAGCGTGTGTAATCTTAATGAACATGAGAAAATTTATAAAGCACTAGTCTGCAGTATTTCCTATGAATCTGCAGTCATCTCGCTGTGTCATTGTTGACTTTATTACAGTCAGTGAACCGGCGCTCTCTGCTCTCAGGTTTCAAGTGTGATAACACCTTTAGTATTTGTGATTAAAATGGAAGGCAGTAATAAGCCCCCATAATCATACATGAATGTGTATACACAAATGTAATATGTAAAGTATGCAGCAGGGTTGGAACCGGCCGTTTTTGGCGGCCGGCGTATTCAAAAAGTGCCGGTCGGTGTCAGGCTTATGAAAGACCGGTCAGTCGGGGATTAGACGGTGGCTGGCGTCTCTACAACGGTGGGTTAAGGCTCTGATCTTCAGACATTATTTGGTCAACTTATGGCATTGGACATTGAATTTTCACATAGTATACATGAAATGCTTGGATTGTAGGCCTGCTGGTACTACGTAAACGCGAGAACTACCTATTACAATACAATATTATACTGCACGATGCAATTATTCATACTTTCCTTTTGTGCGATGAGCAGTAGTAATACGCTAAATGACTTATTTACTGGTGTAATGAGTTGTAGACCTAATTTATGATAACGTTAACTACATTTTTAAAGTCAATCAAACACAAGCAAATTGGAAACAGATAATAAAAATTATGACCCAAACAGGGATTGATATAATAATAACATTGATAAAATAATAATAAATAATGCTTCTATCTACATCTTACCTGCACAAGACATCTTTGAGCGGTGAAAAAAATCTAAGTTCCAATACTAAAAGTTTTTCGAACGACAAAAGGTCTGTGATGAACAATCACTGACTGAGTGCTGATATCGCAAAATGTTTTGTCTGCGATGCAATTTAAAGTGATTCACTGAAGTGAGATCTACTTCTTCGCTTGTGAGGGAATTCTAGTGATTTGCGACGTCAATTGCAAACTACCTCCACTACAGTTTAAATTCAGATCTTTTGAGTTTACATTGATTACCGCGAGCTGACGTGTAAGAGTCTGGAACAATGAGCTCGCCAAACTTATCATCAATTTTTCATTTCAGTGAGTGTCCCCGTACAACGACAATCAAAATTTATCGCGTGTCGTTCACTTATCCTATTATCCACGATCCACCGTCAAATGTTTTGGTAGTAAGCCCCAGGTTGCATTGAAATCCATTATTTATTGCAGCTCTAAGCTCCGCCTGTTATATACGAAACTATCCCATGTAGTGAGATCACTCAAGATCTGGAATAGTCTGAGGAATTTACATGCAGCACAAGTTGCCAGCAATCATTTTAACTGTTTGAAGAACAGTTCGCAATATTTCTGTCACAAAACATGCGTGTAGATACTCTGACATTATGCTACATTTACATGCTCTTTATGTTGTAATGATTGACTAAGCAATTTCTTTTAGACAGAATGTCGTAAGCGGTTGACATGTGTCTAATTAAATTAACCGGTCGGCCGGTCTTCAATATTTGCGGCCGGGGCCGGGCCGGCGGCCGATTATAACCCTGGTATGCAGTATTGAAAACTCACCCCATACACCTAATAAAAATACAGGATCACCGACATCGCAATCCTGCATGCCGATGAAGTGAGTCTACGTTTGATAGATATGCAATTAATGGCTTCTTTCATTGTTTTATTTAAGGTGCAGCTCTTCTTGTTCTCTGAATATTATGAAATCACACATTTCTAACTATTTTTCCTCAGTCTCCGTAAAAGTTACTAGATGCTTATGTCCCCTCAGAATCGGTAGCGTCAAATTAGATTTGCACTTTACATCTTCAAATTTCCGCTTTGATGATTGACCGAGTTGGCTGTAATCAACAAACCACTGATTTTTGGGAAATAAAAATTTCCGTGTAGATTTGCTTGCTACGATCAAATAGCCAAATGCATTGAAATTTTAACGATACTATACACGTGACGATGTCTATTACAGCGAATGTCTACTTCATAAATTTCTACTGTTCTCGCTCATAGGGACACGAGCACTAAATATTTCATAGGTTACACAATATCAAACAAACATTGCTCGTCGCAACAAGGCAATCTTAGACGGAATCAGGAAACGAGTACATGATCCTATTTCCTTGTAACAACACTGAATTCTACATGCTTGAATCTTCTTAGTGAAAGCTGTTACACGTATATTTCCAGTTCATTTGTTTTAGAAAATGACAACTATTGCCAAATTCCCATTCACTAAAAGTTCTTTTGTATTGTGCGAATGATTTCTGATATCTAAGTCTCGAAGATAATTGCGTGCACAGAAAGTTTAGTCATTTATCTCAACATAAAGAGATGCCGCATTTGAGCATAATTAATGAAAGTAGTGTTTTCAATAATCACCGGATCATCCTCTTGTGTCTCGCTTAAAATGAGATCAGATCACTTTAGCCACATTTTCAGATCATGAAATATTTAAAGTCACTCTCGAACAAGCGTTTTTGTAGTGAGGAAGTGACGTAATCAGAGGAGACTTTGAGTGATTCACGTAATCATGAAATCTGTTGCTCATCATTCTGAAGCGAATTCTGTTCAAATATAATATTTCAATAGGGCAATGGGAAGTAGTTCAACAATTACGTAATCACGATGGGAGAGACGTTTTCGAAATAACTTACGTCAATTACGGAAGGAAAGGTTACCCCTGACGATTATGCAGTGTCTTATTTAGATTAAACATCGAGCCTGTAAATTAAACATCAGATCAACTATGAATATCTAAAGAAAATGACTCGCTACAATATGAACGCTGGTAGAGTTCTGTCAAAAATAATAGGACAATATGCTCTGTTGATATCATTTAGAGATGACTTCTGCCTTCACTTGCATTCCTTTTGAACCGTCAGGGTGGCCTCGTGAAGAAGGTGCGAACTCGTCTCCACCTCGGTTCGATTCCTGGGTAGGGTGAGTGCGGTCGGGGAATCAAGGGTGTTGGTGTCATTTATTGACTTAATAGTTGTCATTCTCTTTAGATATTCAATGCACAACGACAGATCTTTGTTGTCAGATCAACTATAGTAAATGATATGCATCCGTTAACTAAATCGCTCCATTAATTCACAAGCAAATCAAATTTTACAATTAATCTACGATTGCAGAAGCATCTAATTATTGATTATTAATTATAGGATTGCAGAAGCTATCCTTGATGCCACAAAAATTTCGACAGCATTCAATGCTAAATAAGATTTTCTCAGTCATGGCTTCAGCGAACAGGTTGATGCTAGATGTTTGTGATGTTTAGCATAGATATGACTTAAATTATGTCTAGAACACCGAATTAGATTGTTTAAGCACATCGCTTTACTAGAAGTGCAAACTGATTTAAAACTATGGCACAAGCAGGAACTTACTAAGTGGGCAAAAATGAATTTCTAATACCTTGCAGAGATAGGAATAGCCGTGCGCCGCTTGTGGATTGCTCTGCATTCCTTCAAAATGCTCCGATCGCCACGATTTCTTCAATTTCATAGAATTCAGATCATTACGCAAAAGTTTTCTCGATAATGTTGGGCCCTCCGATCATTTTAAAAAAAGCTAGCAGGTGCACGAAAAAACGTTCACAAACTTCTCTGTAGAATTGACATCGACTGTGTCTCTTTGCTGTGTGATCCGGTTGACAACAGTCACTGAAACTTCGCACAATTTGGCGTGTTCAGTGCTGGACTGGCTGCTCTTTGTTCGATTGCTATGGTGTTATATCAGCACATTGTGCCATTTCATTAACGTTACATGTCCGATGTTTCCTTTCTAGACAAACAGAAGAAGAAAAGACTTGTCTAATTATGTCTAATAGACTGGTAGGTCTAAAAAAATGCACGGGAATATAATGATCATAAAAGATATTGGCAACTGATTAATGAAAATAAAGGTGTTAGAAATATTAAACATAGGATAAGCATATTGAAGGCTTCAGATTTTCATACTCAGATAGTAATTAATGATCACACGTTTTTTACTTAGTTAACACGTGTTTATCCTCCAGTTGTATGCCAAAAAAGTTGCACTGGCTGCTGGTTTAGAGTGTGCACTGATGATCACGAGCAACAGTGCATTGATGATCTTGATGATGGAATTACAAAATGTGAAATAAGAAATGCTCTTAGAAAACCAAAGCTACATGAAACAAGTGGATCAGACAGAATTGTTTATGAAACTTTAAACTTGAATGAAGAAGAAACAATTCAGACTCTTGAAGCACTGTGTAATTATGTATTTAATTATGCCGATGAAATCCCCTGTAGCAGTAGCTGGATTACGCCTATCTTTAAAAAAGGAAAGAAAAATGATCCAAGTTCATACAAATTTATCAATCTATCATCCTGTATAGAAAAGATGATGACAAAAATGAAAGATATTAGACTTAACGATTGGCTAATAAAGAATAATGTGATCAAAGATAATCAAACCGGATTCAAAAAGGGAATCTCTGATTTGGATTACATATTGCTTATCAAGGAAATTATGCAAGTTTATAAAAATATACTCATTGACAAAATTTTTGAAACATGTACTTCTTTAACTTCTTTCTTTTTGACTGGTATATATACATGCATGTATGATACCTTGATAATTTAGTCACAATCTCCACCAAGTCGCTAGAACAGAAAACAACGAGTATATAAATAAATATAAAACAACGAGTCAATGAGTATATAAAGTGTCCACTGTTTTAATGTTTCGTAGATTTGTTAAAGGCATTTGATTCCATTCCTAAAAACAGAATGATCGATAAATTAGGATGCTTAATCCCCAAATGCAAGATTTTATCATTAATTATAAGTACCATCATTAAAAAAGAATACAAAATATTATAGAGTGGAAAAGAAACACAATCTTTCAAACTTGAAAATGTAATTCAACAGGGAGACGTCCTATCACGAACCCTATTTAGTAGGCCTGTTTACATAGGCCTAAATGATTTCATTGATATGTTAAATGCTAGTAAGTTGAAATTGATCCTGTTCGGTTTTTGATTTGGAAGTGTCATCACTCACATATGCGGATGATATACTTTTAATGAGTAAGAGCATGCGAGGTTTGAATAATCACTAATCAGTTTGAGATGCTTTGCAAATTTTGCGCAGAAAATGACGTTAATATAAATTATGAAAAAACCAAAATCATATCTCAAATTTTCACTACCAATATAGACAAGCTTGAGGTTATTCTCAGTGACAGGCATATGTCCATTGAAGTGGTTGGTAAATGTAAGTATTTAGGAATGTGGATATCGAAAAATAATAGACATAATTTGGAACAGTTTATGGCTAAAGGTAGACAAGCAACTTATCTCACGGCTAAACAACTTAACGAACTTGGACAAGTTTCTGTTGAAATTTTGAAAAATACCTTTGAAATGCTTGCACTGTCTTGAATGAACTACTGTGCCGAATTTTGTTTTTTCAATAATCTCAAGAGTATTTATTTTTTCAAGAGCCGTGTTCAGTGCTGGACTGGCTGCTCTTTGTTCGATTGCTATGGTGTTATATCAGCACATTGTGCCATTTCATTAACGTTACATGTCCGATGTTTCCTTTCTAGACAAACAGAAGAAGAAAAGACTTGTCTAATTATGTCTAATAGACTGGTAGGTCTAATAAATGCACGGGAATATAATGATCATAAAAGATCATGAAAGTATCAGATTCAATACCAGTTTTCTAAAAGATGCTATCACTTAAAGCCGACTACACCAATTGGGAATATTCCTTGGCTATTCATTTAATTTTTATAGATTGGAAAGAGCCAAGTAGATTGTTAGAATCTATCAAAAATTGCTTATTACTGCAATATATTTCTCCTACTATCCGTAGGCATCATCAGGCAGTTAGTGAAAGATTTACAGAATAAAATTTGAAATTCACATCAAGAGATATATAAAAAAGAAGTAAAAAATATGCAAACTATGGTAAGAGAAGAGAAGGAGCTAAGCGGCAGGTAGTAAAGGGTTACATAGTACCATTAGCATTTATAGTAAATGACCTGACAGGAAGAAAAAAGGGAAGAAATAGGATGTGAATTAAAAATCTGATTACTGTGGAATAACAAAGTCAATGAAAGAGGAAATCTCTATAACTGTCAAGTTCGTGTCTTGAGTTGATGCTTGGTTTTAACTTGTTGATGTAATAGGCTTCTCTCAAACGAAGGTTGGTGGAATCATTATCAAATGACAAAATTGTTGTTGTTATTTTTGTTCTAGAGATGTTACACGCTTGTAGGTGTTTGAATACGGATGAGTTGATGTTGGTGGTGTGTTCACGACAGCGGATGTGTAAATGTCTAATGGTGCTGCCAATATAAAATTGTTTGCACTTGTCACATGTAACTTGATATACTACACATCTTTGGTAACACATTTTATTGTTTCTGATGGGACAATTTTGGAGTGTGCACTCTTGATTGGGTCGTTTTTGTTTCAAAGCACTTCGTAAGGTTTTGTTCTTCCTTGTTATTCTAACATCTATGTTTTCTCGGCGAAACACGTTCTTGATTTGTTTGTCTACTTTTTCGGAGACGAATGGAAATGGGAAATACATGTATTCAACATTCTGTTCACTTCGTTTCCTTTTCCTTTTCATTTGCTTCTTGCTTGCGATTTTGATCATTGAATCAGGATAACCGTAAAGTTGAAGAGTCCTATTAAAATTATTCTCACATTTTTTGTATATTGCATCATTCGAGCATCGTTCTGCTATTCTGTCTTTCTCGTTTCTTATAAAGTTCAGTTTTGCTTCTTGAGGTATATGGGAATGATAATGTACAAAAAGGTTTTTCTTGCGAAAGATTCTTGCGAAGAACGATGCTCGAATGATGCAATATACAAAAAATGTGAGAATAATTTTAATAGGACTCTTCAACTTTACGGTTATCCTGATTCAATGAGTGAACAGAATGTTGAATACATGTATTTCCATTTCCATTCGTCTCCGAAAAACAAATCAAGAACGTGTTTCGCCGAGAAAACATACAATTTTGTCATTTGATAATGATTCCACCAACCTTCGTTTGAGAGAAGCCTATTACATCAGACACGAACTTGACAGTTAGCATATTTTTTACTTCTTTTTTTATATCTCTTGATAATTTTATTCTGTAAATCTTTCACACTGCCTGATGATGCCTGCAGTAATAAGCAATTTTTGATAGATTCTAACAATCTACTTGGCTCTTTCCAATCTATAAAAACGACTACAAATGCAATCTCTCTCAATATGATTTCAGTTGGATATGAGAGTAGATGCACATGGTGTTGAAGAATTAACAGATTGCTTACAAAGTACCGTGACTCCAAGGCATTTAAAATCCATCGCAAGATTTCAGAAAAGCCAACGAGTTACGCATGGTTACAAAAGAAGGGATTAACCACTAGGAATCCGAAATCTAAATAAGTTCTCAATTATCAACTCCTCTTCTTCTTGATCTGTTCAATTTTTTCAACAGTACTGACCGCATGCTGTATTGTATACGAATGTATTCTATGCATAACATTGTAATTTTGTTTTCCAATGTTTTTTGGAAATAAAAAAACTTTTGACTTTTGAATGACTTAGTCATACTGAGATATACTGCTCCCAGTATGGCATGTGCTGTTAATATTCCCGCATTTCTGGCCAGAATCTTTTCGTACTTCAGAAAAGGAATGCATTTGTCATTATTTTCATTATCTGTAAGACAAATCTATATGCATGCAATTCGGGCATCGTCTTTTCAAATAGAGCATGCTCCTGTAAGAAATGCATTTCTTTGTGAAGATATCACCGTGACTGCAAAAGTCAAATTTTAACCGAAACAGAGCCCACTGCAATTGACCCAATAAGATTTAAGTCCAAAGTCACAGCTCCATAAGCGAAAGCCGAACCAGCGACGATTTGGCTGAATAAGCACCAGTAATCCGGCAGCCAAAACCGGTTTCTGTAAGGAACGAGGCCGAAAATGAGACTTTCACAGAATGATGTACACCCTATGTCTACTATGAATTGGCACGTCTGCCGAGTTCTAGTGAGTTCCTCCTCTTGTCAGGCAGGATCAAAGAAAAACACATGTAAATACAATGGGACGCAGATTGCTGCTTTTGGTTAAAATGAAATTTTCTTCGTTTTTTCCTATCAACTGAAAAGCATTAAGTCTAGAGTCATAATTTTTGACATGGAATGTCTTCAGGTCATTTCCTATGATGTGCATGTGCTATTATCATGCTTCTAATCGGCATTGTGCGTGAGAATGTGGTTGAATGTCGAATAAGTTGCTCAAAATGCCTGTGTTTGTCGACATTAATAGGCTCGCCTTATCTAAATGTGTTTTACTTTATAGAAAGGGGTGCATGAACATGAAAGGAAATGACCTGGAGACATTCTATGTCAAACATTATGACTCTGCGCTTAGTAGTTTCCGTTTAATCGGAGAAAACAATGAAAAATTCATTTTAACCAACAACTGCAATTTGCGTCGTCCCATTGGATTTACATTTGTTTTTCTTTGATCCTCTCTGACAAGAAGAGGACCTCCCTAGAACTCGGCCGACGTGCAGATTCGCAATAGGCATAGGGTGTACATCATTCTGTAAAAATCTCATTTTCGGCCTCGTTCTCTGCAGAAACTCGTTCTGACTGCCGGACTACAAAGGCAGACATTAAAATGAATTCAAACATTCTGAAAATTGACAATGTTATCTTGTTTTCTTGAAAGCAGAAAAGAAAGATAATTTTCAATACAATAATACAAATAATGGCGAGAGACTTCATGATCTGAGTGCTAGCATAAAGCGACGGGATTTTGTTCTGAAGCAAAAACAGTTGCAATATAATGATGTTAACGTCACCATGGTCTTCGGTTTAGATGCAAAATTCTCAGAATGAAACCCTCAATGTGTCTGCAATTTGAATTCTTTCGAAATCAACAAATGTAGAACATTTGCATTCTATTTCTTCTCCGAAAATGTCTACCGCGGTAAAAAAAACTTTGATAATTGTTTACTTTGTCAAATAAGTAAACAAGTGCGGTTTCCATTTGAAGTTCACCTTTCAAATCAGGAAATAAAGAGGAAAAGACTGATCACGCTTTGATGATAAAAAAATCATCATTAAAATAAAATTCACTTAGCGAACCCATATAACTTCAATTTTGATACGATTTCTGATTTTGCACACTTACGCCTTTTTAACGGGAGTGATATTCACTTTTGTAAAATGTATTTTTAGACTCAGTCAGATTTCTCTCTGATCAAAAGAAGCTTCATCAAGATCTATCGTATCGTGGGAATGCGTGAATATCAGTATACGTTTCTAAATGCCCTTAATTAGGTTAGCCACTTCACTAAAATTGCATGTCTAATAGTACAATTTGCATATATCGGAGCTTCAATGGTCACAGAAAATGCGTCGATATGCTCAATCAGGGTGTCTACCACATTAGGAATTTTCAAATCCAGGAGATATCATTGAAAAAATCTAGGAGATTATCAAAACTTTTATGATAGTCATAAAATGACCATTTCGTGTTGTCGCCATTTTAACAGTGCAGTTACCTAACTACTAATACATGCATTTCATATTTTCTCTTTGTCAAATAAAACGCCTAATTCCAATGCATTAATAATAACCGTAAAATCGTTTTGCCTCATTAAGGCTTAAAAATAACGGTGATATATACTGCATTTCAAGCACTCAGTTATACATAAACGAATCACCCCTTTATCTGGTTTTCAAGTGGTCACAAACTAGCCTTCAATTTTTGAGCGCCGTTGCTCGATCGTCAAGTTCACGCTGCTTCTCTTTTAAGATTGATTTTTGAGTTTCAAACTTGTTCACTTCACAATCCAGTTCAGCAACACATTTGTGTTTCTTAGCTTGCTGGTCTTCATTCTTTTTTAGGTCGAGGGCCATTACACGTCGCCGGGATGAACACTTAACGAATTCGATCAAAGAAGCAGTTATCGCAAGATGCAGAACCCCTCCATAATACTGAATGGCGTAATGGACCACACACTGCGCCACGATAGAGCTCTCATGAAGATTCTCTATTAGGATATCCTTGCCTATGCTGAAACCACCTTCTACTGCCGCTTGAATGTGGAATAAGACCAAAACCTTCCTCAATACTGCCCACAGATGTTAAGAACTTTCTTTGTTTCGTAGATGAATGCAGTAGAGATCATCCAATCGATGTTTGTCAATGTCACATTTCTAAAGAAAACATTACGCAGTTAAATTCTGGTATTAATACATGCAATACCAACGAAATTTACTTGTAATTCCTCTTTCGTTAGAACTGACTGAATGAAGTTGGAATATTCCTGCTTCGCCGAATCAGCCTGAGACACAGAAATACAGTTGTAATCGATCATTTTGTTCAATAAAATGTCAGAAAGCTTTTTCACAAAGCGTTAGAGATTTGGTCCAACTGAAAAGCGGAGTGAGTGATGCAGCGCCTTTAACAAGATCAGGCTTCAGCGGACTCCTCTCAGGTATTTTATCCACTATCGCGATAAGAACGAGCGGCTTAACCGAACTCCAGCCTTCTGCGTGGATGAGAATCCTTTAGGATGCAGCGTTTGGCTCCGAATCCCAGATCCACTTGGAATGTTTCCTTAAGATTTGCATCTTTATTCAAATTCAGTCTCAAAATTTTGGAAACGTCTGTCCCCACCTCCCGCATAACCGATGCCTTAACGAATCTTTTCAATGTATCTGTGACAAGGCTCATGAGAAAACCGTGTAAAAATGGAAACATAGACTTGTCGTGTTGAAACCGCCGTAGAAATGGCTCAAACTGAGACTTTAAGGAACTGAAAAAATGCAGCTTAGCTGCAATAGATGCATCCTTGATTGCGTCAGTGACTGTTGAGAATGATGCTACATGGGGTTGAGGTTGCACTTCGACACAATATTTCTCAATGTTCGGCAGAATCTCTATTGCTCTGTTACATTCATCTTTGTTTTTTACCCAACGGCATTTGCAAAAAGTCTTACGAAATGTAGTTGAACTTGTAATATGTGTATAATCAGCCTTGCGTGCGGAGAATCTTTGAAAAGGTAAGTGCACGCTTTGCAATACAGTTGACAAATGCCAGACTTTTTTCAATCCATACAGCAATGCTCCACTCGCGACATGTAACGAGCATACAACTGTTTGGAGCAATTCCGTCCCACACTTTTGCTGAAATGCTGCTGAAATCATGAATCATGCAGAATAATATAGAAAGAAAATGCCAAAAAATACTGAATGTGGCAAAAGAAAACATTGAACAGTCACTAAGATGCTAAAATCAAACGAACTAGAATCATAAACGAAGTCAGAAAGACAATGAGGAGCGCATCACAAAAAGAAACTCTGATTGAATGTCGTTGAAGTTAGCACCAACTTCAACACCAACTTTTTGAATAGAGTTTGTACAGAATAGGAAACCACATATATGGGTACTACTGATGACGCAGAGTTTGTACAGACAAAAATTTTTCCAAAATTCGAACTCCTTCATCTTTAAAATTCAAATTTAAATTCGAAAAATTGGTGCAAGTATTGGTGCTACCCAGTTAGCGAGTTTGTACAGCATTCCGATGGAAAAATTTAGATATAAGAACAAAAAACTGAGTTTGTGCAGCAACTTCCAGCACTTTCCTTACTCGAACAATCAGTAAACCGCCAAAAACCGATTTTTTCAAAAAATGACAAGATTTTACAGAAACGTTCTTAGTGCTACATGGAAAATGAGTTTGTACAGTGCTCTAACCGGTGGAAGAGTGTTCTACTAATCGAGTCTGAGTTTGAACACACACTTCTCCGACACTCCAGCACTCCTACGACCGTTGAATACCGGTTATTGTACAGTAACTACAAGAATACTACCCATTTATGAACAAATCAATTAGTGCTACATGGAAAATGAGTTTGTACAGTGCTCTAGCCGATGGAAGAGTGTGCTACTGATCGAGTCTGAGTTTGAACACACACTTGTCCGACACTTCAGCACTCCTACGACCGGTAAATGCCGGTTATTGTACAGTAACTACAACAGCGATGCGATGGTTTTGTTTCAAAATTGAATTGTCGGTTGAATCGCTAACTTCGACCAGTGAAACGACAATTAAAACAATATTTTGTTTCAAGAAATATTATTATTCATCAAAATATGAAATCTGCTGAGGATGGTGCACAACTCTGGAAAAAGGCCGTGTACGTCATAACGGCCACGGGTGGAAAGCTTAATGTGGGCGTTACTCCAAATATCAATAGCTGCACCAAATCCAAATGCTGACATGGGAGAAGGACGACAAATGAATATCGAGTTCTCAATTGCTACATACTCTGGTACAGTAGGAAGCACAGCATAGAAATGTCAGATAGGATAAAAATGACTTGCGACATTTATGCAATGAAGGTCGAATATCATAAATACGATAATGATCGGACAGTCCGAAACGCATATAGAAAACCAACTACAAGGAATAGAAAAGAGGAACATCGCTGAAAATGCCTGTGCTAAGTTGTGTCAACAGATTGTGGTCAAAACAATTACAAGTGCACTTAAAAATCACGGCAAAAAACAACAATCTTGATAGTAAGTGTTGCTTGCAATTCATCACTAATATCTGGAAAACAATCGAAGGTATAATAAATGTAACAACTGCATATACAATCCGTTTCTTAAAAAGTGGATCAGAATAAAAAAATTGGACTGACTAAAACATAAGTACGATACAGAAAGCATTTTTCATGTTATTTCATGTCCCTAATATATTTAAATGTCCTTATATAATCTGATAAGCTATGATACAGTAACGGTTCTTAAGAAGCTAATATTTTGTGGCCCTACCCTTATTGTCAATGACATCACCAATGCATTGATTCGATGATATCGTTGATTTTTGACTGATCTAACTTTCTCCACTCCGCCATCTGTAGGTAGCAGTGAACGACGAACGTTACGTTTTAGAATACTCCATACATTTTCTATGGGATTCAGATCAGGAGAACGAGCTGGCCAAGATAATGTCCTAAGCCCTAATTGAGACTTGCATAAGTTGACTCTACTCCTGTGACACGTAGCATTATCATCCATAAATAACCAAGTCGATGGATCACCAAGCTGATCTGTCATTTGGCCAATGTTCATTCGTAAAACATTCACATAGTGTTCAGAATTCATGGTTCCTTGCTGTATGTGAAGTAGTTCTAGCAATTGTTCATTTGTGCTTTGTATTGTTTTCAACCGGTAAGAGATAGATTTCTAGCTGAAAGCAATCAGGAGTGCTGCCAACACCACCGCAACGAAGTCATGAAGCTATGGAACATGAAGTCCAGTTATCACATGTAGCAGTTACATTATTGTTGATGAATAATGGTGCTATACTGGCTCTGATTGACCGATTTTCTTTATTTTTGTTTTGCTTGATAGCTTTTGGCTTGCAGAAGAACATATTACATAACAAAGGAAACAAATGTAATTTTATAAGAGTGAGGTATGATTTTGTGTAACATTGCTAAATGAAGATCAAATTATCTACTACTTTTTTTATCTATGACAGGAAACAACTCAATATTCAACATATCTTCCAAGCTGAGTTAGACAAAGTTGAAGTTAAGGCGATGTTTAAGGGTGATCCATTTTTTATGAAGCAATCTGTACATGTAGTTGCCCGTAGTCTAGCTGATAGGATGAAACAATGGAATCCGTAGAATACAAAGGGAAAAAGGTTTGTCTACATATGTAAATTTAAGGTATTAGTAAAATCCGGAAAACAGTCAAAGGTATAAAAGTAAGAATTGTACAGGCTTGCGTATAGCATATACGATGAACCTTAAATGACTAAGCGATAAAGTTTTTAAAATGCAAAAGTAAGTGGTCGGGATAAGATCAATTACAACAAATTTCATGAATGCTCATGACAAGCGGAATAAAGTAGAGCACAGAATTAGATTAATCTGCGCGCGCTTCGGTTTCCTAGAAAGGAAGAATTGTATGTAACCTTAATATCGAAATGGCACATCACATCACACAACTTGCTCCTTCTCGAATGGATAATTCGTGTATCGCTTGCTATTGGAAATGGCAAACAATAAGGTGTCAGCAGAGGACACCAGAGCCAGTGAGAGATGCGTGCGTGCTGTGATATCACTTCGCACACACCATCTTGGCTAGCATTCAATTCAATGTATGCACTATACAGTGAGCAATGCCGACGAGAGGATGTGAAATCATCAAATGAAATAATTTTCGTGCGCCTGCTACTTTTTTTAATAATGATCGGAAGGGTCAACATTATGGAGAAAACTTGTGGACAATGATCTGAATTCTTCGAATCTGAAGGAATTTTGGCAATCGAAGCACTTTGCTGGAACTCACATTAATCCGCAAGCGACACACGACTTTTTTTCCTGTCTCTGTAAGGTACTAGGAATTCCTTTTTGCCCACTTAATAGGTTCCGCGATGTGCCGTCAATTTCGTATTAATCACACTTCTAGCAAACCGAAGCAGATAAACAAAATATTTAATTCTGTGAAGTAGAGGTCAAAATATTGCAATTTCGTGTTCACACTCAAAAATGTTGAAGACTTATCGATCAAACATGAGAGCAAGGGAGTCATAATCGTAGTTGTTGAACAGATGCTCTCTGTAATCAGTCACGCATGTTCAGATACACTACATGCTCACTAAGTTGATAATTTGAATAATTTCAATGAAAGAATGTTATCACCAGATGTCATAACGAGCGGTGTAGAAGGCAACCTACTGATTTTCAAGTTATGTCGTACAACCCGAAGTATAGCTTCTTTAAATGAAATATGAGTTACATTACAATAACCGCAATGTAGGTTATAAACCTTGTATGTAGGTTCAACCCAACTGATAGAAATGGGAACTTTAACTTTTCCTGAACCTTAACTGATGATGTTAATCACCGGATCCATCAAAAATTGTATCACAGTCAGGCAGGCTAGTTAGGCGCTCAGTTGAGTAGCCATGAAATGTTGACATATAGAACTTACGGGCTATATTCAAATTGCTAATCTCATTTTTCTTGAATTTTTCATCGTCAAATATTTGAACAATTAGATCTTCTCGTGTGCTAATACTAATTAAATGATGCTGTATAAATGAATGTAAAACCAGCAAACTTGCATACTACTTCATTTTCCTATGTGAAAGTTTATAATTATATGTGCCATTTAAACATAAACAGCCGCGCATAGATTAAGAAATACAAATACACGCAATTCGCTGCAAAAGATGGAATTTCGACCATTCAGTCATCCGCCAATTTTTTAAATCAACATGTGACAGTTAAGTGACCTTGATCGTTGATTGTAGATGAAAATATTGAACATGCAGTGTATGAAAATATTGCAAAATTATTATTGCGATAGGCTGGCTGGGGGAAATGCAACATGAGGTAAATGTGACTAGGTTGTAGCCAAAACCAATAACCAATAACTCATAGCCAAGAAACCGTTCAGTTTGCATCCATATGTGCCTGCATCGATAGCTAATCTCTAAGATATTTTATTTCGCAAAAGTATTGCATACTACCCTGGCACTTGGTGAACGATTTGGCAGTTTTTGAAAATTGGGCCTTATTTGCTTTACTCTGCAACAAATTTTGTTTGCTGTCAAGAGAAGCAAGCTGGAATTAGATATGGGCGATCTTTTAGATCACAGTAAGATGTCAAGTTTATCCAAAATAGCGGATTCGATCGAATACCTCTTCATTATTTACGTAGCCCGATCGATTTTGGTAGTGAAAAGCAGGTCCGCGGTAAATGCGACATGGCCCATCAGGATAGGTGCGACAACTTGCAAAAGTTTGATTTTTGTCGCTTAAATTTTTGATACATTCCTGTGTCAATAAAATCATCACCAACATATTTTGAAATCATAGATGTCTAAAACGACAATAGGGTGCAATGCTCTAGATCCAAGCTTGTTTCGAGTTCATGGATTTCGATCGATTAACAACAGCTAGATGCCATTTCAAGTCAATCAAACGAAAGGATCTACGTCCAGAAAGAACGAGAAACCTTTACGATATTTAGGGCCTGATTCTGATATTCTTTTCTGTAATACGCTCGCATATTTCTAAAATAGGCTAATTCTGTTTTTAAATGTATATCAGTTGTAGCATTTCATGCATGTATCCTATTTAAAAATAGGCCTATTCAGCTTCAAAATACGCTTATTATATACATACCATATACACTTCCCATTTTGTATCTCACATAAACATAAATCTATCGAAATAATGAACTACATCAATTCTGCAATCAAAAGTAGACCAAGATCAACTTCTATACGTGTCTATCGAAAATCACTTCCGATATCACTTCTATCAAAAATGTCTATTCTAGGTAGCGATTGGGCACTTAGGATTTTCTTGTAAAGATCTGTTGCTCTATTACTAAGATAGGAGCAAAATACATCACCGTCATCTCAAACTACATTCCCAACCTATCATCGGAATTTAATTCGCAACACTATATCAAAACGTACTTAGTCCAATAACACCCAGACCAAATCGGATTCACCCCAATCACGAGATAAAAGAGACTTTGAAGTCGCTTACTTTGACAGCCAACTTAGAGAAACTTATCATTCCATCTTCATAAATGGGCAGCATTCTTGTAGTTACTGTACAATAACCGGTATTTACCGGTCGTAGGAGTGAGGGAGTGTCGGAGAAGTGTGTGTTCAAACTCAGACTCGATCAGTAGAACACTCTTCCACCGGTTAGAGCACTGTACAAACTCATTTTCCATGTAACACCAATTGATTTGTTCATAATTGGGCAGCATTCTTGTAGTTACTGTACAATAACCGGTTTTTACCGGTCGTAGGAGTGAGGGAGTGTCGGAGAAGTGTGTGTTCAAACTCAGACTCGATCAGTAGCACACTCTTCCACCGGTTAGAGCACTGTACAAACTCATTGTCCATGTAGCACCAATTGATTTGTTCATAAATGGGCAGTATTCTTGTAGTCACTGTACAATAACCGGTATTTACCGGTCGTAGGAGTGAGGGAGTGTCGGAGAAGTGTGTGTTCAAACTCAGACTCGATCAGTAGCACACTCTTCCACCGGTTAGAGCACTGTACAAACTCATTGTTCATGTAACACCAATTGATTTGTTCATAAATTGGCAGTATTCTTGTAGTTACTGTACAATAACCGGTTTTTACCGGTCGTAGGAGTGAGGGAGTGTCGGAGAAGTGTGTGTTCAAACTCAGACTCAATCAGTAGCACACTCTTCCACCGGTTAGAGCACTGTACAAACTCATTGTCCATGTAGCACCAATTGATTTGTTTATAAATGGGCAGTATTCTTGTAGTTACTGTACAATACCGGTATTTACCGGTCGTAGGAGTGAGGGAGTGTCGGAGAAGTGTGTGTTCAAACTCACACTCGATCAGTAGAACACTCTTCCACCGGTTAGAGCACTGTACAAACTCATTGTCCATGTAGCACCAATTGATTAGTTCATAAATGGGCAGTATTCTTGTAGTCACTGTACAATAACCGGTTTTTACCGGTCGTAGGAGTGAGGGAGTGTCGGAGAAGTGTGTGTTCAAACTCAGACTCGATCAGTAGAACACTCTTCCACTGGTTAGAGCACTGTACAAACTCATTGTCCATGTAGCACCAATTGATTAGCTCATAAATGGGCAGTATTCTTGTAGTCACTGTAAAATAACCGGTTTTTACCGGTCGTAGGAGTGCTGCAGTGTCGGAGAAGTGTGTGTTCAAACTCAGACTCGATCAGTAGCACACTCTTCCACCGGTTAGAGCACTGTACAAACTCATTGTCCATGTAGCACCAATTGATTTGTTCATAAATGGGCAGTATTCTTGTAGTTACTGTACAATAACCAGTATTTACCGGTCGTAGGAGTGCTGGAGTGTCGGAGAAGTGTGTGTTCAAACTAAGACTCGATCAGTAGCACACTCTTCCACGGGTTAGAGCACTGTACAAACTCATTTTCCATGTAGCACCAATTGATTTGTTCATAAATGGGCAGTATTCTTGTAGTTACTGTACAATAACCGGTTTTTACCGGTCGTAGGAGTGCTGGAGTGTCGGAGAAGTGTGTGTTCAAACTCAGACTCGATTAATAGGACACTTTTCCATCGGTTAGAGCACTGTACAAACTCATTTTCCATGTAGCACCAATTGATTTGTTCATGGATGGGCAGCATTCTTGTAGTTACTGTACAAAAGCGAGTATTTAGCGTTCGTAGGAGTGCTGGAGTGTCGGAGAAGTGTATGTTCAAACTCAGACTCGATTAGTAGAACACTCTTCCATCGGTTAGAGCACTGTACAAACTCATTGTCCATGTAGCACCAATTGATTTGTTCATAAATGGGCAGTATTCTTGTAGTTACTGTACAATAACCGGTTTTTACCGGTCGTAGGAGTGAGGGAGTGTCGGAGAAGTGTGTGTTCAAACTCAGACTCGATCAGTAGCACACTCTTCCACCGGTTAGAGCACTGTACAAACTCATTGTCCATGTAGCACCAATTGATTTGTTCATAAATGGGCAGTATTCTTGTAGTTACTGTACAATAACCGGTATTTACCGGTCGTAGGAGTGCTGCAGTGTCGGAGAAGTGTGTGTTCAAACTCAGACTCGATTAGTAGAACACTCTTCCACCGGTTAGAGCACTGTACAAACTCATTGTCCATGTAGCACCAATTGATTAGCTCATAAATGGGCAGTATTCTTGTAGTTACTGTACAATAACCGGTATTTACCGGTCGTAGGAGTGTTGCAGTGTCGGAGAAGTGTGTGTTCAAACTCAGACTCGATCAGTAGCACACTCTTCCACCGGTTAGAGCACTGTACAAACTCATTGTCCATGTAGCACCAATTGATTTGTTCATAAATGGGCAGTATTCTTGTAGTTACTGTACAATAACCAGTATTTACCGGTCGTAGGAGTGCTGCAGTGTCGGAGAAGTGCGTGTTCAAACTCAGACTGGATTAGTAGAACACTCTTCCACTAGTTAGAGCACTGTACAAACTCATTTTCCATGTAGCACCAATTGATTTGTTCATAATTGGGCAGTATTCTTGTAGTTACTGTACAAAAATCAGTTTTTACCGGTCGTAGGAGTGAGGGAGTGTCGGAGAAGTGTGTGTTCAAACTCACACTCGATCAGTAGAACACTCTTCCACTGGTTAGAGCACTGTACAAACTCATTGTCCATGTAGCACCAATTGATTTGTTCATAAATGGGCAGTATTCTTGTAGTTACTGTACAATAACCGGTATTTACCGGTCGTAGGAGTGCTGGAGTGTCGGAGAAGTGTGTGTTCAAACTCAGACTCGATCAGTAGAACACTCTTCCACCGGTTAGAGCACTGTACAAACTCATTTTCCATGTAGCACCAATTGATTAGTTCATAAATGGGCAGTATTCTTGTAGTTACTGTACAATAACCGGTATTTACCGGTCGTAGGAGTGCTGGAGTGTCGGAGAAGTGTGTGTTCAAACTCAGACTGGATTAGTAGAACACTCTTCCACCGGTTAGAGCACTGTACAAACTCATTGTCCATGTAGCACCAATTGATTAGTTCATAAATGGGCAGTATTCTTGTAGTCACTGTACAATAACCGGTATTTACCGGTCGTAGGAGTGAGGGAGTGTCGGAGAAGTGTGTGTTCAAACTCAGACTCGATCAGTAGAACACTCTTCCACCGGTTAGAGCACTGTACAAACTCATTGTCCATGTAGCACCAATTGATTTGTTCATAAATGGGCAGTATTCTTGTAGTTACTGTACAATAACCGGTATTTACCGGTCGTAGGAGTGCTGGAGTGTCGGAGAAGTGTGTGTTCAAACTCAGACTCGATCAGTAGCACACTCTTCCACCGGCTAGAGCACTGTACAAACTCATTGTCCATGTAGCACCAATTGATTTGTTCATAAATGGGCAGTATTCTTGTAGTTACTGTACAATAACCGGTTTTTACCGGTCGTAGGAGTGCTGGAGTGTCGGAGAAGTGTGTGTTCAAACTCAGACTCGATCAGTAGAACACTCTTCCACCGGTTAGAGCACTGTACAAACTCATTGTCCATGTAGCACCAATTGATTAGTTCATAAATGGGCAGTATTCTTGTAGTCACTGTACAATAACCGGTTTTTACCGGTCGTAGGAGTGAGGGAGTGTCGGAGAAGTGTGTGTTCAAACTCAGACTCGATCAGTAGAACACTCTTCCACCAGTTAGAGCACATTTTACAAACTCATTGTCCATGTAGCACCAATTGATTTGTTCATAATTGGGCAGTATTCTTGTAGTTACTGTACAACAACCGGTATTTACCGGTCGTAGGAGTGCTGCAGTGTTGGAGAAGTGTGTGTTCAAACTCAGACTCGATTAGTAGCACACTCTTCCACCGGTTAGAGCACTGTACAAACTCATTGTCCATGTAGCACCAATTGATTAGTTCATAAATGGGCAGTATTCTTGTAGTCACTGTACAATAACCGGTTTTTACCGGTCGTAGGAGTGAGGGAGTGTCGGAGAAGTGTGTGTTCAAACTCAGACTCGATCAGTAGAACACTCTTCCACCGGTTAGAGCACTGTACAAACTCATTGTCCATGTAGCACCAATTGATTTGTTCATAAATGGGCAGTATTCTTGTAGTTACTGTACAATAACCGGTATTTACCGGTCGTAGGAGTGCTGGAGTGTCGGAGAAGTGTGTGTTCAAACTCAGACTCGATCAGTAGCACACTCTTCCACCGGTTAGAGCACTGTACAAACTCATTGTCCATGTAGCACCAATTGATTTGTTCATAAATGGGCAGTATTCTTGTAGTTACTGTACAATAACCGGTATTTACCGGTCGTAGCAGTGAGGGAGTGTCGGAGAAGTGTGTGTTCAAACTCAGACTCGATCAGTAGCACACTCTTCCACCGGTTAGAGCACTGTACAAACTTATTTTCCATGTAGCACCAATTGATTTGTTCATAAATGGGCAGTATTCTTGTAGTCACTGTACAATAACCGGTTTTTACCGGTCGTAGGAGTGCTGCAGTGTCGGAGAAGTGTGTGTTCAAACTCAGACTCGATCAGTAGAACACTCTTCCACCGGTTAGAGCACTGTACAAACTCATTGTCCATGTAGCACCAATTGATTTGTTCATAAATGGGCAGTATTCTTGTAGTCACTGCACAATAACCGGTTTTTACCGGTCGTAGGAGTGCTGCAGTGTAGGAGAAGTGTGTGTTCACACTCAGACTCGATCAGTAGCACACTCTTCCATCGGTTAGAGCACTGTACAAACTCATTTTCCATGTAGCACCAATTGATTTGTTCATAAATGGGCAGTATTCTTGTAGTTACTGTACAAAAGCGAGTTTTTACCGGTCGTAGGAGTGCTGGAGTGTCGGAGAAGTGTGTGTTCAAACTCAGACTCGATCAGTAGCACACTCTTCCACGAGTTAGAGCACTGTACAAACTCATTTTCCACGTAGCACCAATTGATTTGTTCATAAATGGGCAGTATTCTTGTAGTTACTGTACAATAACCGGTTTTTACCGGTCGTAGCAGAGAGGGAGTGTCGGAGAAGTGCGTGTTCAAACTCAGACTGGATCAGTAGCACACTCTTCCACCAGTTAGAGCACTGTAAAAACTCATTGTCCATGTAGCACCAATTGATTAGTTCATAATTGGGCAGTATTCTTGTAGTCACTGTACAATAACCGGTTTTTACCGGTCGTAGGAGTAAGGGAGTGTCCGAGAAGTGTGTGTTCAAACTAAGACTCGATCAGTAGCACACTCTTCCATCGGTTAGAGCACTGTACAAACTCATTGTCCATGTAGTACCAATTGATTTATTCATAATTGGGCAGTATTCTTGTAGTTACAGTACAACAACCGGTATTTACCGGTCGTAGGAGTGCTGCAGTGTCGGAGAAGTGTGTGTTCAAACTCAGACTCGATCAGTAGCACACTCTTCCACCGGTTAGAGCACTGTACAAACTCATTGTCCATGTAGCACCAATTGATTAGTTCATAAATGGGCAGTATTCTTGTAGTCACTGTACAATAACCGGTTTTTACCGGTCGTAGGAGTGAGGGAGTGTCGGAGAAGTGCGTGTTCAAACTCAGACTCGATCAGTAGAACTTTCTTCCACTGGTTAGAGCACTGTACAAACTCATTGTCCATGTAGCACCAATTGATTTGTTCATAAATGGGCAGTATTCTTGTAGTTACTGTACAATAACCGGTATTTACCGGTCGTAGGAGTGAGGGAGTGTCGGAGAAGTGTGTGTTCAAACTCAGACTCGATCAGTAGCACACTCTTCCACCGGTTAGAGCACTGTACAAACTCATTGTCCATGTAGCACCAATTGATTTGTTCATAAATGGGCAGTATTCTTGTAGTTACTGTACAATAACCGGTATTTACCGGTCGTAGCAGTGAGGGAGTGTCGGAGAAGTGTGTGTTCAAACTCAGACTCGATCAGTAGCACACTCTTCCACCGGTTAGAGCACTGTACAAACTAATTGTCCATGTAGCACCAATTGATTTGTTCATAAATGGGCAGTATTCTTGTAGTCACTGTACAATAACCGGTTTTTACCGGTCGTAGGAGTGCTGCAGTGTAGGAGAAGTGTGTGTTCAAACTCAGACTCGATCAGTAGCACACTCTTCCACCGGTTAGAGCACTGTACAAACTCATTGTCCATGTAGCACCAATTGATTTGTTCATAAATGGGCAGTATTCTTGTAGTCACTGTACAATAACCGGTTTTTACCGGTCGTAGGAGTGCTGCAGTGTAGGAGAAGTGTGTGTTCACACTCAGACTCGATCAGTAGCACACTCTTCCACCGGTTAGAGCACTGTACAAACTCATTGTCCATGTAGCACCAATTGATTTGTTTATAAATGGGCAGTATTCTTGTAGTTACTGTACAAAAATCAGTTTTTACCGGTCGTAGGAGTGAGGGAGTGTCGGAGAAGTGTGTGTTCAAACTCAGACTCAATTAGTAGAACACTCTTCCACTGGTTAGAGCACTGTACAAACTCATTGTCCATGTAGCACCAATTGATTTGTTCATAAATGGGCAGTATTCTTGTAGTTACTGTACAATAACCGGTTTTTACCGGTCGTAGGAGTGAGGGAGTGTCGGAGAAGTGTGTGTTCAAACTCAGACTCGATCAGTAGCACACTCTTCCACCGGTTAGAGCACTGTACAAACTCATTGTCCATGTAGCACCAATTGATTTGTTTATAAATGGGCAGTATTCTTGTAGTTACTGTACAATAACCGGTATTTACCGGTCGTAGGAGTGAGGGAGTGTCGGAGAAGTGTGTGTTCAAACTCAGACTCGATCAGTAGAACACTCTTCCACCGGTTAGAGCACTGTACAAACTCATTGTCCATGTAGCACCAATTGATTAGCTCATAAATGGGCAGTATTCTTGTAGTCACTGTACAATAACCGGTTTTTACCGGTCGTAGGAGTGAGGGAGTGTCGGAGAAGTGTGTGTTCAAACTCAGACTCGATCAGTAGCACACTCTTCCACCGGTTAGAGCACTGTACAAACTCATTGTCCATGTAGCACCAATTGATTTGTTCATAAATGGGCAGTATTCTTGTAGTTACTGTACAATAACCAGTATTTACCGGTCGTAGGAGTGCTGGAGTGTCGGAGAAGTGTGTGTTCAAACTAAGACTCGATCAGTAGCACACTCTTCCACGGGTTAGAGCACTGTACAAACTCATTTTCCATGCAGCACCAATTGATTTATTCATAAATGGGCAGTATTCTTGTAGTTACTGTACAATAACCGGTTTTTACCGGTCGTAGGAGTGCTGCAGTGTCGGAGAAGTGCGTGTTCAAACTAGGACTGGATTAGTAGAACACTCTTCCACTAGTTAGAGCACTGTACAAACTCATTTTCCATGTAGCACCAATTGATTTGTTCATAATTGGGCAGTATTCTTGTAGTTACTGTACAAAAATCAGTTTTTACCGTTCGTAGGAGTGAGGGAGTGTCGGAGAAGTGTGTGTTCAAACTCACACTCGATCAGTAGAACACTCTTCCACCGGTAAGAGCACTGTACAAACTCATTGTCCATGTAGCACCAATTGATTTGTTCATAAATGGGCAGTATTCTTGTAGTTACTGTACAATAACCGGTATTTACCGGTCGTAGGAGTGAGGGAGTGTCGGAGAAGTGTGTGTTCAAACTCAGACTCAATTAGTAGAACACTCTTCCACTGGTTAGAGCACTGTACAAACTCATTGTCCATGTAGCACCAATTGATTTGTTCATAAATGGGCAGTATTCTTGTAGTTACTGTACAATAACCGGTATTTACCGGTCGTAGGAGTGCTGGAGTGTCGGAGAAGTGTGTGTTCAAACTCAGACTCGATCAGTAGCACACTCTTCCACCGGTTAGAGCACTGTACAAACTCATTGTCCATGTAGCACCAATTGATTTGTTTATAAATGGGCAGTATTCTTGTAGTTACTGTACAATAACCGGTATTTACCGGTCGTAGGAGTGAGGGAGTGTCGGAGAAGTGTGTGTTCAAACTCAGACTCGATCAGTAGAACACTCTTCCACCGGTAAGAGCACTGTACAAACTCATTGTCCATGTAGCACCAATTGATTAGCTCATAAATGGGCAGTATTCTTGTAGTCACTGTACAATAACCGGTTTTTACCGGTCGTAGGAGTGAGGGAGTGTCGGAGAAGTGTGTGTTCAAACTCAGACTCGATCAGTAGCACACTCTTCCACCGGTTAGAGCACTGTACAAACTCATTGTCCATGTAGCACCAATTGATTTGTTCATAAATGGGCAGTATTCTTGTAGTTACTGTACAATAACCAGTATTTACCGGTCGTAGGAGTGCTGGAGTGTCGGAGAAGTGTGTGTTCAAACTAAGACTCGATCAGTAGCACACTCTTCCACGGGTTAGAGCACTGTACAAACTCATTTTCCATGTAGCACCAATTGATTTATTCATAAATGGGCAGTATTCTTGTAGTTACTGTACAATAACCGGTTTTTACCGGTCGTAGGAGTGCTGCAGTGTCGGAGAAGTGCGTGTTCAAACTCAGACAGGATTAGTAGAACACTCTTCCACTAGTTAGAGCACTGTACAAACTCATTTTCCATGTAGCACCAATTGATTTGTTCATAATTGGGCAGTATTCTTGTAGTTACTGTACAAAAATCAGTTTTTACAGGTCGTAGGAGTGAGGTAGTGTCGGAGAAGTGTGTGTTCAAACTCACACTCGATCAGTAGAACACTCTTCCACTGGTTAGAGCACTGTACAAACTCATTGTCCATGTAGCACCAATTGATTTGTTCATAAATGGGCAGTATTCTTGTAGTTACTGTACAATAACCGGTATTTACCGTTCGTAGGAGTGAGGGAGTGTCGGAGAAGTGTGTGTTAAAACTCAGACTCGATCAGTAGAACACTCTTCCACCGGTAAGAGCACTGTACAAACTCATTGTCCATGTAGCACCAATTGATTAGCTCATAAATGGGCAGTATTCTTGTAGTCACTGTACATTAACCGGTTTTTACCGGTCGTAGGAGTGAGGGAGTGTCGGAGAAGTGTGTGTTCAAACTCAGACTCGATCAGTAGCACACTCTTCCACCGGTTAGAGCACTGTACAAACTCATTGTCCATGTAGCACCAATTGATTTGTTCATAAATGGGCAGTATTCTTGTAGTTACTGTACAATAACCAGTATTTACCGGTCGTAGGAGTGCTGGAGTGTCGGAGAAGTGTGTGTTCAAACTCAGACTGGATTAGTAGAACACTCTTCCACCGGTTAGAGCACTGTACAAACTCATTTTCCACGTAGCACCAATTGATTTGTTCATAAATGGGCAGTATTCTTGTAGTTACTGTACAATAACCGGTTTTTACCGGTCGTAGGAGTGAGGGAGTGTCCGAGAAGTGTGTGTTCAAACTAAGACTCGATCAGTAGCACACTCTTCCATCGGTTAGAGCACTGTACAAACTCATTGTCCATGTAGCACCAATTGATTTATTCATAATTGGGCAGTATTCTTGTAGTTACAGTACAACAACCGGTATTTACCGGTCGTAGGAGTGCTGCAGTGTCGGAGAAGTGTGTGTTCAAACTCAGACTCGATCAGTAGCACACTCTTCCACCGGTTAGAGCACTGTACAAACTCATTGTCCATGTAGCACCAATTGATTAGCTCATAAATGGGCAGTATTCTTGTAGTCACTGTACAATAACCGGTTTTTACCGGTCGTAGGAGTGAGGGAGTGTCGGAGAAGTGTGTGTTCAAACTCAGACTCGATCAGTAGCACACTCTTCCACCGGTTAGAGCACTGTACAAACTTATTTTCCATGTAGCACCAATTGATTTGTTCATAAATGGGCAGTATTCTTGTAGTCACTGTACAATAACCGGTTTTTACCGGTCGTAGGAGTGCTGCAGTGTAGGAGAAGTGTGTGTTCAAACTCAGACTCGATCAGTAGCACACTCTTCCACCGGTTAGAGCACTGTACAAACTCATTGTCCATGTAGCACCAATTGATTTGTTCATAAATGGGCAGTATTCTTGTAGTCACTGCACAATAACCGGTTTTTACCGGTCGTAGGAGTGAGGGAGTGTCGGAGAAGTGTGTGTTCACGATCAGTAGCACACTCTTCCACCGGTTAGAGCACTGTACAAACTCATTGTCCATGTAGCACCAATTGATTTGTTTATAAATGGGCAGTATTCTTGCAGTTGCTGTACAATAACCGGTATTTACCGGTCGTAGGAGTGCTGCAGTGTCGGAGAATTGTGTGTTCAAACTCAGACTCGATCAGTAGAAAACTCTTCCACTGGTTAGAGCACTGTACAAACTCATTGTCCATGTATCACCAATTGATTTGTTCATAAATGGGCAGTATTCTTGCAGTTACTGTACAATAACCGGTATTTACCGGTCGTAGGAGTGCTGCAGTGTCGGAGAAGTGTGTGTTGAAACTCAGACTGGATTAGTAGAACACTCTTCCACTGGTTAGAGCACTGTACAAACTCATTGTCCATGTAGCACCAATTGATTTGTTCATAAATCGGCAGTATTCTCGTAGTTACTGTAAAATAACCGGTTTCTACCGGTCGTAGGAGTGCTGCAGTGTCGGAGAAGTGTGTGTTCAAAGTACGACTCGATCAGTAGAACACTCTTCCACCGGTTAGAGCACTGTACAAACTCATTGTCCATGTAGCACCAATTGATTTGTTCATAAATGGGCAGTATTCCTGTGGTTACTGTACAATAACCGGTATTTACCGGTCGTAGGAGTGAGGGAGTGTCGGAGAAGTGTGTGTTCAAACTCAGACTCGATCAGTAGCACACTCTTCTACCGGTTAGAGCACTGTACAAACTCATTGTCCATGTAGCACCAATTGATTTGTTCATAAATGGGCAGTATTCTTGTAGTTACTGTACAATAACCGGTATTTACCGGTCGTAGGACTGCTGCAGTGTCGGAGAAGTGTGTGTTCAAACTCAGACTCGATCAGTAGCACACTCTTCCACCGGTTAGAGCACTGTACAAACTCATTTTCCATGTAGCACTATGAACGTTTCTGTAAAATCTTGTCAGTTTTTGAAAGAATCGGTTTTTGGCGTTTTTTACCGATTGTTCGAGTAAGGAAAGTGCTGGATTTATCTGCACACACTCACTTTTTTGTTCTTATATCTAAATTTTTCCACCGGTTAGAGCACTGTACAAACTCATTGTCCATGTAACACCAATTGATTTGTTCATAAATGGGCAGTATTCTTGTAGTCACTGCACAATAAACGGTTTTTACCGGTCGTAGGAGTGAGGGAGTGTCGGATAAGTGTGTGTTCAAACTCAGACTCGATCAGTAGCACACTCTTCCACCGGTTAGAGCACTGTACAAACTCATTGTCCATGTAGCACCAATTGATTTGTTTATAAATGGGCAGTATTCTTGTAGTTACTGTACAATAACCGGTATTTACCGGTCGTAGGAGTGTTGCAGTGTCGGAGAAGTGTGTGTTCAAACTCAGACTCGATCAGTAGAACACTCTTCCACCGGTTAGAGCACTGTACAAACTCATTTTCCATGTAGCACCAATTGATTTGTTCATAATTGGGCAGTATTCTTGTAGTTACTGTACAAAAATCAGTTTTTACCGGTCGTAGGAGTGCTGCAGTGTCGGAGAAGTGTGTGTTCAAACTACGACTCGAACAGTAGAACACTCTTCCACCGGTTACAGCACTGTACAAACTTATTTTCCATGTAGCACCAATTGATTAGTTCATAAATGGGCAGTACTCTTGTAGTCACTGTACAATAACCGGTTTCTACCGGTCGTAGGAGTGCTGCAGTGTCGGAGAAGTGTGTGTTCAAAGTACGACTCGATCAGTAGAACACTCTTCCACCGGTTAGAGCACTGTACAAACTCATTGTCCATGTAGCACCAATTGATTTGTTCATAAATGGGCAGTATTCTTGTAGTCACTGTACAACAACCGGTTTTTAACGGTCGTAGGAGTGAGGGAGTGTCGGAGAAGTGTGTGTTCAAACTCAGACTCGATTAGTAGAACACTCTTCCACCGGTAAGTGCACTGTACAAACTCATTGTTTATGTAGCACCAATTGATTTGTTCATAAATGGGCAGTATTCTTGTAGTTACTGTACAACAACCGGTTTTTAACGGTCGTAGCAGAGAGGAAGTGTCGGAGAAGTGTGTGTTCAAAATAAGACTCGATCAGTAGCACACTCTTCCACCGGTTAGAGCACTGTACAAACTCATTGTCCATGTAGCACCAATTGATTTGTTTATAAATGGGCAGTATTCTTGTAGTTACTGTACAATAACCGGTATTTACCGGTCGTAGGAGTGTTGCAGTGTCGGAGAAGTGTGTGTTCAAACTCAGACTCGATCAGTAGAACACTCTTCCACCGGTTAGAGCACTGTACAAACTCATTTTCCATGTAGCACCAATTGATTTGTTCATAATTGGGCAGTATTCTTGTAGTTACTGTACAAAAATCAGTTTTTACCGGTCGTAGGAGTGCTGCAGTGTCGGAGAAGTGTGTGTTCAAACTACGACTCGAACAGTAGAACACTCTTCCACCGGTTACAGCACTGTACAAACTTATTTTCCATGTAGCACCAATTGATTAGTTCATAAATGGGCAGTACTCTTGTAGTCACTGTACAATAACCGGTTTTTACCGGTCGTAGGAGTGCTGCAGTGTCGGAGAAGTGTGTGTTCAAAGTACGACTCGATCAGTAGAACACTCTTCCACCGGTTAGAGCACTGTACAAACTCATTGTCCATGTAGCACCAATTGATTTGTTCATAAATGGGCAGTATTCTTGTAGTCACTGTACAACAACCGGTTTTTAACGGTCGTAGGAGTGAGGGAGTGTCGGAGAAGTGTGTGTTCAAACTCAGACTCGATTAGTAGAACACTCTTCCACCGGTAAGTGCACTGTACAAACTCATTGTTTATGTAGCACCAATTGATTTGTTCATAAATGGGCAGTATTCTTGTAGTTACTGTACAACAACCGGTTTTTAACGGTCGTAGCAGAGAGGAAGTGTCGGAGAAGTGTGTGTTCAAAATAAGACTCGATCAGTAGCACACTCTTCCACTGGTTAGAGCACTGTACAAACTCATTGTCCATGTAGCACCAATTGATTTGTTCATAAATGGGCAGTATTCCTGTGGTTACTGTACAATAACCGGTATTTACCGGTCGTAGGAGTGAGGGAGTGTTGGAGAAGTGTGTGTTCAAACTCAGACTCGATCAGTAGCACACTCTTCTACCGGTTAGAGCACTGTACAAACTCATTGTCCATGTAGCACCAATTGATTTGTTCATAAATGGGCAGTATTCTTGTAGTTACTGTACAATAACCGGTATTTACCCGTCGTAGGACTGCTGCAGTGTCGGAGAAGTGTGTGTTCAAACTCAGACTCGATCAGTAGAACACTCTTCCACCGGTTGGAGCACTGTACAAACTCATTGTCCATGTAGCACCAATTGATTTGTTCATAAATGGGCAGTATTCTTGTAGTCACTGTACAATAACCGGTTTTTACCGGTCGTAGGAGTGCTGCAGTGTCGGAGAAGTGTGTGTTCAAACTTACACTCGATCAGTAGAACACTCTTCTACCGGTTAGAGCACTGTACTAACTTATTTTCCATGTAGCACCAATTGATTTGTTCATAAATGGGCAGTATTCTTGTAGTCACTGTACAATAACCAGTATTTACCGGTCGTAGGAGTGCTGCAGTGTCGGAGAAGTGTGTGTGTTCAAACTAAGACTCGACCAGTAGAACACTCTTCCACCGGTTAGAGCACTGTACAAACTCATTTTCCATGTAGCACTAAGAACGTTTCTGTAAAATCTTGTCAGTTTTTGAAAGAATCGGTTTTTGGCGTTTTTTACCGATTGTTCGAGTAAGGAAAGTGCTGGATTTATCTGCACAAACTCACTTTTTTGTTCTTATATCTAAATTTTTCCACCGGTTAGAGCACTGTACAAACTCATTGTCCATGTAACACCAATTGATTTGTTCATAAATGGGCAGTATTCTTGTAGTCACTGCACAATAACCGGTTTTTACCGGTCGTAGGAGTGAGGGAGTGTCGGAGAAGTGTGTGTTCAAACTCAGACTCGATCAGTAGCACACTCTTCCACCGGTTAGAGCACTGTACAAACTCATTGTCCATGTAGCACCAATTGATTTGTTTATAAATGGGCAGTATTCTTGTAGTTACTGTACAATAACCGGTATTTACCGGTCGTAGGAGTGTTGCAGTGTCGGAGAAGTGTGTGTTCAAACTCAGACTCGATCAGTAGAACACTCTTCCACCGGTTAGAGCACTGTACAAACTCATTTTCCATGTAGCACCAATTGATTTGTTCATAAATGGGCAGTATTCTTGTAGTCACTGTACAATAACCGGTTTTTACCGGTCGCAGGAGTGAGGGAGTGTCGGAACTCAGACTCGATCAGTAGCACACTCTTCCACCGGTTAGAGCACTGTACTAACTTATTTTCCATGTAGCACCAATTGATTTGTTCATAAATGGGCAGTAGTCTTGTAGTCACTGTACAATAACCGGTATTACAGGTCGTAGGATTGCTGCAGTGTCGGAGAAGTGTGTGTTCAAACTAAGACTCGATCAGTAGAATACTCTTCCACCGGTTAGAGCACTGTATAAACTCATTTTCCATGTAGCACCAATTGATTAGTTCATAAATGGGCAGTATTCTTGTAGTCACTGTACAATAACCGGTTTTTACCGGTCGCAGGAGTGAGGGAGTGTCGGAACTCAGACTCGATCAGTAGCACACTCTTCCACCGGTTAGAGCACTGTACTAACTTATTTTCCATGTAGCACCAATTGATTTGTTCATAAATGGGCAGTATTCTTGTAGTCACTGTACAATAACCGGTTTTTACCGGTCGCAGGAGTGAGGGAGTGTCGGAACTCAGACTCGATCAGTAGAACACTCTTCCACCGGTTAGAGCACTGTACTAACTTATTTTCCATGTAGCACCAATTGATTTGTTCATAAATGGGCAGTATTCTTGTAGTTACTGTACAATAACCGGTTTTTACCGTTCGTAGGAGTGAGGGAGTGTCGGAGAAGTGTGTGTTCAAACTCAGACTCGATCAGTAGCACACTCTTCCACCGGTTAGAGCACTGTACAAACTCATTGTCCATGTAGCACCAATTGATTTGTTCATAAATGGGCAGTATTCTTGTAGTCACTGTACAATAACCGGTTTTTACCGGTCGCAGGAGTGAGGGAGTGTCGGAACTCAGACTCGATCAGTAGAACACTCTTCCACCGGTTAGAGCACTGTACTAACTTATTTTCCATGTAGCACCAATTGATTTGTTCATAAATGGGCAGTAGTCTTGTAGTCACTGTACAATAACCGGTATTACAGGTCGTAGGATTGCTGCAGTGTCGGCGAAGTGTGTGTTCAAACTAAGACTCGATCAGTAGAATACTCTTCCACCGGTTAGAGCACTGTACAAACTCATTGTCCATGTAGCACCAATTGATTTGTTCATAAATGGGCAGTATTCTTGTAGTTACTGTACAATAACCGGTATTTACCGGTCGTAGGAGTGAGGGAGTGTCGGAGAAGTGTGTGTTCAAACTCAGACTCGATTAGTAGAACACTCTTCCACTGGTTAGAGCACTGTACAAACTCATTTTCCATGTAGCACCAATTGATTAGTTCATAAATGGGCAGTATTCTTGTAGTCACTGTACAATAACCGGTATTTACCGGTCGCAGGAGTGAGGGAGTGTCGGAACTCAGACTCGATCAGTAGAACACTCTTCCACCGGTTAGAGCACTGTACTAACTTATTTTCCATGTAGCACCAATTGATTTGTTCATAAATGGGCAGTAGTCTTGTAGTCACTGTACAATAACCGGTTTTTACCGGTCGTAGGATTGTTGCAGTGTCGGAGAAGTGTGTGTTCAAACTAAGACTCGATCAGTAGAACACTCTTCCACCGGTTAGAGCACTGTACTAACTTATTTTCCATGTAGCACCAATTGATTTGTTCATAAATGGGCAGTAGTCTTGTAGTCACTGTAAAATAACCGGTTTTTACCGGTCGTAGGATTGTTGCAGTGTCGGAGAAGTGTGTGTTCAAACTAAGACTCGATCAGTAGAATACTCTTCCACCGGTTAGAGCACTGTACAAACTCATTGTCCATGTAGCACCAATTGATTTGTTCATAAATGGGCAGTATTCTTGTAGTTACTGTACAATAACCGGTTTTTACCGTTCGTAGGAGTGAGGGAGTGTCGGAGAAGTGTGTGTTCAAACTCAGACTCGATCAGTAGCACACTCTTCCACCGGTTAGAGCACTGTACAAACTCATTGTCCATGTAGCACCAATTGATTTGTTCATAAATGGGCAGTATTCTTGTAGTTACTGTACAATAACCGGTTTTTACCGTTCGTAGGAGTGAGGGAGTGTCGGAGAAGTGTGTGTTCAAACTCAGACTCGATCAGTAGCACACTCTTCCACCGGTTAGAGCACTGTACAAACTCATTGTCCATGTAGCACCAATTGATTTGTTCATAAATGGGCAGTAGTCTTGTAGTCACTGTACAATAACCGGTATTACAGGTCGTAGGATTGCTGCAGTGTCGGCGAAGTGTGTGTTCAAACTAAGACTCGATCAGTAGAATACTCTTCCACCGGTTAGAGCACTGTAAAAACTCATTTTCCATGTAGCAGTATGAACGTTTCTGTAAAATCTTGTCAGTTTTTGAAAGAATCGGTTTTTGGCGTTTTTTACCGATTGTTCGAGTAAGGAAAGTGCTGGAAGTTGCTGCACAAACTCAGTTTTTTGTTCTTATATCTAAATTTTTCCACGGGTTAGAGCACTGTACAAACTCATTGTCCATGTAGCACCAATTGATTTGTTCATAAATGGGCAGTATTCTTGTAGTTACTGTACAATAACCGGTATTTACCGGTCGTAGGAGTGAGGGAGTGTCGGAGAAGTGTGTGTTCAAACTCAGACTCGATTAGTAGAACACTCTTCCACTGGTTAGAGCACTGTACAAACTCATTTTCCATGTAGCAGTATGAACGTTTCTGTAAAATCTTGTCAGTTTTTGAAAGAATCGGTTTTTGGCGTTTTTTACCGATTGTTCGAGTAAGGAAAGTGCTGGAAGTTGCTGCACAAACTCAGTTTTTTGTTCTTATATCTAAATTTTTCCACGGGTTAGAGCACTGTACAAACTCATTGTCCATGTAGCACCAATTGATTAGTTCATAAATGGGCAGTATTCTTGTAGTCACTGTACAATAACCGGTTTTTACCGGTCGCAGGAGTGAGGGAGTGTCGGAACTCAGACTCGATCAGTAGCACACTCTTCCACCGGTTAGAGCACTGTACTAACTTATTTTCCATGTAGCACCAATTGATTTGTTCATAAATGGGCAGTAGTCTTGTAGTCACTGTACAATAACCGGTTTTTACCGGTCGTAGGATTGTTGCAGTGTCGGAGAAGTGTGTGTTCAAACTAAGACTCGATCAGTAGAATACTCTTCCACCGGTTAGAGCACTGTACAAACTCATTGTCCATGTAGCACCAATTGATTTGTTCATAAATGGGCAGTATTCTTGTAGTTACTGTACAATAACCGGTATTTACCGGTCGTAGGAGTGAGGGAGTGTCGGAGAAGTGTGTGTTCAAACTCAGACTCGATTAGTAGAACACTCTTCCACTGGTAAGAGCACTGTACAAACTCATTTTCCATGTAGCACCAATTGATTAGTTCATAAATGGGCAGTATTCTTGTAGTCACTGTACAATAACCGGTTTTTACCGGTCGCAGGAGTGAGGGAGTGTCGGAACTCAGACTCGATCAGTAGAACACTCTTCCACCGGTTAGAGCACTGTACTAACTTATTTTCCATGTAGCACCAATTGATTTGTTCATAAATGGGCAGTAGTCTTGTAGTCACTGTACAATAACCGGTTTTTACCGGTCGTAGGATTGTTGCAGTGTCGGAGAAGTGTGTGTTCAAACTAAGACTCGATCAGTAGAACACTCTTCCACCGGTTAGAGCACTGTACTAACTTATTTTCCATGTAGCACCAATTGATTTGTTCATAAATGGGCAGTAGTCTTGTAGTCACTGTAAAATAACCGGTTTTTACCGGTCGTAGGATTGTTGCAGTGTCGGAGAAGTGTGTGTTCAAACTAAGACTCGATCAGTAGAATACTCTTCCACCGGTTAGAGCACTGTACAAACTCATTGTCCATGTAGCACCAATTGATTTGTTCATAAATGGGCAGTATTCTTGTAGTTACTGTACAATAACCGGTTTTTACCGTTCGTAGGAGTGAGGGAGTGTCGGAGAAGTGTGTGTTCAAACTCAGACTCGATCAGTAGCACACTCTTCCACCGGTTAGAGCACTGTACAAACTCATTGTCCATGTAGCACCAATTGATTTGTTCATAAATGGGCAGTATTCTTGTAGTTACTGTACAATAACCGGTTTTTACCGTTCGTAGGAGTGAGGGAGTGTCGGAGAAGTGTGTGTTCAAACTCAGACTCGATCAGTAGCACACTCTTCCACCGGTTAGAGCACTGTACAAACTCATTGTCCATGTAGCACCAATTGATTTGTTCATAAATGGGCAGTAGTCTTGTAGTCACTGTACAATAACCGGTATTACAGGTCGTAGGATTGCTGCAGTGTCGGCGAAGTGTGTGTTCAAACTAAGACTCGATCAGTAGAATACTCTTCCACCGGTTAGAGCACTGTACAAACTCATTTTCCATGTAGCAGTATGAACGTTTCTGTAAAATCTTGTCAGTTTTTGAAAGAATCGGTTTTTGGCGTTTTTTACCGTTTGTTCGAGTAAGGAAAGTGCTGGAAGTTGCTGCACAAACTCAGTTTTTTGTTCTTATATCTAAATTTTTCCACGGGTTAGAGCACTGTACAAACTCATTGTCCATGTAGCACCAATTGATTTGTTCATAAATGGGCAGTATTCTTGTAGTTACTGTACAATAACCGGTATTTACCGGTCGTAGGAGTGAGGGAGTGTCGGAGAAGTGTGTGTTCAAACTCAGACTCGATTAGTAGAACACTCTTCCACTGGTTAGAGCACTGTACAAACTCATTTTCCATGTAGCACCAATTGATTAGTTCATAAATGGGCAGTATTCTTGTAGTCACTGTACAATAACCGGTTTTTACCGGTCGCAGGAGTGAGGGAGTGTCGGAACTCAGACTCGATCAGTAGCACACTCTTCCACCGGTTAGAGCACTGTACTAACTTATTTTCCATGTAGCACCAATTGATTTGTTCATAAATGGGCAGTAGTCTTGTAGTCACTGTACAATAACCGGTTTTTACCGGTCGTAGGATTGTTGCAGTGTCGGAGAAGTGTGTGTTCAAACTAAGACTCGATCAGTAGAATACTCTTCCACCGGTTAGAGCACTGTACAAACTCATTGTCCATGTAGCACCAATTGATTTGTTCATAAATGGGCAGTATTCTTGTAGTTACTGTACAATAACCGGTATTTACCGGTCGTAGGAGTGAGGGAGTGTCGGAGAAGTGTGTGTTCAAACTCAGACTCGATTAGTAGAACACTCTTCCACTGGTTAGAGCACTGTACAAACTCATTGTCCATGTAGCACCAATTGATTTGTTCATAAATGGGCAGTATTCTTGTAGTCACTGTACAATAACCGGTATTTACCGGTCGTAGGAGTGCTGCAGTGTCGGAGAAGTGTGTGTTCAAACTAAGACTCGATTAGTAGCACACTCTTCCACCGGTTAGAGCACTGTATAAACTCATTTTCCATGTAGCACCAATTGATTAGTTCATAAATGGGCAGTATTCTTGTAGTCACTGTACAATAACCGGTTTTTACCGGTCGCAGGAGTGAGGGAGTGTCGGAACTCAGACTCGATCAGTAGCACACTCTTCCACCGGTTAGAGCACTGTACTAACTTATTTTCCATGTAGCACCAATTGATTTGTTCATAAATGGGCAGTAGTCTTGTAGTCACTGTACAATAACCGGTATTACAGGTCGTAGGATTGCTGCAGTGTCGGAGAAGTGTGTGTTCAAACTAAGACTCGATCAGTAGAATACTCTTCCACCGGTTAGAGCACTGTACAAACTCATTTTCCATGTAGCACTATGAACGTTTCTGTAAAATCTTGTCAGTTTTTGAAAGAATCGGTTTTTGGCGTTTTTTACCGATTGTTCGAGTAAGGAAAGTGCTGGAAGTTGCTGCACAAACTCACTTTTTTGTTCTTATATCTAAATTTTTCCACCGGTTAGAGCACTGTACAAACTTATTTTCCATGTATCACCAATTGATTAGTTCATAAATGGGCAGCATTCTTGTAGTCACTGTACAATAACCGGTATTTACCGGTCGTAGGAGTGATGGAGTGTCGGAGAAGTGTGTGTTCAAACTCAGACTGGATTAGTAGAACACTCTTCCACCGGTTAGAGCACTGTACAAACTCATTTTCCATGTAGCACCAATTGATTTGTTCATAAATGGGCAGTATTCTTGTAGTCACTGTACAATAACCGGTATTTACCGGTCGTAGGAGTGCTGCAGTGTCGGAGAAGTGTGTATTCAAACTCAGACTCGATCAGTAGCACACTCTTCCACCGGTTAGATCACTGTACAAACTCATTTTCCATGTAGCACCAATTGATTTGTTCATAAATGGGCAGTATTCTTGTAGTTACTGTACAATAACCGGTATTTACCGGTCGTAGGAGTGAGGGAGTGTCGGAGAATTGTGTGTTCAAACTCAGACTCGATCAGTAGAACAATCTTCCACCGGTTAGAGCACTGTACAAACTCATTGTCCATGTAGCACCAATTGATTAGTTCATAAATGGGCAGTATTCTTGTAGTCACTGTACAATAACCGGTTTTTACCGGTCGTAGGAGTGAGGGAGTGTCGGAGAAGTGTGTGTTCAAACTCAGACTCGATCAGTAGAACACTCTTCCACCGGTTAGAGCACTGTACAAACTCATTGTCCATGTAGCACCAATTGATTTGTTCATAATTGGGCAGTATTCTTGTAGTTACTGTACAAAAATCGGTTTTTACCGGTCGTAGGAGCGCTGCAGTGTCGGAGAATTGTGTGTTCAAACTCAGACTCGATCAGTAGAACACTCTTCCACCGGTTAGAGCACTGTACAAACTCACTGTCCATGTAGCACCAATTGATTTGTTCATAAATGGGCAGTATTCTTGTAGTTACTGTACAATAACCGGTATTTACCGGTCGTAGGATTGCTGGAGTGTCGGAGAAGTGTGTGTTCAAACTCAGACTGGATTAGTAGAACACTCTTCCACCGGTTAGAGCACTGTAGAAACTCATTTTCCATGTAGCACTAAGAACGTTTCTGTAAAATCTTGTCAGTTTTTGAAAGAATCGGTTTTTGGCGTTTTTTACCGATTGTTCGAGTAAGGAAAGTGCTGGATTTATCTGCGCAAACTCACTTTTTGTTCTTATATCTCAATTTTTCCACGGGTTAGAGCACTGTACAAACTCATTTTCGATGTAGCACCAATTGATTTGTTCATAAATGGGCAGTATTCTTGTAGTTACTGTACAATAACCGGTTTTTACCGGTCGTAGGAGTGAGGGAGTGTCGGAGAATTGTGTGTTCAAACTCAGACTCGATCAGTAGAACACTCTTCCACCGGTTAGAGCACTGTACAAACTCATTGTCCATGTAGCACCAATTGATTTGTTCATAAATGGGCAGTATTCTTGTAGTCACTGTACAATAACCGGTTTTTACCGGTCGTAGGATTGCTGCAGTGTCGGAGAAGTGTGTGTTCAAACTAAGACTCGATCAGTAGAATACTCTTCCACCGGTTAGAGCACTGTACAAACTCATTTTCCATGTAGCACTATGAACGTTTCTGTAAAATCTTGTCAGTTTTTGAAAGAATCGGATTTTGGCGTTTTTTACCGATTGTTCGAGTAAGGAAAGTGCTGGATTTATCTGCACAAACTCACTTTTTGTTCTTATATCTAAATTTTTCCACGGGTTAGAGCACTGTACAAACTCATTGTCCATGTAACACCAATTGATTTGTTCATAAATGGGCAGTATTCTTGTAGTTACTGTACAATAACCGGTTTTTACCGTTCGTAGGAGTGAGGGAGTGTCGGAGAAGTGTGTGTTCAAACTAAGACTCGATTAGTAGCACACTCTTCCACCGGTTAGAGCACTGTACAAACTCATTTTCCATGTAGCACCAATTGATTAGTTCATAAATGGGCAGTATTCTTGTAGTCACTGTACAATAACCGGTTTTTACCGGTCGCAGGAGTGAGGGAGTGTCGGAACTCAGACTCGATCAGTAGCACACTCTTCCACCGGTTAGAGCACTGTACTAACTTATTTTCCATGTAGCACCAATTGATTTGTTCATAAATGGGCAGTATTCTTGTAGTCACTGTACAATAACCGGTATTACAGGTCGTAGGATTGCTGCAGTGTCGGAGAAGTGTGTGTTCAAACTAAGACTCGATCAGTAGAATACTCTTCCACCGGTTAGAGCACTGTACAAACTCATTTTCCATGTAGCAGTATGAACGTTTCTGTAAAATCTTGTCAGTTTTTGAAAGAATCGGTTTTTGGCGTTTTTTACCGATTGTTCGAGTAAGGAAAGTGCTGGAAGTTGCTGCACAAACTCAGTTTTTTGTTCTTATATCTAAATTTTTCCACGGGTTAGAGCACTGTACAAACTCATTGTCCATGTAGCACCAATTGATTTGTTCATAAATGGGCAGTATTCTTGTAGTTACTGTACAATAACCGGTATTTACCGGTCGTAGGAGTGAGGGAGTGTCGGTGAAGTGTGTGTTCAAACTCAGACTCGATCAGTAGAACACTCTTCCACCGGTTAGAGCACTGTACAAACTCATTTTCCATGTAGCACCAATTGATTTGTTCATAATTGGGCAGTATTCTTGTAGTTACTGTACAAAAATCAGTTTTTACCGGTCGTAGGAGTGCTGCAGTGTCGGAGAAGTGTGTGTTCAAACTAAGACTCGATCAGTAGAACACTCTTCCACCGGTTAGAGCACTGTACAAACTTATTTTCCATGTAGCACCAATTGATTAGTTCATAAATGGGCAGTATTCTTGTAGTCACTGTACAATAACCGGTTTTTACCGGTCGTAGGAGTGAGGGAGTGTCGGAGAAGTGTGTGTTCAAACTCAGACTCGATCAGTAGCACACTCTTCCACCGGTTAGAGCACTGTACTAACTTATTTTCCATGTAGCACCAATTGATTTGTTCATAAATGGGCAGTAGTCTTGTAGTCACTGTACAATAACCGGTTTTTACCGGTCGTAGAAGTGCTGCAGTGTCGGAGAAGTGTGTGTTCAAACTAAGACTCGATCAGTAGCACACTCTTCCACCGGTTAGAGCACTGTACAAACTCATTTTCCATGTAGCACTAAGAACGTTTCTGTAAAATCTTGTCAGTTTTTGGGAGAATCGGTTTTTGGCGATTTACCGATTGTTCGAGTAAGGAAAGTGCTGGAAGTTGCTGCACAAACTCAGTTTTTTGTTCTTATATCTAAATTTTTCCACGGGTTAGAGCACTGTACAAACTCATTGTCCATGTAGCACCAATTGATTTGTTCATAAATGGGCAGTATTCTTGTAGTTACTGTACAATAACCGGTTTTTACCGGTCGTAGGAGTGAGGGAGTGTCGGAGAAGTGTGTGTTCAAACTCAGACTCGATCAGTAGCACACTCTTCCACCGGTTAGAGCACTGTACTAACTTATTTTCCATGTAGCACCAATTGATTTGTTCATAAATGAGCAGTATTCTTGTAGTCACTGTACAATAACCGGTATTTACCGGTCGTAGGAGTGCTGCAGTGTCGGAGAAGTGTGTGTTCAAACTAAGACTCGATCAGTAGAACACTCTTCCACCGGTTAGAGCACTGTACAAACTCATTGTCCATGTAGCACCAATTGATTTGTTCATAAATGGGCAGTATTCTTGTAGTTACTGTACAATAACCGGTTTTTACCGGTCGTAGGAGTGAGGGAGTGTCGGAGAAGTGTGTGTTCAAACTCAGACTCGATTAGTAGAACACTCTTCCACTAGTTAGAGCACTGTACAAACTCATTGTCCATGTAGCACCAATTGATTTGTTCATAAATGGGCAGTATTCTTGTAGTTACTGTACAATAACCGGTATTACAGGTCGTAGGATTGCTGCAGTGTCGGAGAAGTGTGTGTTCAAACTAAGACTCGATCAGTAGAATACTCTTCCACCGGTTAGAGCACTGTACAAACTCATTTTCCATGTAGCACTATGAACGTTTCTGTAAAATCTTGTCAGTTTTTGAAAGAATCGGTTTTTGGCGTTTTTTACCGATTGTTCGAGTAAGGAAAGTGCTGGAAGTTGCTGCACAAACTCAGTTTTTTGTTCTTATATCTAAATTTTTCCATCGGAATGCTGTACAAACTCGCTAACTGGGTAGCACCAATACTTGCACCAATTTTTCGAATTTAAATTTAAATTTTGAAGATGAAGGAGTTCGAATTTTGGAAAAATTTTTGTCCATGCAAACTCTGCGTCATCAGTAGTACCTATATATGTGGTTTCCTATTCTGTACAAACTCTATTCAAAAAGTTGGTGCTAACTTCAACGACATGATTACAAGTTGGTTACAGTGGAAAATATCCGGCGTTTGCAAGATTACACTGTAATGTATGTACAGATTATAAGGGCGATTCAAAATTATATAGACTGAATTTCCATCTCAAAGATTCCGTGATTGACAAATGACTTTGAAGCAGTTACTCGTAAGCAGAGACCAATACAATGGTCTCAAATTCGCTGCTTGGATTAACAACGGTCATCTTTTGTAAAGCAAAGCGAAGACAAAATGAATGATATTTTTTACTCCGTTGCAAAATGTCCCGCTTTTGATAGCAAAGATCTGGTTCATTATGTACTTTCTCCTAAACTACAACCACTATAGCATCTAAACTTGAAGCGTCATGCACTCGCAATGCACTTGAAGCTTCATTACAACGTCTGTCTGAATTTGATTTTACTTTTGAGTGCTTAGGAAGCTCTGTTTATACATCGTTCTTTAGTGAGCAATTTGTACACTTCATTTTAATTTTTAATTATTTGTCTTCTGATATCTTTCAGCTGTTCATACATAACTAGCGCGGAGGTGTATTAGAAGCCGCTGTTGTTGAACACGTACCCATATATCAGACACGCGCATGGGAATATTACGAAATGTCAATTTCTCAAGTCAGCTTGATTTCAACCACATATTGCTCGCACTCGCAGTCTGCAGTCAATTATTTGGTTGCAGTCATGCATGTACTACGGCGAGTTAATATCGAATTAAGAATGTTGAATTATCCAAACCACTGAGTTTAATCAATCTGCCGGAAAGCACGCATTTTAGGGCGATAGGCAATACTGATAGACACCTATTATAAGGACATGTTAAACTGTTAACCGCCACCACGTGAACCAAATGGCTGAGTTCTATAGACATAATATGCCATTTTCTCATTTGCCTCTACGTGCGATGTTAGTACTTCTTTTGTTGCTCATGTTGAAGACTTCAGTTGAACCCTCAGGTTTCTCGAGTTGAGGTCATGACTCATTTCGAAATATGATGACTTGGACTGCTCCTCAGGACACATGCTTACTACAATCAAGTTTTTCTGCAATAAATTCAATTTACTTTAACCGACAGCCAATGAAACTGAAGAATAAAATACTGTATTAAACTTTTAAACTGATAAACATCCTCAATGGGATATGCATCACTGTATCTCAACAGGCATATTACGATGCCTACAATATATCATACAGTATTATGACTCAAATTGATAACATTTCAGTCTTTGTTTTATTGGAAATTTCAGATTCGATTTCCATTTTCAAGCATGTGCTCAAACTTCAATTGGACTCGATGGAAGAAACAGTTTTAAGTGCTTTAAAGCACGGTTTGAAGTCGTAATCGTCCCATTTCAGTCGACGTCGGTGTCCTCGGAGTCATGTCAGGACTCCAACCTAGCTGCGTACAATAACGTACATGAATAATTGAAAATATTGTCGCACAGTAACGGCGTAAGAAGTTGCAACCCAACGTGTGTTCATTCACCTATGATGACAGTGATAAGTCAAAATGTCCCTTTTGTGATCGCCAATTTCAATAATAATTTGAAAATTAGAAAAAAATAATTCATTAATAAGACAAAAGTTTTCCATGGCCTCGCTTGATCTCTATGTGAAAGACGTCAAGTGAATAAAATATCGAATCATCTAATAAAGTCAGAGGAATGAAGACGATAATTAATACACAGTTGCATGCTGTGACGCAGAGAAATGTCCGTTATCCAGGCTTCAAGCTTGTATGGTAACAAACTAGGAATACAATACTTCTGAAACTCGAAAGTAACACGATGAAATAAGATAAAATGTAGAGAGATTTAAAAAATATGTTGACAAATAAATAAGTTAAAGTAAAAATAAACGTTCTTTCTGACCACACACGTCTGGTTTCAGTAGGTGAAGGTGACCCTCATCTGTATTGTTAGCTGCAAGCTGCTTTCGGCTATCATGTGGATGGAAAAACAATAATTCTCCCCTTGAAGTGCACCCTGAAGTGAACCCTTTCCATAAGTGCACATTCACAAAGGTGTCTTGTAACGCCTGACTGGGGTGGTTGCTTTGATTTTGGACGAATGTTGAAACTTAGTAGCCATTTTAGAACGTGTTCCTTGATACGGGTGGATAGACATCGCTCGCTTTTCCTGGCGTACCTCGCTCCGCAAATACAGGAAAATTGATAAGTGATCATTGGCTTATTAGGAATATTATTATCGTTGGGACAAAGAGTCCTCGTTTTGAATGCTGTAACGGCTTTCAGATAGAAGAAGACTCTCCATGTCTCTGCGAATGTAGTTGGCAATCGTCTCACTTTCTCTACCATAGTACTGGAAATCAGAGAAGAATTGTTTCTTTGGTACCGTTGTGATCTTCGCTTTGACTCTCGAATGTTTCTCAATGAACCACTGTGGATAGCCGTTGGACTTCAGAATGGTAGTCAATTATTGTATCTCATTTTTCAGATGCTGCGGTGAGCACAGATGTCTTGCTGTGATGAACAGGGTTGATGCTAGATTAGATTTGAACCTCTTGGGACAGAATGCTGCAAAATTATTGAACACACCAGTAAATATTTCCTTTCTGTATATCACGGTCGAAATACTTCCATCAAAGTCATAGAGAATTTCTACATCGAGGAAATGATCTGCTGCCTCTCGAGTAAATTGTATGGTTGGATGCTGGCGATTGAAGATATTGAGCAGGTTATCAGTATTCTCCTGATTGGTTATGATGAATGTATCGTCTACATTGCGTTTGTAAAATTTGAGGTCATCCAAAGTTGGTTTCAGCTTCTTTTCGAGATGACTCATAAAAATCTCACCTAACGATCAACTTAGCGGTGAAGCCATTGCCAATCCATCGGCTTTGAGGTATTGTGCTTTGTCGAAGACAAATCGCACGTCCTTGGATAAGACTGACAGGAGAGTGCGGCAGTTGGATTCTGAAAGAGGATTGTAAGTGAATTTTGGAGGAGCAGTGCCACGTCTGTACAGTTTATCACAGATTATGTCGATCGTTTCATTGACCGGGACGTTTGTGAAGAGGCTTTTCACATCAAACGGAATGCATCAAACGGAATGCATCAATACTGTAGTTGGTTACCTCATCTTTAAATTCATACGAATTTCCTTTTGAGAAGTGGCGTGATTCTTTCACCATTGGCTTCAGCAAATGCTCATCAACAAAGCGTAAAATAACATCATAAGCAGAATTCACCATTGATAAGGACAGGTCGTACAGGAAAGTTCTCTTTATGAACTTTTGGAAAGTCCATGGAGTTTTGGCATAAGGCATCCTCTAGGAATAAGGTCCATGATGTCGGGTGAGAGCTGCTTCTCAGACATTATCTTGTGGATTGTGCTGCTGATTTTGATTGTCTTGCCGTCTCCTGATACTACGTCAGACGGATGTTCTCCAGATCGTGGGAATACTTTCTCAAATAAGCCATCAGCTCAGCACGTTTCCTCTCAGTAATGCAACGCTTGAGGTTGTAAGCTGCATGTTCCATATTGGTGAAAATTTGAATTGAGTCTGTCTCCGTGCGGCTTACGCATTAGTTGAGACCCAGAAGCTGAGCCCTTTATTCTTCCTTGTCAAATGTCACATCACTTATGTTGAAAATGGTTCCATTCTCCCAAACTTATGTGTCAACAGATTGTCGAGGGAGTACCGATGTTTCTTCTGCAGCCTCCTTCTTTGATTTTATAATATGGAGGATCAAACACAATCAGAGTAAGTCAAGTAAAATCAAAATCTTAGTAAGTTCCTGCATGTGCCATCGTTTTGAATCAGTTTGCAGCTCTAGTAAAGTGACACGCTTAAAACATTTAATTCTGTGGTGTGACTATTCATGGACATCATTTGCACCCCGAACGGCATTTAACTCAGTTTACATCTAAAAGTTAAGATACACCTGAAATTAGGAATGAACAATGACATAAATCAACAGTGCAAAGTTCAGTGAAATAGTGATTATTAACACTACTGAAGATTTGACAATTAATTTACACAATTGTCGAATCACCTTAAATGCGCAGCTATTTGGAGCAAAGGATTAGGTTTGGTGCTGTATTGTAATGGCTGATGCTGCTGGTTTTGAGGAAAGTGGGTGTGTCTTACTGTCTATTAGCCATTCTGGGATATGTTCCGACACACGGTCCCTAAGAGAGTGATATTAGTGACATGGCATTTACATTTATTTGTGCTTCAAAAGAACCGCATCAAAACTAGGAGTCCTTTCGGATCCCGGTGGAGTCCTACAAAGCCAGGTGGTAGAGTCCTTTCTAAATTTTAGGACATCGAAAACCTTGTTTTAAATAATCAAGTAATTTTCAAGAGTACCTTTGCGATTATAACAAACTGAACCAAAAATCATGAATTAATTGTCACAAGTCGTGTTCAAATGTGGATTTTGCAACGACCTAAGTTAGATAATACGTTTTTGTTATTCTCATATGATTCCAAATATGAAAGTGAAAAGAAAAGCTATTAATTTTACTTCAGTAAAGCGTTGCACTAGAACAATTCAATAGACTCAATAGAGCGCCACTACGAGTTCTCCGCAGTTTCTATTCATTCGTGATAATTGCAACTAAGTTCTTTTGTTGCTCTTCTTTACAAGAAAATCGCAACTTTCCATGTTATATAATTAACAAATGATTAAAGAAACCTACCTAGATGAGAGAGAAGCCAACAAGATTTGGTGACCCATAAACACTTCAGTTGCATGCATGTTTGAGCAGTTCTTGAAAAAAATTAGATTGAGCGAGAAAATGTTCAAAACTGTGTAGCGAAGAAGAACGAATATAAATTCCGACAGCTTGTTGAGGTATCAGAACATAGTGCCTGGAAGTATCTTTCATAGAATGAATCCTCGTGACTGCACCAGATTTAATGTTCGCGCATGTGTGTTTTCACCGACAAACCTTTCCAAAATGTCCACAATCAATTATTAAATTACCATTTTAAATTATTATTTTAATTAAATTATTGCACTGTCAAATTTTGTAGAAATGCCTGCACTCACATCTCAAAGGAGATGTCTGCCGACATAGTATTAGGATTTTGGAATGACCAATGGGGCGGACGAGAACATGTGCTCATCGGCCAAAATCTTCAATATCACCTCGAACATCTATGTATAAAATAGATTACTAGAGGGCATTTTCACATTTTGAATACCCTAAAATATCGCTTTGGCAAGCTTGTCTGAATTGAAGAGGCTAGCGTATCATCAAGCTTGCCGTTGGGATTGGGATCCGAATTGGGATCCCAATAGCTATTGGGATTGGGTTGGGATTGGGCTACCAAAAATCCACCCAATCCCAATAGATCCCAAAAAGCCCTCTCCAACAAATATACATGTAATCGTTAACATTAGTCAGTGCGTTACAAATGTTTTCGGGTTGTACTGAGCAGTTCATCTTGCTGTGTCTCCAGTCTGACCTTGCCTCTCTCGAATTCGAGCATTGAGAGCTCTTAGTGCCATTCACACAAATTGACACAGTCAGCTTTAGACATACTCTATGGCTTTAACTTCCCTAGTTGCTAAAAATAATGGTTTAATTCGTAGGCCTTCTTGTGCTCGTGCTTTGCGCGTGCGCATGAGGCATTGATTGAAACGGGTAATAGTATGACGCTGTAGCAGTATCACACTCCGAAGGAACAATGGCTTCAAAAAGACCCCGTGTAGCGAGCTGTTTAATAACACCGCATCATCCGATGTAGGCTTGATTAATACCAAGTGTGTTTGTAGCTCGCACATACTTATCAGGCAGACACGTAGGCCCCTATAAGCTCTCAGGCTAAGGCAGTCTATCGGTGCAAAATATAGCCATACAGTAGGCCTATTGTACATAATTGTGCAAAATCAATTAGGCTAAAGCCCCTACTACTATTAAGACCATTACAGTCCGTGGGCTTCGTCAATTCTAAAAGTAACACATATGGTAGGCCTAAGCGGTAAGCCCGATGCAGCCTGGGGTCAACTTGCGTTCGTTTTTAGCCATAAAGCAGGCTATTGGGATCTATTGGCATCCCAATGGAAATTCTCATTGGGATTGGGCTGGGATTGGGCTGGAAATTCATTCCAACGGCAAGCCTGAGTATCATAGTAAGATATTCACTTCAAATGCTGAAGACTAGGCCTACATAGGAACCGTCAAACTCAACCGATCGCCACAAAATGTCGCTTCTACATGTATATTCAATATGCTCACATAATATGCAATACACAGTACATTGTCAACGGATGTATTCCATGTGAAGTAGAATATTTCTGCTTGCGCTTACTATTTAAGAAATCTATTTTAATATTATGCTAACACGCAATTAATTTACGATACATGCACACTTCGATTTGCGCAATCAAATTTTGAATACTCTGCTGAAAGATGCGGGTACACAACCATTTGTTATTCTCTCTGTTTTGTAGACCTGCAACCAGAACGAGTTTCTGCAGCGAACGAGGCCAAAAATGAGACTTTCACAGAATGATATACACCCTATGCCGAGTTCTACCCGGTTCCCATTCATGTCAGACACGATCAAAGAAAAACACATGTAAATCCAATAGGACGCTGCTTTTTCTGGTAAAATTGGAATTTTCTAAGTTTTCTATGTTTTCTCTGATTAAACGAAAATTACTAAGCACAGTTTTATACTAAGCATAATTTTTGACATGGAATGTCTTCGGCATTTCCCATCACTTTGTCTATAAACCTAAACGCATTCAGATTTGGCAAGCCTCCTAATGTCGTTGGTAAACACAAGTATTTTGAGCAATTCAATCTACATTTAACTACATTCTCGCATACATTGCCGATCAAAAATATGATAATATTAACATACACATTATAGGAAATGACCTGAAGAAATTCGATGTTACAGATTGTGGTTCTAGACTTACTGCTTTTCACTTTATAAGCAAAAACATGGAAAACTTCATTTTTGCCAGAATTCATCCGACCCGAGAGTATATTAGGTAGACCAGTAACTCAGTACTAATTATATACCCAATGTGTATGCAGCTTCGATCTACTTAAATGAACTCGAGTCAAAATCCAGTAACACAAATATTTACTCCTTTGGAGAAACTAACACGGATTTGACTGATCATGATAACAATACAGAAGTAATAATAGTATTTTACAAATCCTCCGTGTCATGACAACCTTGGAGAGGAAACACTCATTAAATTGGCATTTCGATGGGTGCTCATTACCGTAATGCTCAACGTTACTGATAAAAGCATTTTCTTAAGCGTGATCATCACTAACTGCCACTGAAAGAGCAAATTTTAATCAAAGGGAATGATCATGATAAACCTTGAAAGATGTAAATGGAACATAGAACTATTCAGATTCAAGAAATGAAACATAAATTACGTGAATCATAAAATCATGTCGATGAAAATTGAATCAAAACCTTGAAATTTCAGACAAGATTTCAATTTTTCCATGAAGTCTTGCACTATAATGCGGGACATGAAATCTCCTTCATAATCAGCTTAATTTCCTCTTAATTAAGATACCTGTTAGTAAATGATCATCCTTGATATCTTATAAATTTCATACTAAATACATTTATGTAGAGGTTCCAAGTTGTTAAAGGAACTTAAAAGAGATTTCAAGTATATAAACACAGAATTAATTTGCAAAAATTTAGCTTCTTAGAAAGTGATCAAATGTTTTTTAGAACGCAGGAGCGCAATCTCCGCAAAAATCTGGATCTTTTAATGTAAAAATTTTCAGTGTATGCTGACATATTTTTGAGTTGACATTCTACCTGCTACATACTTAATCTATGGTGTAAAGTATACAATGTGAATCGAATATGAAGAAAACTATTTCTACTAAGCAACTGACGCAAAACTGCCAGCATTCCCATTTCCCACGACTTCCCAAGTGTTCGTCAAGTAGGCCTATTGTATTTCGAACTTTATTACATTTGAAACTAAGTGAGCATCTTACATAATAGGGTATTTCTAATGCAATATTGACATGAAATGAATCCCTTTGTCTAAATTAATGTGAAAAAGAACACAATGCATTATTACATGTAAAATTACATCACGTAATCTATCGCATTCTCGTTTTTAACTAAATAGATTGCATGTTTTTTTATTTCACCATGACAACTATTCATCTCTCCCGTGTCATACATGTACACCACATTCTCATACTGAAATTAGAAAGTGTATGAATAGCAACTGCTTGACCGACATGTCATAATGCAATGCAAGCATTCGTCTCATAGAGCGCACTAACCATTTCAACTATATTTCAAGCTACAGTATGAAAGCAAGTTGCGAACGAAGCATCAGTTTAAAGAATCAGGTTCACAGGAAATGCGAAACGGACAAATCTTTACTAAATGCACTAGCTTCTTGTGATCTAAAATTTCGGGAAAATACATTTCACTGTCAATTCAAGAGCTCCTTTATTCATTGCTTGTTACAAGTTGACAATAGCTGAATCTGAATGACCGTTGGACGAGTAAAGGGAATCTGAAGTTGTCTACTTATGTAAACATGCACGGAGAATAAATATCGAATTATTTACCTAGACAGCTCTTTCAAAGGACTAAGGACTGAGAGTTTCATTTGAAAAGTTTTTTTTTCATACTTGGCTAGAGGAATGAATTGTTTTTAAATATAAATAATGAGATAAAGCGAGCAAACAGTCCAAATTTTGTCGGCTAATATTTTCATTTGACACTGGATATGTATTGAATGCAGCCAGTTTAATATTGTTTTATATCTTCTAGTTAGCAACTCAAACTTTTAGAAATTCTCAAGCTGTTGAGACACTGAATTCTGAAGAAACAATAGCAGCATCAGCCTCACTTGAACTTGTAAAATCCGAAGAAAACGTCTTGGCAAATATCTGTATACGGTTCCAACCTCCAATGCCGAATCAAGGCGGCTTTACAAGTAGTTCGAGTTCTGTCTTCGTAAAGTGACACGATTATCAGAGTAGGGAATTCAAGTAAGTGTTTATCTAATGATTATGTCTTATAATAAAATAACGACATTCCTCCAAGACAGTTGTTTGATAGAGTGTTGCTACGACTCTTTTCTGCATCATTGAAAAAGGAATAGTGTTGATATCAGATGTGATAGCTTTTGTTTTTTACCAACAAACCCTTTTAGATTTCGACAATTGATGCTTTCACATCATATCCTGAATTTGCTTTCCCCTTTCCTGTCACATAATCAACTCAAGTACACCACGCAGTTCAGTTATCATATTTCGGACTAAAATGTTTGAAAGAGAAATCTCCTCTTGTTGAGCAGTAGGAAAGCCTTCATAGTGTTCAAGTAAGAGAGAAATATGCGTAAAATGATACATGTGAATGAAAGCAGCAGATTTTTGCAATCATGCGGAGAGGCCTACTATTTTATTTAATGCATCCTGATCCTCATAATGCGCCTGGATGAACATAAAGAAATATTCCTACTTCAATCAGCTATTATTGCAATGCAAATCAATGTGCGATGTTTGGCAATATACAGTGGACACCGCCTATTGTGGACAGCCGTAAAGTGTGACAGGTCATCAGGAATGGAACTTTTCCCTAGTGAAATCCGCTGGATAATGTGAACAGCCGCCGTCTACTGTGGACTGAACAAAGAGGCCAAACATTTATAAATGAAAAACTCAAACCAATGTATTCCTTTTAAATACTACTTGTTGCAAAACAAGTTATGGAAAGTGTAGAAATTGTTTTAAGACATATGGCTTTCACAGGTTCAATCAGGTTTTTTGCTTTTCATTCGACGAGGACAATGATCCAGAGCCGGTCGTTTGGACAAAGTTTTTCATGCGGTCCGCCTTGGAGGTGATCGAGCGGTAGCAGGGGCTCGTGATCAACGGCTTCAGTGCGCCCATGGAAGCCTTTATAGACCAGTTGCGCCGCAAGTTCCCACCGAAACAGGCCAAGCAGTCAGACTTTTTTTGATACAGTACAGTGCGTAGGTACTATGCACATACGTACACACATTACATATTTTGATACACATGCATACATACAGTATTTGATATACAATATGCAATAAAACGTTTATATGAAATTTCGGCTTTTAGAGGGGTATTTCGGTTACTGTGGAACTCCGGTTTTTGTGGACAGTAGCTCCTGGCCCGGGGTACCCTCAATAAGTGGTGACTATTGTACCATTTGAAAGATTAAGCTTTCAAGTTTTTTTGCTTCCTAAGCAATATCCGAAAGTTATGATTACAAGCTTTCAAGTTTTTTTACTTCCTAAGCAATATCCGAAAGTTTTGATTACCTCTGTTATATATCTCTTATTATAAAAACGATACGTTTTCACATGCATGACAAAAACGCATCGTTGATAGTTTTCATATCTCGGTATTATGAATAGACTTCATTAGGTCATTTTCGTGTTTTCCGTTTCCAATTTAAACTTATGAAGCAATAATTTACATTACAAGCCATCTGCAAGCTTAACAAAATGACGTCATAAGTGTTCAATATGACCGCCTTGTGCAGCGCGAACGACGTCCATTCGATAATCAAATTCATGCCACACGTTTTACAGCATTTCTGTAGTCACAGATTGTATGGATGTTGTAATTCGGGATTTGAGTCCTTCTAAATCTGTTGGTATAGAGGTGGCAAATAACCCCAAAGAAAAAATCGCAGGGTGTCAAATCTGGGCTTCGCGGTGGACAAGGGTGAAGGGATTTGTCTGCAGATTAATGACTTCCAATCCATCGTTGGGGACATATACCGTCAAATACCGTCGGACCGATGTATGCAATTGAAGCGGTGTCCCGTCTTGCCGGAAAATAAGATTTCCCTCATGCTCTTCTAATTGAGGCATCAGTCAAGCATCTCCAGCTATGAAGGTCCTGTGAGTGGGTTCTTGAAAGAACAAAGGACCAAAAACCATTGACTCGGAGATTGCAAAGAACACATTCACTTTATGCGAGTATCCTTCCAGTTCAACAGATTTGTGGGTATTCTCACTGGATCAATCACAGGAGTACGTACGTTGTGTTTGTTAACTTTTCCATTTGCGTGAAATATATAATATATATATATATAAAATATATAAATATATATAATATATTAATATATATTTATATATATATATATATATATATATATATATATATATATATATATATATATATATATATATATATATATATATATAGATATAAAAAGAAAACTCAAAGTGTCATCTTTCAAATGAAATTTTACCAAACCTCGCACGTTACTTTGTCTTGCCTTAATAATTTTATTTATTTGAAGTTGGATAATTCTTTTATGTTCACCCTAATAGTCGTATCCTAATTTGCAACAATCAAATCCTACACAATTCAAAATCCCAAACAGCAGTACATAAAAGACATACTAACTTTCTTGTATATTTCTTGTATGTTATTCATTTGAAGTGGCTGGCTTGTTTAGTAGAGGTCAACGTTATCTCATTTGAATGAATTTGTGAAGTCATATATTTCATCATTGATAATCAAAAATACATCAAAATCGGAGCATGCATCACAAGTGAAATAAGAATAGAAGTCATAAAGTCACAAAACGGTTTGGAATGCGAGCGGCCATAACAGGAAAGCAGCTTTGCCGTCTTACTGTTTTACATAACGGGATTGACAGTTGACCATTTCTAAAATTTATGATTATTTATACATAATATACATCAGTGCATTTAGGGGATGTTCAGGATTGTGTACTTCATTTATCAATTTCATATAAGCAGTTTTACGTCTTTCAAAAAAACATGTTCCTAAATTCACAATTACATTCGGATTTATATATAACTCGCTTTGGACGTTTGAAAACACGCTTTACAATTGACGTGATCTGTGCATTGAGACTACCGACAAGGGTTATACAAAATAGCAAAATGTTTTCCATTATAGCACTATATACCATCCACAGATCGTCGTGGCTTAAAGAGCTTCTCAAAACTTTTAAAAGGTATATACGTTAAGAACATTTTCTTTCGATAGCTTCAAAATGAGGAGTCCACGACAGTTATTGCTCCAAACAACACTCAAGATGTTAATGACAGCTACGACTTGAAATGGAAGTCTATCTAGCATACAATCGACAGTTTTGTTCTTCTTGGTAAAAATCACTATTTTAGCTTTCTTTTCATTTATACGCAATAAGTTTGAAGAAGACCATCGCTGTATGTTTTCGACCTCATTCTTCACAGTCAGTAAAGATTCTTCAAATTGATGCTCAGAAAAAAGGAATAATTTCATAAATATCATCAGCGTACTGAACAAATTTTGTGGACAAAAATTTTGGCTTCGAATCATAGCAATAAAGAAGAAACAAAAATGGGCCCAAAAGAGAACCTTGTAGAGCACCACTTGTTACACAGGCTTCCTTACTAAGTGTATACTTTACACGAACTCTTTGAAAACGATTAGTTAAATATGATGTCAACCATATAATAAAACCGCTGGGAAAGTTGAGCATTTTAAGTTTGTCAATCAGTATGCTGTGAGATATTCCATCGAACGCCTTCGAAAAATCAAAATTGACTAACATACATCCATCAAAGGCATCACTTTCCAGGCACAATGTTACATGGTCATAAGTGCACACCTGCAGTCAGACAAAGGTTTTGTAACTAAACTGATGTGATGGAATCTTCGAGAGAATGGTCGATTTCATATATATCGAAACATGCATTTCAAGTACTTTACTTGGCACACTTAAGACTGTAATTGGCCTCAGATTATCTAAGTTAGCAGGAGACGACTTTGGAACAGGGGATGTAGTACATGATTTGAGAATTCGAAGAACATAGCTTCGAATAGTAGAGAGGTTGATAATATGACATAAAAGTTCGCAAATGTATGGTGCAGCTAATTGGTAGGCCTTGACTGGAATGCCATCAGAACCACTTGATTTATTCATGGACAAGTTATCAAGTACAGAAAATATTTCGCAAGGTTAACATAATTTGTGAAGGACTTACTGAAACGTGAAACTATCCTTATAATCCCATAGATGGAAGTTACAGAGTAGGAGAAATCATGGATTTATGTTCATCTAGCAAGTACAACCATTCTTTGAAGATACATGGACTCAAATGGACAGTGATATCAATAAGTAGTCGTAGCATTCTCGAATATCTATTAGAAATGTGAAATGATTTCCATTTGAGTAAAAATTTAAGCCAATATTTTGCATTGCATCAGTTGAAGTAGTTCAGGCTTTTCAGAAAGGTTGAAAATACAGGTTTTCCAGTAATAAAGAGCATACATTGCCTTCATGGTCGTCTTTTTCAGATGTGACCTATATGAGGTGCACTCTGGTTTGCTTCTACACAATTTTCAATAGTACCAGGTACATTAACTGATTAAATTCCAGAAATACACGGATATATCATCCTGTGCAAGCAGTCGTAATATTGACTTTCGAAAGTGGTATCCTATTAAATTACAGAATATGCAAAATAAGAAATATGCGTCTGACGATTTCATGATACAAATCTAGGATTTTAAGACTCAATTGTCAATTGGCATGAAAATTTGCTTTAGAAATTAATTCATTGTTCTTTTAGACAGGAAACACGGTGCATGAGTAAGTTCACTGTCTTTATCTCGTTTAAAGCTACAAATGAAATGTTCGAAATTGTTTTCCATTAAGTTGTTGCTTTATTATCTTATAATGTAACCAATTCTGAGATGACAATCACGCCTATAGCCTGGATTTTGGTCTAGCTAACAAATTATGAAAAATATCATCCGCGACGTGCAAAAGAGAGCACAAAGTTAGCGAACCTTCATCATTCACGAAGCACTATCTCATGTCAAATGGAAAGTAATCTAGCTTCTTTACAGCTGAACAAAAATGAAACTGCTCAAAGACAAGCAATACATTATAACAGTGAAGGAGATGAAAGCGCAGGTGATTCCGTAATGAATCTAATGAATTATTGAAGTCGGATATCTCTGCATCAGTCTCTCATGTCTGCGACATGACACGTCTGGAGACCGTACACCTTCGCAATGATGACTTGGTATTTTCGTGGAATCTTATCTAAGTTTCATCAAGGAAAGTCATATTTATGTCTTCAACGAAAGGTGTGGCAGCAATTGGAAAAGGAAATAGACGCAATATATGTCTTGACGCTCACGATAGGGTGTGGTGAACTGGACAAGGGTAATGGAACAGCTGAAACCTTGAAGGTCATGAACAGTCACTGAGTCTTATTTGATAACTTCTCACCTACAAGATGATTGTCAATTCCACTTAATATATACTCATCAAACATGCAAAGATAGTTAAATATAAAAAAATATTTTCCTTCCGAACATTTCAACGTCAGTTATTTGCAAGCCTACTAGCTATTTATTAGTAGTCAGTAAATAAACAAATATCTTGCTGATGGATAAAAATCTTGAAAACCTGTACGATCGAGTTCAAATGAAACAAGTGACATAGTAACTATGGTTCATGGGATCAGAGATAGAAGGAAGCACAATGCTTCACCCACACTTCCTCCGTTGATTTCTAGCGCTTGGTGTTTATGAAAATAACAATAAGTATTTTTGGTACTTCTATTCTTTTCCCCCACGTTGCTGATGTTGACACCCGGAAGTGCTGCATCGTCAACGATCTTCTCTTGCTCCTACGGGCAGTCTCACTGACGTGGCATAGCGTTGAGTGTCTAAAACTTCTCTTATCTGACTTGTAGAACATTTACATCCTCAGAATTAGACAACTGCTCGTCATTTGTCTGTAGACAACAATCACACGAAGTTCATGATCACAGCTTTACCTTGTATTCTGAGTATCCAAGGGACCAATCCTTCATCCCAGGGTTCAAATAAGACCTCTCAGTCATGCTGTAGCTTCACCTCTCTTGCACTTAGTGACAGATCAAGTCTACTCTAAACCTAATCTGACCAACTTTGGCGAACTTTGATGGTTTTGGAAAACTTGAAAAATGTGGGGGGGGAGAATAGAAGTACCGTATTTTTATTCAAACATTTTGTAAACAGTGATTGAGAAAGTAAATAACAGGAAGGGCAAATTCAGTGAAGTTGAGCTTCATTGGCAAGCGTGAGAAATTTCTTTAAGTTACTCAGGATTTAAAGTTTTCATATCATAATTGGCAGATTCGGTTGTGGAGACCAGCATAAAGGAGCAAGGACAAAGTGTCGATATAAAGTTCTGATCCCAGGCAGGATGAATGTTTGGGAATAATAATGATTTCTGGGAATATGCTCATGTAATAAATGACCTTCGTTTAACGCGAAGCCAGATACTTTTTGTGCATGATGGTGTCATCTTATGAACAAAGAAGTAAAGCGGCCGCGTGCGAATCGGTGGCATTTAAGAAGATCTTTATCTAATTTTACTGTCTATTTATTCTTCAAACCAACGAAAGAAGCACTGCCGGGAATGTAGGCTGAAAATATATTATCTGTGTATCTTCGAGATTGCATTTCTTAGTTTAGACTAAAATTTCCATTCTGCTTTCTTTATTTCTGCATCAATCAAGCAATCCTACAAAATTCCAAGAGGCTTCAACTGTGTACACGTTTCTGTATTAAAGTGCAAGCATGTGAGTACAAGGCAATTGGACTGTACAGATGGACGGTTAATGGTACTAACTCGCACCGAATTTCGGTCATAGCCTCATAAACAAACTGGCAGAACAGAGTACACTTTTCTTGGATACCAAGTGCAGCTTGATCGAAGTTGTGCCACTATGATTGTAATTTCTGTAGAAAACATCCAATGTCACTGGTTCAGAAGTCGTAAATCTTTTTGATATAAGGGACGGACATCAGTTTGTGTAATGGAGATGGACTGACAAGTCAATGACATGAATTTCCTAAACTTACAATTCCGATAAAGAAAATTCGACAAGAATTTATCATTCTGGCACTGACATTTCTTTATTATCAATCCTTCTAGTCTCTGTATTGGTTCGATGGTGGAAACAACTCTCAAGATTGTCATTAAGATTCTTATAATTTCTGTTATTGAAAGTGCAAGAAAATAAGGAGTTGCTATGTTTCAGAAATAGCAATTGCAGGCAAAATCGTAGAAGTATAAACAGATTGTTTGCTAACTCATAAACTAGAAGAAAATTAACACACTCAATTCAGTTGAATACAAAAATTGAGGTAAAATTGAGAATACGATAACGCGTTGAACAGAATGCCTAAAATCTTAAAAAATAGAAATCAAATAAGCAATATTGTTGATGAAACATAAACATAAATGCTGTTTAAAGCTAATGAATTGCTTCATTGGAACTGATGATAAATTCATTCATGAAAGGACTATGATTTATGTTTGAGTCTTGTTGCAGACTGACGTAAAAGTGGAAACGAGATGATAAATTTCTCAACGAACTTAACTTAAGCCATATTCATCAGTAAATATTTCGTGAAGTTTATGGTATCAGGATTCTTGAAATTGTGGAGGCAAATAATTCCACTGACAGACTCCTCAATTGATGGAGTAAAATTTATATCGGCGAGTAAATATTTGCATCTCGGGATCTTGGTCTTGTGAAGTGTTACCTCTGAATTTAACACCTAAGTCGATGAGGTAAAAGGTAAAGTCAATACTTGGAACATGATGAAACACGTCAAGCGCTGAAACTTCAAACATGGACAAACTGATTGCTGACAGTACCCAATGGCACACTAAGGGTGGGTTTCTACGGCATCTGATTTTGCAGGTTAACGTTGTTTAAATGCTAGAATGACGTGGTTGACTGCAAATCTGAGTTTCTACGTTTGTTTTACGAACGTCAACGTGATCGAGATTTTCGTCAAAATTTAGACAAGGTCTCGCACCCTGTTTTAAACTGTAGTTAGGGTTATTGACTTGGTTGACAACTTAGGAAAATTCTCGTCATTTGTACTTCACTTTCGCGTCTGCTGTCGCTGTGAGCTGTGAATGTGATGGATTCATTCGATTATTACTACGAAACGTACGACGAACAACTTGCAAGACAACACATTTTTCGAAGCTTACGCGATCACTTAAATCCAGTCTCAAAATTCAGTGATCGAAATTTCTGTTTCCGATTCCGATTCTGAATGGATAAAGAACAATTTCTTCAGTTGCGACAAATGCTTTCTTCTAGAAAAACTTTGACAAATCCCTTAACGGATTTATTAGTGGCCTTGGATTGTTATGCTACTGGGTCCTACCAAATGTGTGTCGGCGATCATTATGGACTTCATGAAACTACGGTGTGTAGAATATTACAGGGAATAAGCCGAGATATTGGAAGCTTGCGATCATAATTTGTATTCTTTCCTAAAGACGAAGAAAAAATGGCGATCAGCGAGGGATTCAGAAAGCTGTCTAAGATGAATAACATAATCGGTGCGATCGACTGCACTCATGTTAAAATTCAATCACCGGGTGGCCGAAATGAAACTGCATTTGTAAATCGCAAAGGATATTGTTCATTAAATGTTCAGGTTGTTGGCGATACCGAATATTGTATTCGCAGCATTGTTGCACTCTTGCCAGGTGCGACACATGACTCTAAAATCTCCAATGAGAGTCGTCCTTAAAATCAAAGCTGGAAAATGGATCTATCGCAGGAATTTTACGAGGAGACGGAGGATATGCAGCCAGGACATATACGTTGACTCCTGTAACGAATCCATCCTCACACGAAGAAGAGCAGTACAATTATTTTCACAGCGTAGCTAGAAATGTGATTGAACGGTTATTCGGTATTTGGAAGCGGCGATTTTCTATTTTGGGACCAGATTCCCGAATCCGCGTTAAGATCGATACAGCAATGAACATCATTGTTGCATGTGCAGTTATTCATTACTTTAAACCACAGTTCTACTTTCGTGGATGAACCTCACACGAGTAGGCCTACTGTTGACCTAGACACAGATAGGGTTTCCTTCAATACTGGAACCGCCTCAAACACTACTGAGGGAAATGCATTTTGCAGGAGCATCATTATTTCTCATTTTAGAAGATGAATGCCTATGTCATCCAATGCTATAAGAGTTTCACATACATGTACTCGTACATTTCGTGTTTCTGCAGTTTATTTTCATATTAATGTTAATACGTTAAGTATGTATTAGTGCTCAATGAACACATTGTGAATGATTGGAAAAAGATTATATTCCATGAAGCATGATTGTATTTTTCATTTTATGGCTCAAAATCCACAAATCCTAATCATAGGAAGAGTTCGCATGATTCAGATTATGAAGTGTTTTGACGATATCCATCTCACATGCATCAGAAGTTGTTACTCTCATGGCTGACAGTATTTCATGCTCAATGATGGCATTCTTTATTTTCCAGTCTAGGAGCTCTAGACGCTTCGTGTGCTCCACTAAGATGCACTTGTCCCTCAAACTTAGATTTCTTTTTCCTTCTGAAATAGAAAAAATATATGCTACAACTTAAAATTGGATATACTACATGTAGGGAAATACTAATCAACTGGAGGATTATTAAATCAACGGGTAAACTAATAATAACTGAACACTCAATATAAGTGGTATTTAGCCTACAATTCCTATGTCTCTTCGATTTGTATTTTCCATCCAGAACCGTTCGTTTCCGTTCGTCTGACCCGCCATGGATGACGAGTTCTTTAAAAATAATCTAAGATAATAATCGACGATCGTGATGAAGCTTGGCTACAAAGGAAAATGCTGACGTACCATCGTCTCCACGAGAAGGCTGTAAGCATTCTTAGGATAGCATTCGAACCTATGATCGGCAATGATGTCATTTTATTTTTAAAATGATATCATTTTACATCGTTATATTTCTTTTATAATGAAGTTACACACTTAGTGAAATATGCGTAGGCCTACACCGTATATAGATATATTCATACGAATCTTTCGATTTACACTGATGCCATGCTACTTTTACTTCTCTTTGCAATGATTGCATGCAGCATCGATATATTAAAAAATGTATGACCGAAGAAAGCAGTTTAGTCATACAAAGCTTCTTGTAAAACAAAACTTAGGTAGGGCCTATGGCCTATGCACTAGACATCGTAAGTTCTGATTTTAAGCTTTATACACTCGAATAACCAATGTGCCTACAACATGTAGTTGGTTAGGCCAACAGTATCTAAAGTACGAAAAAAGGCTAAAAATATGAAGATTACAGTCAAGACTTCAAAAACATCAAGACAGTTACTAATGAGTTCAATGTTCAATCATAGGCCTACTGGAAGTTTAAAGTAACCAGCAAAATATGAGATGTACACTGTACATGTAGAGCTATTCCCAGAAAACGGCGATCTTCATTAACCAGAATCTGAATTATCCAAGTCCGAAATGTTGAGCTTTGACCATACTCGTATTTCCAAGTTTCAAAGCCTCGTTTGCATATTTAATAATTTATTCGGAAGCTTATTTATACTCGTTTTATAGAAACCAAGACAAGTCAGCAAAAAATTCACACTAACGTCTCAGAACTGATGATATGATTCCTAATATGGCACACTCAAGAGCCATATTGCACCAAGTTTGCTATGATAAGTATGTAATTAGGTACATGCACCATAAATGCTCGCCTATAAGTTCCCCTAAAAACCGAGTCCATGTCCAAAATCATTGACTCGCGCATAAGCCGCCCCCCTAAACATCGAATCCAAACAGTAACCTAACACCAGTGGCGTCGCCAGGGGGAGGCGAAGGTGCGGGCGCCCCCTTCGACATCAGCAGTAAAAGATTTCCATGTGATAGAAATAATTTGCATGAGTTCTGAGCCTTGTAAACTTAGACTTTTAACTTTGATGAGCTAAAAAGTCGCTGCATTCGTAATAATTCGATATACGAATATAACAAAACTTATTCAATAATATGGCAAACGTGAATAAGGCACCTTAGATATAAGTCACCTTCATGTAGTAAATGTAACACATAGTGGCTTTTTAGTCACACAAAAATTACGTATAACTATGCAACTAAATTATGTTAATTGATGTGTCTGATGGATAGATGGATGTTCGAATAGATGGACAGATGATGGCAAAATTTAGGCGGTCCGCCTAGGGTTTTCTAGACCGTCCCTGCCTTCGAAAAATCCTGGCGACGCCCCTGCTTAACACGGCTTTATTCGACATAAACGCAGCTAGATACACCTAGGACAAACGTACATAGAGTAGGTGTAGCATATGCCTAAAGGAATAGGCATGTAATCACGATAGGTTTTACAGCAAGTTCACGCTGCTACTCAAAAGCAGAATTTGCTGCCTGTCGTAAGAGATCTAGGCGGCGTGCTAGTAATGACCCGCTTATAAATCACCCCAGGTTTTTCTCTCATGTTTTCGTCGTTGAATTTGAGACCTAGGCTATACGCGAGTGTGTGCGGTAAACATGTAAAAACATATTTATGTTCAAGTAAAAACATACAATGGATAACTTACTCTCAACTGATGAATCGCCAGCATTAGGGGTCACCGCAGTCTTTGAATCCGCCGCCGTCTGTGAATCCAAGGCTTCAATAGGAACTACTTCACTGATTGAATCCATTGCCTTAGAAGGACTTGTAGTCATCGATGAATCGTCGTCAATCGGATTATGGAGTTCAAATGCTATGTTCGGGCACATTTCGATTAGAGCTTGAGACTGTGTGGATGGCTCAGGAGGTGGTGGCCCGCCTCCAGTTTTCTTTAATGACTTCTTGTGTATTGAGTGTTCTTTCTTTGCGTCAGCTTTCAGTCGACGGTATAAGTTCCTGAGTTTTGGTTGTATCAGATGGAGCTTTCGCGGGAAAGTTGTCATTGAACTTGCATGCTATTTCTTTCCAGCACTTGTTCTTCTTTATATTGATTAATGGTGAATTCTGACAATTTTCGATAACAGAGGCTCTTTCTTTAACGAGTTCTATGAGATATTCTTTCTCAAGTGAGGAGTAATTTTCTCTTTTCATCCCACTTTGCACCTCAACTTTAGAGCTACCATTCGCAGCACTACTTGCCATGCTGACAGTCCTTGATTAATGACAACTTCATTCGGAGAGAAAGAATGAAACTGGAAGGCATGTGAATGGTCGAAACAGTAAATGACGTCATGATGACCTATTTTATATCGTCATCGTCTAATCGTCAAGTTCTCAGAAACCGTTTTCGACAGGGTACCCTGTCGACACTTGTGCTACTTAACACAGAGCGTGCAGAAACCCGATTTAGACACTGTTATCTACGTAGCCAACGTGGTCGAGCATTGATCTAAATAATCAGAGTGATTTTCGTAGAAACCCACCCTAAATGATTCACAAATTCTTATAGCTGGTGTGATCACAAGGTAGATAGACGGTCGCCTGCTGATGAAACTCAGTAAACGACAGCGTACAGTAAAACGAAAAAGGCCAAAGATGATGTCTTTTGTATTGTATCATGACTAAGGAACATTTTCGATAAAGCTTTATTTTTAGTTAACCAATTATCTATTTGGGAAAATAGGCTACTCATGGTAAATTAAGTAAGTTCCATAACTTATTCGTCTTTTAAGTACGCTCCTTTCCATGAAAAAGGTTGCTTCTTCTGTGTGAAAAAAGTCTTGCTTCCTTTTAAGAAATCGTGAAAATTACCAAGTCAAGGTCACAAAACAAATTATTGCCTCAACTTGCACCAATTTGAATACAGGGAGCGATTTTCAAATAACAGCGGCTGACCTTAAAGGTGTCCACTATTCAACAAAAATATTTAAGAGAATGACAGCTAGTGGGTTCCAACACTTGTGATTACCAGCCACTCTACGAGTACGTTCGCCACCAGAAAATCAAACCAAAATCACGCTGGATTAAAGGTTCCACAGCGACCTTCGGGCACTAAAGATGTTCGAGACACGGTAATTTATTTTCTCTACAGACGGTAACCCCTTGTTGTCAATCATTATATGCCGCACATCATGTGCTACTGTAGCATGCATATTAGGGATCAATGAAAATTCTGCTTGCTTTAATTTTTTCAGCATAATGGAGTGCGATATAAATTTTTCTTGTGAGTTACTGATAAATACTGGCTTTGATAGCATATCATCAGCTTTCGCATTTAGATGAATTTGATTATCAGTATTTTCACAATCGTGTTCTTGATGACAACTTTGACTAGACATAATTTTCGCATGTTGTACTTTTCCGCTGGTAGATTAATTTATATTTCAAAAACGATTCAATAGCTACATTGTCAAAGGAACGAGGAGCAAGTATCTTCAAACATGGTTCTGCAGGTGTGTTTTTAAATGCGATTTCAAGCAAATCCAGATATTTCCAAAACTTATCCCCGTCTGTGTCTTCCTGAATATGTGTTTTTGTATCATGCTGAGAGTTTATACATTTCCTGAATTTTAGAGTGATCATCATGTTAATTCATGTACCTCATCTGCATTTCATTGTTATGTGCAGGGGTTGGAAAAAATTAATTGCAATTTAATTGTCATCATTTTTTGCTAACAATCAATTAATTGATTGGACCATGTGAGAAATCAATTAATTCACAATTATTTGCAATTATTTTTTATCCTTACTAAATCTAGTAGGATCTTTCCACGGAATGATTGCATGATGTACATTTGATTGATAAATGCAGTACGAAAAAGCGGTAGAGAGGTAAGGTTATAAGACTGTGTTTTAGTCCTAAGCGTGTTTTGAGTACCTCGGCATTAGCGCGTCGGAAGATTGACGCTTAGACTTTACTCATGAAAAATGCAATGAAGTCTTCAGCTCTGAGCATGTGTTAGTGCACGCAGTGCTGGAAAATGAGACGAAGAGATTTCCGCTGTACATAATGAGGTAATAGAGGGGGTGTAAGACGAAAATGCCTGAATATTCAATGTTTGAGCAACAAAAGCAGTTCTCAGTATTAGTAAGCTATTGAATAACCGGTCCTGGCTCCATCTAGAGGAGTTGTCATGATATAAACGACCTTTTGTGATATCAAATCTATGGCTAGGTGCATGATAATGCATGAACTAATGTCACATTGACAATTTCCTAAATCAAGTCTACGTCCTGTATTCCGGAACAATGTGGTGGATAGTTATTGCGTTAATTAATGAAAGCACTATACGAAATCATTGCACAGGTCATATGACCGTTTCTCGTTCACAAATGTACTGAATTGACAGTTTATGTATCTGATACGAAACCCATCATCTTTAGAACTCAAAACAGTTGGTTTATTAATTCAGGTTTCTGTAAACAAGATTCTGTCCATTGACACGTTGCTTAAAGTTTGGCTTTAACAAAAATAATGTCGATGACTTCACAAGTTTCAATTTGAATTTTCAATGCTTTCATCGGAAATTTGTGAAAATTTCTTGTGACATGTGACAAACGATGTAAAATAATAATTCAAAAATAGCATATACTTGTACCAGTTTAACAGAAAATGAAGCAGTCGAAGTTTGTTAATGATTAAAATGCCGGACACCTTTGCATCTCAATTTTACGTGAGAACGGGGAGGGGACTTGTATTGCTGCACACAGAACAATAAAAAGTGCATGCAGAAAATACTGTATTTGCAAGTTTTAGCATCACTTTACGGATGTCCTATAGCTGTGCTTCTCAAGGTGGGCCATGAGGCCTTTAAGTGGTCCCCATAGTTTTGAAAAAGGGCCTTGGATTTTTGATGTGCTGCAAGAGTGAGAGGAAAATGAAAAAAATGTAAGCCAGTAGGGCCTACTTGAAAAATGATGATGCTTTTACCAGAGTAGAATATTGTATGAATTACATGCCTACATTAATGGCATTTGACTGGCATTTTTATTAAGGGTTATCACAGCTTCATATATAAAAGGGCGATCATAAATATCGGTTAGAATAAAACTGAACTTTTCTATGCTTCTTTCTTTTCATGCAAAGATCTAAATTATTTCAAATTTTCGATTAATTTAAATATTTTTTGTGGCAATGGCTTGCAAGTTGAAAGAAGTCAAAAATTCGATAACATTTATGTTTAAAGGGTATTCAATGAGTTTATCATGAGAAATAATTTGGGATCAAAGTTCTAAAATGATTATGATGAACTTTTTGCAAATATACATGTATGTTTCACATTATGCTTATTTGATGTATATATATATATATATATATATGCAGATTAAATTGAATGTTTTGTTAGATTTCAGTTAAAAGTTTTAATTTGAAAATACTGGAGCCCCATCACATCACATTGAATGCTAAAAACACTGCTTTAAAGCCCTCTCTCCCTCCCTCCCTCTCTTAGCCCTATCCACGCCGAAACTTAATATTTCAGTTTTAGCGTATCTTCAACATTTCACTAAAAATTGCTGCACTGACTCCACTGGAAAGTCAAACTTAATTAATGACATATTCAATTTTCTACCGCCTGTAGTAATCTTAACTAAGATTTTCGGCGGCATTTTTGACTTAAACCAACAGTGACATTTTTGATTTAAAGTTTATTTATGAAAACTTAAAGATATTGACATTTTCTCGAATTTCATAAATGTCTCCTTGGTGTTTAGATGGGTTTGATAGTCACTAGATATCATTTATATGTATATTACATTCAGGACCTAACAAACCACTTTTTTGAAAATCAGTTTTATGCCCTACAATAATAACTTGCCCGTGATGACTTGCTTTAAACATGTTTTAAACCATGTTTTCAAACATGTTTCTCAAGCAGTGCTTTTAGCCTGCTTTGAAATACGCGATGCTTTCAAACTTAGATTAAGGTCCCAGTAATTGATGAGTATGACAAAGACTAGATGAGAGGCGCCTTGGCGTCTTATTTAAAGCGAGTGCAGATTAAGAAAATTGAACCAGTAATCCTGCTGCTCATGCATGGCTTACTAAAGAGGCGGTTGCGCAGATTTCAGATTGCTGCCAAGAAATTATGTTGCTGTCGGTAAATAGGAAGTACATGTTGTAGGTTGTATAAGACATGAGATTTTGCAGGCTTAAGAATAACATGCTGTCGGCATTACAGCCGCTCTATTTCACACATCAAAACAGATTTATACTGCCGACACATTCAATATGTTGTCAAATTGAAAAGAAACGATGTAAAATGCTGTTATGAAAACACATCAAAAGCAAATAATATATCTTTTAAACCCGAATGGTGATAAGAGGAAAATTAAATTCATGCTAAACTATCAGCACTCAAATGAAACAAATTGCACTGATGAAGTGATTGTGATATCTGCGGGTGTACCTGTCATCGCGGGCATATAGTAAGTATACATGTATACATGTATAGTAGGCAGAGTGTCAACTCAGAAAGATGTCAGCATGCAGTGTAAGTTTTTATATCAAAAGATTCAGTTTTTTGTGTAGATTGAGTTCCTGCGGTTAATAAAAAATATTTGATCAATTTTTAAGAAGCTAAATGTTTGCTTACGATCTAGCTGTGATTTTCAGAAAGCTTCATTTTCATGATGTGCAAATTACAAGTTTGAATTGAGTTGATAAAGAATTGAATTATGCTTTCTTAGTTGGATCAATTATGCTGCATGCATTAAATATTTTCCCTCCATGTTTGCTGTGACTACGAGAACAGATAAAATGAATCAATTATGAATGAAATGATAGGCCTATAGTAAATGAAGTAAACATCATCAATTTGATCGATTTCGCCTATTACAGAGCACCGACCCGATAGCCGGTTCCAGCAGATTAGCCGCGTGCAGCCCTACCTTTTTCAGTTTATAGACTTTTCTTACATTTATACAAGTAACATATGAGAGTATCAGGCGATTTCTTGCCGTAGGGAGCTCAACAAAAAGTACTTTTATCATATACCCAAGAATTTTGATTTTTCGTGATGGTCAGTATGTGACCAATAAGTATTGGCAGTAATTGCATTAGAGCATTAAACACAGTAAATTAGGAAATAGCGATCTAATGAAGATTTGGCATGAGAATTGGGCATCATCATTTCAATCTATTTCGTCTTAAATAAAATAGTTATCGTATTATGAGTGATATTTCAATGCAGAGACGCATATACGAGGGTGATCTAAAATGTTCGTGACGACGGCCTTCAAAGTGGAGATGATGATCAAAATTCCATATTGATTATTAAAATCTTTCAAATTAGTTAATTGCCGACTCATTTACGTAATTCTACCCTACTGACATTTGTCGAAGGCCATCTGAAGACCTTCCAAGAGTATATGGATTGTTGCAGCGGTCGACTTCCTCTATTATGTATTATCATTAAACAATGAACCATTACTCATCAATAATAAAAATTAATCTTTGCTTTTGACATTCAATACCACCGGCGCTGTGGCCTTGTGGTAGAGTATTCGCTCTGCGTCCGGGAGACCTTGGTTCAAATCTTGGTCGGGTCAAACCTAAGACTTTTGAAATAGGTACACTCTGCGTTCTTGCTGAACACACAGCACGAAAAAGAATGAGAGTGGTAAATGACTACTCGGCCACATGGAAGAAAGGCTCCGTGCCTAATGTGCTTCCGAGTATAAACAACGTTCATTTATTTTTTATTTTAATATTCCTCCAAAATGCTTCCCTCAGCCTCAACTATACGATCCCAGCGTCCTGGTAAAGTGGGGATTACGATGGGACTTGCACTTACTGGAGAATGACGAGCAACGTTTCTGATGGAGCGGTCTGTTGCAGCTAGTGCTTCCTCATCTGCAGAGTACCGCTTGCCTCTCATTGGAAATTTGAATACAGGAAAAAGATAATGATCCCACCGGCTCAAACAGGGTGAATATGGAAGATGTGAATTTTTCCCATCCAGAAGCCTTTCAGATTCTGCACGACGCGAGCAGTATGCAGTCCTGCAGAAGATGAGTTCTTTTTCCTCTGATGGCCAGTCGTAAGTTGATTCGCAAGAATGTGGGATAGCAATCCGCATTAACAATCGCATCTTCAGGAATTTCATGAACCGGAATCACTCCTTCCGCGTCATAATCCACGATAATCATCAGCTTCAGACGCGAGGGGTTCTGCCGAATATTTTGAGGTTTAGTCTTTTTCGGATCATCTTCATTTTTCCAATCTGGTGTCTGGCTTATCATGCGCCGGTTCATGCGCTCGTACCCAAGTTTCATCGAGGTTTGTAATGCGGTTTAGAAATGCTCTCTTTCCCTTCTCCACCCAAAACGCAGCTGCTGAGCAATACGCACTCTTATCTTTCTGTTCTGGAGACAGAGCATGAGGAACCCACCTTACACAAATTGCACAAGATTTTGGGTAAGAATTGCTAGGACAGATTTTGGGCAATTTGTTAATTCACGTGAAAACTCTCCACACGTCTATCGACCGTCTTTTCCAATAAATATTCAGTCTGGGAGCAATTCATTTGTAAAAGCAGTTGCCTGGCGCCCGGATCTTGGAAAATCAGACGTTGATCAAATATCATCGTTAAAAAAGGCCATCTATTTACTGCAGTGAGTTCCTTGATTACACAGTGTCATCACAAGCCTCGGGCAACTTTTTAGCAATTTATGGTGCTGAAATATTATGTGCTGTTTGCATTTTAATCAAGGAGCTTTATCATTAACCATAAATTTCGACAGTACCTCGATTTGAAATTGAATGCATTATCACATGCGTCGTTGGAGAGGTGTGAACTTCAATCAGAATGGAGAGCAAATGAGTCTGGAAGTCAGTCATTTGCAAGTCAGATACCTACTGAATTTCGATTAATTTCGATCCTCTTTTGAATTATGGGGATGCGTGCTTACTGAATTGTGTGTGCACGTTTTAGGCTGTGATTATCCTCAAAAGAACAGTGCATAATTGAAGCCGCTCCAACAATCGACATATTCGTGCAAGGTCTTCAGGTGCCCTTTGACAAATGTCAGAAAGGTAGAATTGCGTGACTGAGTCGGCAATGAGCTAATTTGAAACTTTGTAATAATCAATATAGAATTCTAATCACCATTTCCATTGGTAAAAACTTTTTAGATGACCCTCGTATATACAGGCACGGGCGATTACGGGTCCCGCAGGTCACTATAATCCATAGTCGATTGAAAATCGCGTCCAACACTGCTGAAAAGTTCAGATGAAGTCAGGTAAGAAACTAATAATCCAGATCAATACATTTGAGTTAAGATTCACGTTATTTACATAAAGCGCGGGAGATTAATTGAATCGTCATAATTTGAAAAATCACGCTACTCATCATCTTGACAAATGATTGAAATTCTAGCTATTATGTAAACACTGCACTGACAGCATTGAGTTGGGTTGTCATCTTTACAACGACATTAAGAATTTTCATTTACAGGAAGGCAGAAAATCAATGCAAATATCCAACATGTAAGCAAATTGAATTTCATATCAACTCTTTCGGGAATCTCTTGCTCAACTTTGCCTGTCGGTAAACAGGCGTGGAGGCCTCCGCTGCAGTGAGAGACAATCGCGTGGTTTGATCTTCGAGTTGGAAGTTGATTTCGGAAGAATATCTGAGAAGTTAAGCATTGACATGAAAGTTATTCGTATAAATATCTTCATCCAATAAACTTTTCAACTTTTCCTTTAAATCCAATATCCATCATTCCAGGCATAGCTAGAGTATCGGTAAGGTTTACGACAAACATTCAAGACCAAATAAACAGTATAATTTCTTCTCTTCCTATTTTGAATCACTAATAGAAAATACTGAGAAGTGATTTCCCAATGATTGAGTTAGTATTATTGTATTCTTTAAATATAGGATATTGCAGCATAAAAAAATGAGAAAGCAAAATGGGAAATAAGTCTGCATTTAGCAACTGTCTACGTACGGAGATAAAGGTGACTGCTAAATATAGTGAGATTCAGTTCCATCTGTTGATATATATTTAACATTACATAAATGTAAAATGAATTGTGCTTGTTTAAAAAATAGTCTATTATTATGAAAAAAAGTTCAGTCTGATAGAAGCTGGATAATTCGGCCATCCCTGTAGTGATACGGATGAAAAGAAAAGTGCCTTCGGCTTTCACAGAAACTGTTTATTCTTTGAAGTCCGATATTTTACCTTCTTCTACAGGGACTTGACATGCACTGACAGATAACCAACAAGCATGAAAGATCAGCTGGTTCAGTCAAACTCCTCTTTGGTGATATCCGCATATGCATGTTCACTTTTTCAAATAAACACGTGATGTACTGAGGTCTTACAACTCTACGTCTGCTGTCTTCACAACTTAACACAGCGTAAGTGTAGCCACTGGCCACTAATAAGCACAATATCCACAGATCGAGAATCAATAACAGAAATCGAAGGATGGCTCCAGTGCATTCGAATAAGGGAATTTTTCGTTTCAGCTTGATGCTTTTCTTCCGTCATTTCGTTCGCCCTTCATTTCGATTTTGAGCTGAGCCGTTTAGTACATCGTTCAGTTAAAAAAGTCAATTCGCTTAGTTGTTCTTACGTCCCAAACATCATCACAACTCCTCCAATCCACATGCAGTCACAAATGGGCAAATTTGAGATAAAAGAATGAATAATATTTCAATAACGATGGATATAATAGCTAAATATTCAGGTAGGTATGTCGTCATCTTCAACTGAGGATGCAACTCAATATTTAACACTCAATTTGCATATTTTTTTGAAAGCCATTATTTACTGATGATTACTAATAGATGAACTTGGACGAAGTGTCAGTAGTGTGTTTACCCGAGGAAAATATCAATTTAAATATTTCCAGCACTTATCAATGTCTTCTGCCCTCGCATTGCCGCCATCCCTCCATTATTTTGTGAGCTATCAATCTATTGACATGAAGTTAAACTGGCCGCGGAAGTAATTAGGTTAATTATACTTTTCTCGTCATTTCGATAAAATGTAGGAATTATCATCAGTGAATTTATCAACATTGTTGAAATAAAAAATAGATAAATTTGCTTATATTCGGAAACACTTTAGGCACGGAGGCTTTCTTCCATGTGGCCGAGTTGCTATTTATCCCACTCTCAGTATTTTTCTACTGAGTGTTTAGCAAGAATGTAGGGTGCACTATTTAAATGTCTTAGGTTTGACCCGACAAAGGTTTGAACCAAGGTCTCCCGGACGCAGAGCGAACACTCTACCACGAGGCCACAGCGCCGTATTATGAATTTTCATTTTGTCCATGATCAAAATTATTGATTCAAACGTTGACAATTAATTCTGCTTAAGGTTTATAAACTAAGTCGTCATGCACAAAACACTATCTAATGACTTTTTATCACTTTTTAATATGCACAATCACTTTGACAGGTGATTATGGTTGGATGAAAATTGGAAAAAACGTATTTATGGATTGAACTTAGGATTCACTCCGTTTTCGAGAGAAAGAATGTTTAATGTATATTGCCTTTAAACACAAAATTTATTATTTTGTGTCAATTTCACTGTATAAACAGTTTTCATGAACAAGCACATCACAACATGAAAATATGCATATATCATTTGCTGCAGGTGTATAATACACAATGTACTACATACACACATTACACTCACAACCACTTCTGCACCAAAAAACATCTTTAAACCCTCTAATGAATATAGCTTACAAAAATAGAGAACTTATCACAATAGAATCAGAAGTTCAGAAGTTTTGTAACAAACTGTTTTGTTGTTATGCAAAATCTGTTTGTTGAATTAGAGTTGTACAGACAAGCATACCAGACTAGTGAATAATATATTTGCTATCCGACGCTGAGTCCGGTCAGTATTTTGCATAGAAATAACATTGTCACATATTCATAAATAACAATCAAGTATTGCGTCATGTTTGGGTAAAAGCCGCAATCGCATTCAATCTGAAGATGTCCTTGAGGTTTAGCATTTCATCGGCGGTATGTTGTTAAAGGTACCCACATTGCATCCCATCTTGAGGGAAATTTACTTCTAATTTAGAATCTTTGGATTTTTTACAAAAACATTCAAATATGTTAGGTCACACTTTTGTCTAAGCAGGAGAATAGGCCTAAAGTTCTTTTTTGGCGCAATTTGCAATCGTGTCTCACAACCGTCTAAAATAACGAGTAAGTTCTCAACCACTTTAACCGCATGAAAGCCAGCATTGCTTAAGTATTTGACTTTCTTTCGATGATCAAATTTGAGACGACAGTTCGCAGTTCGTCGTCCGTAGTTCGCAGTTCACTACAACGACATCTCTGAACTGCATCGCTGATTCAAGTGTCTGGGAGTTCCAGACATACTAACTGAGTGTCGTTGACATCATTTGTAAAACACAACATTGAGTGACGCAGTTCGGTTCTGTTTAGAGCTTCCGAGGCAATGTTCATTAATCAACCTGAAAAGTTTAAAGTTAAAGTGAAAAAGCACCCACAAACACAGAATTAAGTTGTTCAAGCGTGTCACTTTGCTAGAAGTGCAAACTGATTCAAACGATGGCACATGCAGGATCTTACTAAGTGGGCAAAAAGGAATTTTCAATACCTTGCAGAGATAAGCTAAATAGTCGTGCGTCGCTTGCGGATTGCTGTGAATTCCTTCAAAATGCTCCGATTGCCATGAACAAAATATAAATTGCAACGATAATGAAAACAATATAGTTATCTACAAAAATAGAATTTTAATTTTAGAATCAGAAGTAATTGCAGTCGGGCCTATAACTGGAAATCTTTGTTCAATTATGTCAGAACTCATTAGAGAGAAAAGGGTGACGATGGTTAAAATGTTTACATCACTTGCATCCGCACTGCATCCTCTATAAAATTGCTAAAGACATAGAGAGATCCCATAATGAAGGACTCAATGATCAATCATGAATATATGGGATGCAGTGTAATGGTCAAAAGTAAGTGTGATGACTTTTTTCTCAATGAAAGTGTTTGGGGTTCAACTTGGAAGAGACGTGGAGACTTTGGAAGAAATAACACAGGAAAATACGAGATTTCTGGCGTTCAGCAGAAAGACTTCGCCATGATGGTCATCGCTTCAGTGAAGAATTGGAAGTAGGCTAGCTTTTCCTTTCCGTTTTTTGTTTCTTTCATCCAGTTTTTGGGATTTCGAGTTATTTTGCTTTGCATGCACATTATGCTCTCATCCTCAAATGCAATTGTTGCAATGTTGATTATGGTAATAACGATGTGTATTGCTTTCAAAATGAGAACTTATTTGTCAATTTCAGTTGGATAATTAGGAAGTTATGCTACTTCAAAATTTAGTCACACGTTTTTTATGCCGCCCCCTATATAGAAGTATGATAGTTAGAACCATCTTTTTTACACTTATGCGAATTTAGCAGTATTTACAGATTTAAGCAGTATTTTGTGTACTTTCCAAATCGTATGACTTTGTACCTTCAAATTGTTTTCTTTTGAACTCTCATTTGAAGGTGCCTCGAGCTGGAGTGTCATTTCACAGTTGGAACGGTCACCTTTGAGCTTTTAAAGTCACTGCCGAGAGTTTCAACGGTGCTGACGTAGACTTTTTAAGAGCTGTAGTACTTATGGTCCGGATTACCCCCTGCCGACCTCCACTGACACTTTCGGAACTCGGCCTCTGAACCAATATATCGCTAGGCCAAGCACTTAACTGCTGTGCCACAGAGAACATTGGTTTGGTCACTGTTGAAAGAAAATCATCACACACTTCATAAGCATTTTCAAATTGTATTCCATGCACAATGGGAATCAATACATTTTTGTACTCAGAGGTGAATTTTCAGTACTTAGAACCCTTTTAGCATCATAGAAGCAATAAGAATTCATGAGCAAAATTCTGCAAAATTCTGAGACTTTCAAAAGAATAAAACAATGGAGATATGAGAAATTTTGAATTTCTTTTTATAGCACAAAAATTAGGAAGTAGGGGCAAAAAATGCCAACATCAGAAAGTTCCAAATGCGTTGCATTCAGACCTTCAGCGAGTTCAGAGCAAATATTTAGAAATTAAAGTGCCCCGAGATGTCGATGCACGTCAGATACCGATGATGATAGAATGAAAGTCGCATCATGCAAATATGAATCGAGAGCAGATGCATAGGTTGAATGTGTGAAATTCATCGAAGACATGATGCATATCCCTTATTATTGAATAGACACGCTTCATATTACGATCATTTCAGAAATAGAATTTGTGTTTGAATTCAATTCATCAAATACAAAACAAATATCGACGATGATTCTTACCAGTTTCACCTTTCTCCTGGCTGTGGATGAGAAAACGCCCAACAGGTTTCCATAATTGCAAATTTGAGGGCTCGTTCACCTCCTGCAGAAAGTTGAAGATGGACAGAATGAATCAAATCAGTATCATATTGAGACATATTGCACATTCAAAATTATTAAGTCCAACAAACCTCATTGAAATATGTTTTTTAGCACGAGACTCTTGATCTGCATTCAACAGATGCCAGTATTGGACAACTCGAATTTATGGATATCTTAAGGTACATTCACACCGGACGCGACGCGGTCCTTCTCTGTGTGAACAGCGCCATAGGTTTATCAAGGTTCTGGACGAAATTCTGGACGCGTGAAGACGGACCGCGTCGCGTCCGGTGTGAATGGACCTTTAAACTACTTTCCTGTAATCTATTTTGTTTCAAAAGTCAGGCTGAGAGCCATATTAATGGCGTTGACCGGGAAGCTCTACACCGTAAAGGTGACTTCCAGGGAATGTTGTTGAAAGACTACAGTCCAAAGCTCCTCAAGTAAGAGAGCGAATAATCCGCCAATTCACACACACATCAATTGTCAGCACTCAATTTTATAATTGCTTTATACTCAGAAAATTATAAATTTAAAATTATTTGTAGATGAGCTATATCAACTCATAGCATTTGCTTCAAAAAATTCGCCCAATAACTGCGCATATTATTATTTTTTTTTAGCTACGTATTACCCCCGTGCTGTGCCATGAAACTATTTGGACACTGTACTTTTGCTATTAAATAATGCGAACATTTAGTCTCATCTCACTGTTACAGGGATCAACTGTAGATAGAGAAGCCAGTGAAAAGGAGAAGGTGAGTTGTTAGTGTGTGTGGGAATGATGGCTTCTAACTTTGACGTGATGCTCAATTTCTTTCAGAGCAAGCAACTGCCATGCTATAAATACGTCAATTTCTTCAATGAAGGTTACAAGATCTTCATTGGTGAAGAAGGCAATCAACGGATCATGAAAATTTTAGAGAAAGATGTCGATGTGAGTGGCGATGTATAAGTTGCTGACATAAGTTAATTTTTGCGTTAGATGTTTTAGAAGTACTTGGCGTGACTGCGATTTTGCGACTTAGTCGATTAATCAATACAGATTTCATGATCACGCCATTACTTTTTCTTGAATGTCATGCCAATTGACTGGCGAGTAATATCATGAATGACATTACTTAACTATTTTAAGTCATTCTATTAAAGATTGCCAATTAATATTGATTCTATGTCATTACGACATTAATTACTTCACTGGTGCTCTCCACAAGAAGAGGTCAAACATAACAGGTTCAAGATAAATGGTGATGTCTACACATTCTTAAGTATGTCTTTTTAGGTAAGCCTACCTGTCGGCAATCCCAGTTCATTGGTCGACAAGAGAGTGTTTAATGATGAACTTATCGATTCAGCAAACGGAAGGATTGCATGTTTACAGCATCTAAAGAAAGCATAAAACAAACAAATTTTTATGTCTTCCAAAACATAAATTCATCTATATCCTCTTTAAAATAAAAGCCGTGGGAATTCGATGCTGTCTGAGGTTGTGTCGAGGAAAATGTGCTTCCTTTGGACGGAAAAAAGGCCAGAATCAGTTACGATTTTTTTGATAGTCCCGACGTTTCGGAAGACACTGCTTCCCTTGTCAAGTGAAAATATTTCCGTTGTTCGACACTGTCTATCAATAAAGGACTAGAAAGGAAATACACACATAACAATATGACGACGTGGTTTTATGTGAATTTGCGTGAATCCATCGAATGGCCGCATCCTTGAATCTTGTAATCCTTTGAATTTGAATTTCGCCCAGCCTTGGTTTAACAAAATTGACGATCAACACACAGTGGGTAAACACAAGCGAAAACTGGAATTTTTAGTAATAAAACTTGTGCCAAAACTAATATGATAAATTTGATCGCTTCCCAGCTCTGATTTCAAGTAATTGCAAAGTTGATGTGGGTCATAAATCTCTACACTCAGGCTCAAATCAGCCGAGTTTATGGCTAAAGTAAGAAACCCGAGCAAATGATCAAGTCGGAGAATGTGAATTCGAGGTACACTTTCGAGGCAGAAAAGCGGTATCAGGTTCAGCGCAGATTGCAATAATGATGTGTGACTACGTCTCAGCGCAACCATGATATTGGTGAGCGTGAATTGAAGCGAAATAAGTGGCGACATTGGCAAAATAGAAAGAAGAATGATAAATGACGACTCAAATTAAAGACGCAGTTGAGAAGACGAGAAATGTGAACAAATGAATAGAACTTCTTCCTAAATCGAAGATACTTTTATCAGGGATTCTTCCGAAATTTGTGAAGCTAATACTCAGCTAAGCTATTTCGTATTATTGTCGCATGAAAGTAGCGCCTATTTATCAATTCGCAACTTCTGTAGCCAAGAAGTGTGTAACTCTTGGATTCGTGCACGATGTGTAGGGATCCAAGGATCGAAGTCATGGCGCATGAAAAATCCGGAAAATTTGAATTAGAGCGAGAAGAGTAAATGAAACAAAGGAATTCATACATTCAAACTGAAAAAAGTAGAACATATAAATGAAAAAGCACGTTTTTAGGCGAAAACATGATTTGAAACAAGCAATGGCTTTTGAAACCTGATGTCTGCCACAAAACTGGAGTAGCCTTCGTACAGTAGAGCAGTGTACCTCGGAGAGATTTTGTATTTTTACAAAACGCATATTTTTCAAGTAAAAAAATGCTCTGTCGCAAACTTCTTTTCAATCACATAAATTCCACTGCAGCTTTTTTCTTGATAGATAACGAGGAATGTGTTTTTCGCATTCTATTGTTTTGTATCCTGTGCTATTGGACTCACTCGATGACATTGATGCATTTACGTAGTATGTCTCTTTACACTTTAAAGTGCACTCTGCGCCTTAGCCAGTAACCGTAGAGTCCCGTTACTTTATTTTGAAATGTGAATTTCATTACTTTTTTATTATTTTTGTGTGCTTTTTCTTACTTCCTCACTTTTATGCCATTATGCCGTATCATTTGCTATGTATAGCAGATTGACTGTCATTGGCTACAAGCCGTTGTCATCTGCAATAAATACAATACAATAGAATGCGTGTACTGTACGTAAGAAGACATTTCCAATAAATCCATGGGAGCGTGATTTGATGAGTTTGTTGAGTATATTTTCTTTGTAGTATTATTCATCTTCAGCAGAGATTAGGGGGAAAGCAAACCCGTTTCTACACGTATATCATTTTGTACTCTTCACAAACTTTCCTTTCCTTTCAGCAAATACGAAAAAGTTTCATATTGTTACTTTTTGATTTTTGTCCTCGAATTTCCTTCATGGGAGCATTTCTGTATATGTATTCGTTACTTTGGATACCTCCGTCCGTTGAACGCTCAACGCCACTCATTCGATGATTTTTCTTCCAACGCAATTGACGATGTAATATCGGATTCAGGCACTCTATCTAGCATGATAGCATAATTCAGTCCTTTTCAGAAACTCTGTGATTTCATTTTTATTATTCAATTTTCTCAATTCTATAGGGAATTGCAGTGCTCAGATCAGCATAATGAAATGGAATAATTCCTCAATCTTCCTAAGACATGTTTGATTATGCTGACCGTATTTCTTATCATATTTTCTCATTCTATCCATCTGAGAAGGCAAGCAATCAAAGCGAAGACGGGATGGTTTCAAATTAGTTTCATATATATCTCGATATCTCGATAGAATTCATAACCGAGATATTCAAGAAAACTACAACACATTTTCTGTCATGCGATTCGCAACGAAGGAAATGCATAAAAACATATATTTTGCAGATAAACACTCGCACTGAAAATATTGGATAACGAAGGTATATTTGTCAAATGCATGACGATCTGAAGACATAGAGTCAGCCTCCACAAGACGTGGGTAGATTTGAGCTGGTGATGTTGGAGATCATTTTAGTCGTTGAATAACTAGGCCACACCTCTTGGTGAAAATTATTCAAAACAATTCCGCCAATAAAGGTACGGCAAGTTTAACTGTAAAAAATGCTGTGTTAGCGTGTTACAGATACATGTCTATCTCTATGCTAGTTTACGTTCATTTCAATCAATATGGCGTGAAGATATGACAAACTGCGTATTTTGTTGAAGGTGAATTAAATTAGTTGGATGATTTAGGCAAGGGTCGAGAAATTTTCTAGCATCTTGTGCGCGTCGCATTCAAGCTAATCATTTGCCTATGAACAAACTAACAGCTACAGCCACGGAAATAATAAATAATTCCACTACTGGTTGATTACAAAAGGCCTTTAATTTCAGGAAGTTAAATGACTTTTTATGATAATGAGCTTTCAACTTGCTCTATAAAATCAAATCGATTGCCTGAGCATTAAATCGAAGTTGTACGGATATGACATACATAACAGATACAACATGAATGACCGTTTCATATATTCGATTAATGTTTGTACACATCAGTTTTTTTTAACCTATTTGAACATTTGACACAAACATCAATTTAAAGTGTTTTTTTTACATCAGCTGGTTATCATATCATCAATGACATCATTCTAGCACATTCCACCAGAATGTTTTTATAATTGTATTTCTTGCTGATGTGTGCCAACAGAAGTTAACTATCGGAAAGATATAAAGTGCCTTCTTATTCATTCCGCAGTCAACTTTTGCTGAGTGTCAAAACCAACAAAGCAGTAATCCATTAATGAACAAGAATTTTCCGGAAATGTCAAAAAAAAAATACTTCGCCAAAACGGAGGAATTGGCGGAAAATAAAACCCGTGCCTCCACCTATAGTCGCATGGTATGGACGCTCAGAGGGCAATGTTTAACTGAAGGCGCACGAAGAGTGGATTGCTTTATTCGAAATTCGAATGCTTCATCCGAAGATGAACGGCTTCGCGGACGTATTGCTATTATTTAATACTCCTTGGCAAACAGGCATTGATATTGCCCTTAATGGACCTGATAGAGGCTGTGAGACGATGATTGGTAATACCTGCTTCTTACACTTTTGCACGGTGTATGGTGCACATCTACCCATCTTCAATGATGTAGCTTAGAGCGGATGGATGGGAACTCTGAAATAATTCATTTAGTAATTGAAGACATAAATTCAAATAAAAATGCTTTCATTTATAAGTCTTGACGTCCTAATATGACATACAAGTAGAACTCATGTCTTATCTTATAAATAATTCTATAGGGACTCTGTGGGTTCCTTAGCATCCAGTGACGCAGGACGCGGGTTCTAAATTTACGAAAATGCTTAGAAGGAAATGTGCCACCTTCAGAGTGAAAAAGAATTTTATACGAAATATCATCGAATTGCAATTAATTTTAGTCACGTGTACTAAATCGTAGATGAAACTCAACTACAAGAAATCGACTAAAAGTGAGAGGGAGAAGTGATTGAAGAGTCTGAAAACTTGCTGATATAAAGCTTTTGGTTCGCAGTGACCTGTAAACCCCACAATTATCAGAATTTCTTTGATGGAGCCGCTATTTAAATCCTTTGAGTCCGATTTTTGTTTCAATGACTCACTCCATTTGGACATGCACTCCAAATGATCTTGAGAAACACCAATGAAGGCTTGAAAAGGTGGTTTTTCTCATAAGTTTGATTGCGAATGTTCAAGTGAATCCTAGAACCGATTTAAATTGCTAGAATGAAAACATGTTCCCGTGCCTGAAACCCCCTGCCTTTTTAAAAGCTAGTACATGTAACAGTTGTCATGCCTCCGAATGTCTTGCGAACTATTGAATGTCGTGCCTAAGTAGGAATGGAGACTGTGGTACTGATTTGAAAAAAGCCTTCATGCAATTGTTGGAAGTTGTACACAACTGGTAGGATGGCTTTGAAAGGCAATCACGAAACCAATGTGAAACAGTGTGATTGAAAATCCGAAAGTGGTGGTCACCGTTTCGACTAGCATGTGTCGGTCGGTTTCTTTCTACTTTTCAAAAAGGACACTGCAACTTGCAACTATAAAGCTTCGTTTACACTAGGCCACTGAGTGTCGTGACAGCTGACTTGAAATGACACGGATTCTTGCCACATAAAAGCGAGCGCGCGACGCCCCTCGATACGCCATCGCAGTGGTCTGTCGTAGGTGTTTACACGACTGTTTTTAAGTTGCAAGACACTAGACTATTGGGACTCTTTTATGAAGAGTTTTGATAATGTCAGACGAACTCTGTCGATTCGGCATTCCAAAGGCATGAATGCTGGAAATACACCTCGACTAAGAACGCAGGTGCGCGCGTGCGACGGCGAAGACTGACGCTCCAAATCTAATGTCTCGACACTCAGTGGCCTAGTGTAAACGAGGCTTACAACACGGAGCACCGTCAGTCCCGATAAGCAAGACTGCTTGGGTTCAGCTTCAATTAGAGAACGGCCTTGTTCACTAACTAAAAATTCAGCTGAAAGAAAAATAAATCGTATTAAATTTCTGCCGTCAGAATATTTCATTAATGATTATGGCCACTTACTACACGCACTATTGTACGAAATGTGACAATCAACTTTCTACAGCGAAGCCTGTGCGAAGGAAGTAACTAGAACGCCAAGAATTGTGCGCAATGATCTAAGCCCTTCGAATCAGAACAAATAGCAGTGATCTGGGCGCTTTGAAGGAATTCACAGCAATCCGCCAGAGATGAAGGGCTGTTTTTCCAATTCACCTGCATGCATGTATTTGTTTTTCTTTCTGTCCACTTAGCAAATTCCTGCATGTGCCACCGTTTTGAATCAGTTTGCATTTAAGTAAACTGACACACCTGAGTAAACAATTTAATTCTGTCGTCTATATTGGAAAAAACCATTAAATTCTCCTATTGAGGCACATGAGAGGTCAACGGAAAGTACATGACGCAGTGGAATATCGCAAAAGGTAAAACAGTGCAATTTTCATCATTTCCCTGAATGGCAGTATTTCAATATGTCACCATCCCAATATGTTTCATAAATTGCTGGAAATTATTTAGAACAGCAATTATGGAGAAAAAAGTAAGTTCCCTAGCAGGCAGATTCGTATCCGTTGAGCTCCATTACCTTTCGAATTCGCTTGCTAAAGATTCCAAGCAATTCAAATCGTCACCATTATTTGTCAGCGATTTCGCCGAGTAAATGCCAAAGGATAATCCTGTTCTTCGAGCCCTCAAACGCAACGCTTGGAGTTCATGCTTTCTCTCATCACATGGAGTGAAGTGCGTCCATCACTTCAAATGGCTCCCCAAATTATCAATTTTCATTTTCTCTGTCAATTCTGTGTGCGAAGATCGGAATCATCCCTTACATCATTTATGCCCTCAACATCTGGCTTATTCACAAAAGTTTGCCATAACGGTCTGTCTAGCAACAATGAGAAGCTCGTCATCCAAAGTTACAATGATAAAATTGTCAAGCAGAGTATTTGTTCGCTGACAGTTCCTTTTGTCGCACTATGTCTACTTTAAATGTGTTATCTTTTACTTTAGCCTTTTATTTTTTATCTTGTAATTATCGTGAAGCAGTTCTTGTGACCAACACATTTCAGAAGGAATAGAGTCGACAATGTAAATTTATTAAAACATGTAGACATCGCGAGCGCTTTCGAGGCCTCTAGTCATGCGATACGGCCGAGTAAAAGTGATATCACAGTGAAATGCGTACAGTTAGATGCAATGGTGCCTTATTCCTCTTGTCAGTCGGTCACATGTTATCTATGAATTCAAATGTGACTGTGGATGCAGTTACATTGGCAGTACTGACAGGAAATTAGGAAAACGGATAAAGGAACATTTACCTCGTTGGCTACAAAGTTATGTATGAAGGTCCAGCCGTGAGCCACTGTCATCTGTATGCAGGCATGCAGTCGATTGTAATGATTTTAAAGGATTTTCCTTTCCGTCTAATTTTTCTATTTTACACAGTTCTTTCAACGTCACCTCCTTGCGTATTTTAGAAGCCTTGTACATTTTGAATCGTGCACCACCCCTTTGTGTTCATAAAGAGTTTGTATATAGTTTATTGTTGCCCCCGGTAGTCTTGATTGTCAATATCTTTTGTGCAATCTTCCCGTCCGTCTGTGTCTTGAGTTTTATTCATTGCATCTAACTGTGTACGCATTTCACTGTGATATCACTTTTACTCGGCCGTATCACATGACTAGAGGCCTCGAAAGCGCTCGCGATGTCTACATGTTTTAATATATTTGCATTGGCGACTCAATTCCTTGTGATTATTATTTTGTCATATTGCAACGGCACATTACGCCCCACGATTTCAAATCTATTGCGACTTTACTGCAAAATACGCAGTAATAATTAATATTGTTATTATTCCTTACTCCTGAATCCTCTGTGCAAATAACAATCAGGAATAGCTTGCCCAGACTTTGAACCAAAGGCACTGTCGTCCATGTATGAATTTTCATTGTATAGCTGCTTCGTCCAACCAAGCAACACGTGACCTTTTAAACTTCCAGTGCCATCACTTAAATGACCAATGTGGTCTCAGCTTTTTTGCATTGCTTGTGTAGAATCAGTTTCAGCGGTTTCTTGCGACTCCAGCGGTTAGGATCCACAAGTTTTCCTTACAGCTCCTGAAGTCGCCCTTAGGGTGCGACTACAGGTGCAACTTGATTGCTGACACTTTTCGATGCATGATGAGTCAGAAAAGAATGGAAATCAATGGAAGCAAAGACATGCCTTCAATAATCGTGCTTCGTGCGTCACCAGACAATAGCAATAAGTGACCAGACAGTGAATGGTGATGAAGAGAAATGTATTGAATTCATCAGCACATTATCCTCTGAGTATCAGTAAAAAGTGCAAGCGAAAGTTTCGCCTTGTTTAACTTTGGCTGCCACCTTCTACTGACACTCAAAGGATAACAAGCTGACGAGATCAATGCACTCATCTTGATCACCATTCACTAAATTGCTACTATCTGGTTACGCACGAAGTGCGATTATTGAAGGCATGTCTTTGCTTCCATTGTTTGCCCATTCTTTTCTGACGCATTATGGATCGAAGTGTCAGCAATCAAGTTTTACGTGTAAACGCACCTAAAGTCTTGGAAAGATTTGAACCTGCTGAAAAGTCAGATAAGGAGGCAGAGGATCACAACTGATAACACTGACGATGTTACGATTCGACCTCCGAAAAGGCAGCCTCGATCAAGTCGGATGACCTCCCTCAGTCAGCTGACAGCCTCGTTGCAACCAAGAGCAGAGACCACTTCCAACTGTTGAGAATTGAATCCGGCCTCTTAATACAGAGCCTCAGCTTGAAACCATAAAAATCATAGCTGACAGACCGGAAACAAATGAATTAATTCGATGCCCACATTCGCTGTGACCTTTCTTTGTTCTCGGTGCTATCTAGACAATAGCTGAACCGATTTAATGCGTTCAAGTTATGAGTCATGCGTCTACATCACGAGAAATTGTCAGCAAGTGAACAGAAAGAATGGAATTCTAACTTATTGCAAATAATTGAAGGATTTTACATTCTACTGACTGACCACTCTGGCCCCAGTATTGTCATGGAATTTTTGAAGGAGAAACTTCAGAACATGAGTTTTCCAAGCCTACAGAATTTGTTAATTTTGGAAAGGATTTTCATAATGTAATTTGCGTCTATACATTTGACTTTTTTATGCAATCATCTGTAAATCAGCCATGAAGTCGAAAATACATTATGAGGGCCTCTACATGAACAGCAAACAATCTGATTCAGTCTTTCCACTCAAGTAGAATTATACATTAAATGTGATCAAGATTTATGTTCCGAAGTTGAGAGCAATGAATTTGACATCAAAAGATTTCATGCGAAGATACGTCTCGCGAATGTTTGGAATGAAATGTCAGGATGATGACACTGGCACCAGATGAATAAATATATATTAAATCGATCGCAGCGATGCGTACTCGTGAGGACGATTCCATAACGTCGATAAGTTTCAAACTTTTGTGATAGTCTACGACTTGTCGCCATCGTATAGGAACGAACATTATTAATTGTAAAACAATTATTTGTCCTAACTTCTCCTATGGATATTTTTAAGCTCTTTTCTAGTTTCCCCCGCCTCTCGTGAGAGTTTTAGGACCATCCAGAGCTGATCACAAAAAACGGACCATGCATCATTCGAGAGCTTGTATTCTCAGCTTTAAAATGAGCTATGATAGACTTGTATCCGTTATTGCATTTGCTAGGCAGTGCTCAAAATATGAAAATCGCTCAATTTACAAATCGCAAGTTTTCAGCTAGAAGACATGTGAGCATGAAAATGAATCAGGCACGGGGAGAACGAGCATTTTCTGAGCTCTATTTTGATATACTGGTCATCAAAATCGGTGAACTAGAAAAAAAATCGGTGATATCGTGAAGTTATCACAAAACCATGACTCTTTCGTCTATAAATGTCATACTCTCGCTTTTTGATCAAAAGCGTCATGTTTGGCATCTTCAGAATCCTTGCGATGTAAGGATTGCGAATATTTAAGTTTTATTCAAATAGGTTCAATAGCTCTTTTCCAAACTTCTTTAACATTTTCTCTCATTTCAGCAAAAGTACAGAAAAACCAATGTCAGGTGAACGAAGGTTCAAAACAAAACAGTTAGCAAAGAAAGGCATTTGTTCTCTCACACTGACTGCAGATTGTTTACCCTGATTGTTTGTGTACTTTTGCTGAAATGAGAAAAAGTTTTAAAATATTGAAAAAGAACTATTGAACTCAAAATAGAGTTCAGAAAATGCTCGTTCTACCCGTGCCTGATTCATTATCATACTCACATATCTTCTTGCTGAAAACATAGCTCATTTTAAAGCTGAGAATACAAGCTGTCGAATGATGCATGGCACGCTGTTGTGCGACGCGATTGGAAGATATGAGAGTCGATTGAATTTAGCGAAATTTGGGTGGTCCGTATTTTATGACCAGCTCGTTCGGATTTGCATGTATTGTGTAACACCTGTATTCTGTAGTTATATCGAAAAATAAATGGCCAGTCGAAATCATTGCGACGAAATGTAAGAAATACTCCTGGATCAAGTTTCCTTCGGAAATTAGTCCATACGTGCGCAGTTTGTGACGTCACATATGAGTCATCATCGCCGTTGGCACTAGTTTCCCGATATCTAAGTTACGCATGTTCCTAGTGCTATAGTCCCATTCGATTTCTTGAGATTTCCGCAAGGCAAGATGTAGTGTGGTGCTTTCGCAGGGAAACTGGAAAAGAGCTGCCTTTTCTTCAGTGAAAATATATTATCAAAAGATAAATACATTTCGTGGCATTTTCGTGTAAAACCAGATAATGTATTTATACAAAGGGGGAAACCAGATGTAGCAATTCAAATGCAGCTGCTGCTTTTTCATGAGGAGTCGTCATTCGTAAAATGACTTATTGGGGGACGTGTTTAAGCTCATGGTTGCCTATGGAGGCATCGTGCAAAAGTGCCAAGGAATACCAATGATGGAATCAACTCCTGACCTCTTATCCTTGTGGTGATAAACGCCTACATGTCATGTCCTTTTGCGACGTGTGGTTTTATTGAACTTACCTGGAAAGAAATTATTAATCCTCTAAATAGTTGCCTTTCTGTGGTAAACGCTTTTTACTATATTTTTACTGTATAAAACAAGACTGCATCTACAAAATATTAAAAGGCGTCAATAGCATCAAATGATCCCAAACATGACTGAGCTACTTCAAATCTTTGTAGAGAAGGGGAAGAACACAGGCAATATCTTCACATCGCTGTCAGTCAAAGCCTTTATCCACCAGTCTTGATGATGACAAATTTACAAACACAGTTTGCAAGGACACTTGGAATCAATTACATCACAAAACAGCAAAAAGATGGAAAAGGAGAAAAAATAGGATTTTGACACAGGGTGACCGCGATAGAGATGGAGTGCGGGGTTGATCCAGGCATTCCAAGTCTGCCTGAGACTGTTATTGCCTGACTGAGTGTTTCGTACAGGACTGAGGTGGAAATCAGCATGAAGTCGAAGAACAGGGTGGGCGACACGCTAAGAAGCGGACTGCTCAGTGTAAGGAGAGGGGTTGGTGGACTACAAAGATTGCGCCTGGAATAATCTGGGAATGTCCCAGAGAACACAGAAGGGCTGTTCGGGAATTTTTCCCTAACTGCGGGATTTTTCAGCACCTCAGAAGGGAAACAATGTGGAGTGTGATGGGACGAGGAGACATGACAAGGAGGAGAATTTTCCAAGAAGCATGGAATACCAGAAATCCTAAGTAAATTCTACAAAATCCAACCTCGCCACAGAAATTCTGATTCCTCAAGCTAATTCGATTAATCACTATTGCATCCCTGCGCTAACTTCTACTTCGAATGTTTCATTCCTTTTTTTAAAACGTTTCACGTCTCTCAAGATTGATGGAAAAATTTTGGAAACACAGGAGAATCACATCCTTCTACACCGAGTAGTGAGCATGACAAATGTAATTTTATCTCTTCCGGAAACAATATTTGAGGCTAGGTATGAAATCCGAAAACTGCAGCGCTAATGCATTTCACTATATTTGACGGGATTACGTCGTTGTTTCATCCTTCTGCTTTTTACCAGCCATAGTTTGGTCATTTGAAATATTTCTTTCCTAGACTTTTCATATCTAATTGAAAATTCGCTCCTCAAACAACAACTTACATATATTATTTTTTTTTCTCAACCGGACATGTTTCAGTGTTCATTACACCATCATCAGCGGACAAATCGTTAAAATAAAGTAAAATTCGCCTTATATATGAAATCACTAAAGCATGGAAATTGAATAAAATTAACAATTGCTAGTCAGACAATCCGAGGTAGAGAGGGTGAGATCCGTTCCGTTCGTTGGACAGGCATTTCACATCTTGCTTGATTAAAATAGATTCCAGAATAAAGGGCAACTTGTACCGACCTATGACCTTAAAGTTCGTTTTCTCAGGACTGTGTTCATGCATAGAAATTTCTGTCAAGACAGGGTAACCTTTAAGATGCTCAGCGATGCGAGTATCAAGATGGCGTTTTGTAGCGCCGATGTACCGCATATTGCAACGGTCACAAAAGTATTTGTAAACAACATTCGATTTCAGACCGCTGGCAATCTTATCTTTGTTAGGAAAATAATCACTCATTTTGGAGGTTTTGAAAACCGGTTTGATGGTAGTGTTCGATAAATAGTGATTCAAGTCTTTGATTCTGTTTTTAAACTCTTTACTGCCTTCAGCAATGAACGGAACGGACCAATATAAAATGGCTTTCTTATCATCATTTTTCACAATCGATTGCTGGCTTTGAAAAATCTTCTGTTCTACTTTTGATTTTGTTTCATTTATAAGAGGATCTGGGAAGCCGTTTTGTTTAAATATTTCAGTTATCTTTTTTACAGCATTATCGTACAAAGAACGATCAGAGCAAATACGATGAGCCCTATAAAAGAGGGATCTCATAGCAGCTAATTTATACTGCTTGGGGGCATATGCGTGAAAATGCATATAAACTCCTGTATTGGTAGTTTTCAAATGAAATTATTATTTGGTATTATTTGGTATAAAAAAAATATTATTTTTTTTATATATATATATATATATATATTATTATTTGGTACATATTAATTATCAAATGTGAAAATGCTTGCACATTAAACGGTAAGAGCTTGAAGCAAGTAAAAATACAATTTCAGATGGCTGGAACATTCAAACCAATCCAATTTAAAGAAATCAACTGGTATAGACGAACACATTTAATGTCGGTCACTTTCAGAAACCTCGACACACATTCACCCACCAACACACGATAGCTTCAAAATACTCATGCGTATAAACGACAAAAAGACAGAAAACCTTTCATCAAACAGTGCATGACACAGGATAAAAGCCTATTAAACAGCCACAGAACATCAGAGGAATTGTTTTATTTAAGTGATTTGATTTTAACTAGCTTTTTAATTGTACGAGCATTTATGCTTATCAGATCACTTCTTACTGTTTAATGATGTTTGTAGATGAGTGTACCAACTCAAAAACATCCACTATCCTGAAAGTTTAGTAAAAATAAAAGAGTGTGAAACCTTTGAAATCAGAATCAGATGTTAAGGCTGTCTTCGAACTGTCTCCAACAGTAGTTGAGCAATTCCGAAATCAATCATTTCTGAATGCGAATATTGAGAATGAAAATTCATGTTGTTGATACGACGTTAATAGATATGATCAGACACCACCTGATTAAAACATCAGACATTCGATTTCTTCAACTGGCTGAAAATCTCTACAATCGTGTCTTTCGTCTGCTTGATCTGCCATGACGGGAAATTACACTTGCTTGAGAATTGGAAAATCTTGAACACACGGCAAGCCAAGATTGGCCGTGAACCAAAAAATTAAGTTTTTCTTCCACGGTTAACAAGATCATCACAACTTCAGTTGTAGTCAGACGGAATTGTAGCATGGATGCTCATCATTCCGGTGCGCTACTGCGTGATTGACTCATCTACTGAATGAAATACAGGTGTTCAGCGATATTTTGCTGTAATTCAAGTTTCCTCCTGACACGAAAAATGAAATACTGCGGTTAAAGAACGATTTGTCATTGACCTTCGTATAACTTCCTTAGATGATTGAAAGTGACGATTTCGCTCTGAAATCCATAACGAACCACCATCTAGACAAGCCCTCATACCTCTCATTGGGAAAACAGGTTCTCATGTGCATAAGAGATTAGGACAATTGAAACCAGGATCAGTAGCTAGCCAGGGAAACGAAGACGTTTTAAGTTCAGTTGATGCAGATCGGACAGCATCTATACGTCGTCTCTCTCTCTGAAGAATTAGAATTTTCTCAGTCCTCTGTGTATAGAATTCCAAAGAAAAAAATCAATTCTATCCTTATAAGCCGTTGCATTACCAGGAAGTCGGCGATTGATCGATGGAGATGACGATCGCAGACGTCATTTGCGAGATAACGCAAATAGGTTTTTTGATAAACCAGCACTTTGAGAAAACTGACAATTTCGTGTTTCATCTTAACTAAAAAGTGAATAAGCACAATGTTCACTTCTGGTCGGCCGAAAATCATAAGATCAGATTCAAAAATCCTGGACAAACTCCTTCAGAGATTCTGCAAAAAGTGTTTCCTAGAATGATAACTTATCTCTGAAGGCTGGAGGTATGTTGGATTTATTTGAGACGAAGATCATATCACTCATTATGAATAGATTCTGCATTTAAGATAGTTTTCTAACATGTCTAGCTAAATATGTGGTTGTTTTTATCATTCACGGCTAATTTTGACTCACCCTGTAGAGTTGAGATGTCACAACTTGAAATTTGCCAAATTAATATTGCAATTCCACTTGTTCTACTTATTCTGCTCTCTCCATAAGAAATAATTTCCAAGAAAATGTAATAAATTTCGTGATTTTACCTTCATGCGTGTTTCCAATGACTAGGAGGTTCTTGCACTGAAGGAAAGCTTTATTGGCAATGAGCTACTAGGCAAAATGAAGAAAAGAGCAACTTAATAACAAAGGCTCCAATGCTTTGAATATTTCTTACTTTAAGTACAAACGAGACAATATAACAATGTTCATTCTTGTGAAATTAGCAGTTAAGCACTCTGTGTCTCTTATTCTAAATTTTCTTTATGCCTGTAATATTTGTGTCAGGTCGTTTCCTTCTACGAGCATGATTTGACTCTTTGTCAGAATGCACATAAAATCGGGGCGGGGGAGGAGGGAAGCATCAGGCTGCGGACTGAGGTTGATAGCATGAGTAGATTTTAATATCTTCTTTCTTTCTCCTTCAAGTGAGGCAGCTTCCGATCAATACGGGAAACATTCAAATTCGAATTTTGATCAGTGTTTTGTGAAAAAGCATTATCGAATTTCTCTTTGATGTTATTAATTAGGTTTTGACTAGTCATTTCGCACAAATATCGACTGAACTTTTTCAAACGCTTTTTCACGACAATTATCAGTGCTGCAAAGATGTTTCGACAAATCAAAGCCTTGATGGCAGCAGTTTTATACGTGAACTGGGTAAAAGCCTCCTTCGGTATATAAACTCCCGTGTTGGTTGGCTTAACCATCATCAAGCTTGTCCACGACAGTTAAGAATTGGTTTCGGGACTGAGTTGGCAGTTGAGTCAACCAACACGGATGCTTTGCACACAGAAGGAGGACATTGGTAATGTAACTTGAGAATCAACTCGATATTTGTCCACAAAATACCAATTAGCGACAGCATTAAGCATTCTAGAGCAATATAACATATTCTCAACAGAAGCAAAAGTGACTTACTCCACCATGGCCAGAGGAAAAAACTAGGCTGACAAAAAAAAGACAAAATGAGAGCCCTCAACGACCTCACGGCGGACCCATAGAAGTCGATGAAAATTCTTCAAATTTCAAATGAGATGTTTCTGTACTCAGGGGGAAAATTAGGATATGATACAGGTGCGTCCACTGAAACTTCCTGGGATTGATTCACCCTAAGACATGAATAACTTTACATATTTAACAGTGTACAATTATTAATTGGCATTAATAACTGTATCCCAATTTTTGAATGAGAAGCATTCTAAATAACCAACCAGAATATATGAATCATATGAACTTGTTGTTATATGCTCGTCATTTAATGATATATTTGTGATTCTAAGTAATCGATAATTTATGAAGTTTATGTAAAATTCTCATTTTCAAAAACTCTCGAATTACAAATACAGATGAACTGACTATTTGAGTTACTGTTCAATGCATGTTAACAAAACAGTGTTTATTGCAAAGTCGATTAATGCATAATCCGTGTCTATTCAACAATCACAGCTAAAATCCAATAACATCTTGCTGGTGAGGACTTGTTGATAGCTTCCTATATGCAGATGGAATATATTTTCTGCGTGCTCAATCATGCATATGATAAGATATTTTCGTGTCTTTCTCCAGATGCAACACATTCATAAAATCACATTTCATATACAAAGACCGTAGAGAATAATACAAGAAGATTGATTTATATCCTTCTCAGAGGAATGCTGGGATGTATTGCATGCATTTAGGCTAATAGCATCGACTCATCGATGCGGTTGAAATTCAATCAATAGGTAATGACTGACAATAAGAGAGTTCAAAACGATGTAGTAAAAATGAAAAATTAAGAAATTAAAATTAAATGTACGAAGGGCGAGAAGTATCGTGTCTAAAAATGGAACAGTTCACACACTCTTTCATCACAAAGGCTTGAAGATAAGAACGACATGAAATGGTGTAGGTACATAGATAGTACAGCCATAGAAATAAACTGTTTATCTGAAGTTCGCTAGAATGGAAATTGACTCAAGGTCGCGGCACATCCGAGGGAACTAAGTTGGGGCATGAAGAACCAATTAAAAGCTTCGATTTACTCATGTGACTGATTCTAACCCAATGATACAGACGTTGGCAGGTGCATCTAAGTGAAAATGCGTGCGATTTATGTGCCGTTATTGTGCATTGCATGAAGCTTAATTTCCATTCTAGAGGTTTTATTGTTGTCTATCTCTATGAGTACAGCAGTGAGGAGAGTTGCAAAATCATGTAGTGGTAGAGCAGTTAAATGAATGATGTTATGACGTTGACGTTGACATACAAAAGAAAGACAACACAGAACTGTACAATGGTAAGCGGTAAGGAAAGGTTCACAAAAGCGAATGACTGAACGGAAGAGCAGCTTATTGGTATGATACAAATGAACGATGGAAATGGTACAACAAACAAAACAATAAATTTGAGGACAATGAATTGATAGAACGACATAGAATGGTTCCATAGAACAGCATGGAATGACTCTTCGGCATCGGTATAGAACCACTGTATGGAACGGTCGAACGGCATCGAGCAGAACGGATAAGTAAATTGCCATCGAACTGTGTTGAATAGTAGAACAGCATGCATCAATATGTTCTCATGGAAGGTATGGACTGGCAGAAAGGCATGCAACGATAGAGTAGCATGAACGGTGTAGAACGGAATATTGGCATGGAACGGCATGGAGCAGTATATTGGCATGGACCGGTGATCAGCAGAATATTGGCATGGACCGGTGTTCAACAATATATTGGCATGGAACAGTGTGGAACAACATATTGCCATGGACCGGTGATCAGCAGTATATTGGCATGGACCGTTGTTCAGCAGTATATTGGCATGGACCGGTGTTCAACAATATATTGGCATGGACCGGTGTTCAACAATATATTGCCATGGACCGGTGTTCAGCAGTATATTGGCATGGACCGGTGCTCAGCAGTATATTGGCATGGACCGGTGCTCAGCAGTATATTGGCATTGAACAGTGTGGAACAACATATTGCCATGGACCGGTGATCAGCAGTATATTGGCATGGACCGTTGTTCAGCAGTATATTGGCATGGACCGGTGTTCAACAATATATTGGCATGGACCGGTGCTCAGCAGTATATTGGCATGGACGGTGCTCAGCAGTATATTGGCATGGACCGGTGCTCAGCAGAATATTGGCATGGACCGGTGTTCACCAAAATATTGCCATGGACCGGTGTTTAGCAGTATATTGGCATGGACGGTGCTCAGCAGTATATTGGCATGGACCGGTGCTCAGCAGTATATTGGCATTGAACAGTGTGGAACAACATATTGCCATGGACCGGTGATCAGCAGTATATTGGCATGGACCGTTGTTCAGCAGTATATTGGCATGGACCGGTGTTCAACAATATATTGGCATGGACCGGTGCTCAGCAGTATATTGGCATGGACCGGTGCTCAGCAGTATATTGGCATGGACCGGTGATCAGCAGAATATTGGCATGGACCGGTGTTCAGCAGTATATTGGCATGGACCGGTGTTCAGCAGAATATTGGCATGGACCGTTGTTCAGCAGTATATTGGCATGGACTGGTGTTCAGCAGTATATTGGCATGGACCGGTATTCAGCAGAATATTGGCATGGACCGGTGTTCAGCAAAATATTGCCATGAACCGGTGTTCAGCAGTATATTGGCATGGACCGGTGCTCAGCAGTATATTGTCATGGACCGGTGCTCAGCAGTATATTGGCATTGAACAGTGTGGAACAACATATTGCCATGGACCGGTGATCAGCAGTATATTGGCATGGACCGTTGTTCAGCAGTATATTGGCATGGACCGGTGCTCAGCAGTATATTGGCATGGACCGTGTTCAGCAATATATTGGCATGGAACGGTTTCGAACAGTTATTGGCATAGAACGGCATGGAGCAGTTTATTGGCATGGAAACAGTATATTGGCAAGGACCGTTGCTCAGCAGTATATTGGCATGGACCGTTGTTCAGCAGTATATTGGCATGGACCGCTGTTCAGCAAAATAATGCCATTGACTGGTGTTCAGCAGTATATTGGCATGGACCGGTGCTCAGCAGTATATTGGCATGGACCGGCATTCAGCAGTATATTGGCATGGACCGGTGTTCAGCAGAATATTGGCATGGACCGTTGTTCAGCAGTATATTGGCATGCACTGGTGTTCAGCAGTATATTGGCATGGACCGGTATTCAGCAATATATTGGCATGGACCGGTGTTCAGCAGTATATTGGCATGGACCGGCATTCAGCAGTATATTGGCATGGACCGTTGTTCAGCAGTATATTGGCATGCACTGGTGTTCAGCAGTATATTGGCATGGACCGGTATTCAGCAATATATTGGCATGGACCGGTGTTCAGCAGAATATTGGCATGGACCGTTGTTCAGCAGTATATTGGCATGCACTGGTGTTCAGCAGTATATTGGCATGGACCGGTATTCAGCAATATATTGGCATGGACCGGTGTTCAGCAGAATATTGGCATGGACCGGTGTTCAACAATATATTGGCATGGACCGGTGCTCAGCAGTATATTGGCATGGACCGGTGCTCAGCAGTATATTGGCATGGACCGGTGATCAGCAGAATATTGGCATGGACCGGTGTTCAGCAAAATATTGCCATGGACCGGTGTTTAGCAGTATATTGGCATGGACCGGTGCTCAGCAGTATATTGGCATGGACCGGTGCTCAGCAGTATATTGGCATTGAACAGTGTGGAACAACATATTGCCATGGACCGGTGATCAGCAGTATATTGGCATGGACCGTTGTTCAGCAGTATATTGGCATGGACCGGTGTTCAACAATATATTGGCATGGACCGGTGCTCAGCAGTATATTGGCATGGACCGGTGCTCAGCAGTATATTGGCATGGACCGGTGATCAGCAGAATATTGGCATGGACCGGTGTTCAGCAGTATATTGGCATGGACCGGTGTTCAGCAGAATATTGGCATGGACCGTTGTTCAGCAGTATATTGGCATGGACTGGTGTTCAGCAGTATATTGGCATGGACCGGTATTCAGCAATATATTGGCATGGACCGGTGTTCAGCAGTATATTGGCATGGACCGGTGATCAGCAGAATATTGGCATGGACCGGTGTTCAGCAAAATATTGCCATGAACGGTGTTCAGCAGTATATTGGCATGGACCGGTGCTCAGCAGTATATTGGCATGGACCGGTGCTCAGCAGAATATTGGCATGGACCGGTGTTCAGCAAAATATTGCCATGAACGGTGTTCAGCAGTATATTGGCATGGACCGGTGCTCAGCAGTATATTGGCATGGACCGGTGCTCAGCAGTATATTGGCATGGACCGTGTTCAGCAATATATTGGCATGGAACGGTTTCGAACAGTTATTGGCATAGAACGGCATGGAGCAGTTTATTGGCATGGAACAGTATATTGGCATGGACCGTTGCTCAGCAGTATATTGGCATGGACCGTTGTTCAGCAGTATATTGGCATGGACCGGTGTTCAGCAAAATAATGCCATTGACTGGTGTTCAGCAGTATATTGGCATGGACCGGTATTCAGCAATATATTGGCATGGACCGGTGCTCAGCAGTATATTGGCATGGACCGGCATTCAGCAGTATATTGGCATGGACCGGTGTTCAGCAGAATATTGGCATGGACCGTTGTTCAGCAGTATATTGGCATGCACCGGTGTTCAGCAGTATATTGGCATGGACCGGTATTCAGCAGTATATTGGCATGGACCGGTGTTCAGCAGTATATTGGCATGGACCGGCATTCAGCAGTATATTGGCATGGACCGTTGTTCAGCAGTATATTGGCATGCACTGGTGTTCAGCAGTATATTGGCATGGACCGGTATTCAGCAATATATTGGCATGGACCGGTGTTCAGCAGAATATTGGCATGGACCGTTGTTCAGCAGTATATTGGCATGCACTGGTGTTCAGCAGTATATTGGCATGGACCGGTGTTCAGCAGTATATTGGCATGCACTGGTGTTCAGCAGTATATTGGCATGGACCGGTATTCAGCAATATATTGGCATGGACCGGTGTTCAGCAATATATTGGCATGGACCGGTGTTCAGCAGTATATTGGCATGGACCGTTGTTCAGCAGTATATTGGCATGCACTGGTGTTCAGCAGTATATTGGCATGGACCGGTATTCAGCAATATATTGGCATGGACCGGTGTTCAGCAGAATATTGGCATGGACCGTTGTTCAGCAGTATATTGGCATGGACCGGCATTCAGCAGTATATTGGCATGGACCGGTGTTCAGCAGTATATTGGCATGGACCGTTGTTCAGCAAGATATTGGCATGGACCGGTGTTCAGCAGTATATTGGCATGGACCGTTGTTCAGCAAGATATTGGCATGGACCGGTGTTCAGCAGTATATTGGCATGGAACGGTGTAGAACAGCATGATTGCATGGGAAGGCATGGATCTACAGGGGAAAGACATGCAACGACTTGAAAGTCTATAATGTGGCGAATTTTGTACTTAAACTCATTTAATTTTTGAACCTTTGTTGAGATATTTTTCGTCTTTATAAGCCAAGGACCAAATCTGAGCAGAGATTAATGAATACTCGTTCAAATTTCACTTAATATGCTAATTGCCTGTCACAAATTTGCCTAGGTACCGGTATGGCTGTAACTTTAGATAGGGAGTTGTATCGATGTTGGGAGATGCGAAATAGGACTGCTGATGATTCTGATATTGGATAAAATGGCAGCTATTCAGGTCTGTTCCCATCTTTCAATTGAGGATGTAACTCAATATTTCATTATTCTATTCACAAGATATAGCCTCAGTAGTCTGCTAATAGACAAGGCCGCTTAATTCTTCTCTAAATCGGTGACTGTATATTGGACCCGGACTCGGTCTCCGAGTCTATAGGTCTGGAGCCCCTAGACTTTTTATATTGCTCCAAAACTATAATACTTTAATTTTCCATAACATTTAGTTTCTACTGATAATAAAAATATGATAAGAAACCCAACTTTTTAAAATTTGACCAGCGGTAGCATTAAAGTGCAATCTTTAAAAAGTACTTTTCGAAAAACGAGTTTTTTTAAAATTTATTTCAAAATTATGAGCTTCAATTTAGTAAAAAAAACTTACGGACTATTGACAAAATGGACATGAAGCTATAATTAGCACATTCATTCGTCCACAAATGCATCGATGGCATTATTATGTGAATAATGGCAATAAGAAATGAAGACTACTAATAATGGCTTTATAAGTAATACCACTTTCTGCTACAAATAGTGGATCCCAAGTCACAAGGGACGGATCATAATGCCTCACAATATATTTTGAACATTTATTGGTTCATTTAGATGACGTTGCTGTTATTTTTTCGTCATAGAAGCAGACAATTTTAGTAGGGTGTGCCAATAAGAGCGGAAAGTTTGAGGTTTAAATAAAAACGATTTCTTGCCTGATGAGATCCAAATTATTCTTTTATCATACATGTGGGATATAAAATATATAGGTATGTAATGTACATATGGGAATTATAATTCCACATGCAAGTTTTCAGTTTGAGAACAAATAAGTGAGGAGAAATCATACATGAAACAACACATCTAACAAATGCTCTCTTCGCTTTGCCGACACATTTCAATTCTTTTGTTGAATTCTGGATAACAGCTTGGCGTAATTCTGGCTGGATTTCAACCACAAAGCGTCTGATCTCCTTTAAGGATTGCGTACTCAAGGGACTGTTGACATTAACCTTAAGACTTCAAAAATCCCCGAAGGAAGAAATCACAAGGCGTCAAGTCATATCATCTTTGCGGCCAATCACATGGCTCGATACCTGTCGCCGATCACTGTAAGTGCATTTCCGACAGCATCTTCACAGAAATACGGTCCAATTATGCCACCAGCTCACAATCCACACCAGACAGTAACACGTTGGGGATGAATTTGCTTCTCATGAAGCGCATAAAGATTATCGTCACTCCATGTGCGACAGTTTTGCTTGTTAACAATGCCATCAATATGAAAATGGGCCTCGTCGCTGAAGATGATCTCACTTATAAATATCCTCGTTCGCCTGTTGTTGTTCATCAAGCGAAGGCCCTGCACTGCTCATGGTCAGTTGGTTTCAATTATTGGGGGGTCAGTTGGATTTTGTACGGGTGAACCTACAAATCCTTTGTGAGAATACGCTGTATGGTGCTTTTGCAAATGCTCATCTGTTGAGCACGATGTCTTGTGGAGGTTCTCAGATTCTCTACCACATCTTGATGAACATCTCTGATGTTCTCTGCTGAACGACGTGGACGAGCACGTGTCGATGATCTGACATCAGTCACCGAACCTGTCAAATGCTTTGACTATTCTCATAACTGTTAAGCACTTGGGAACATTTCTTCTTCCAAAGATTGTTCGCAATTTGCGTTCCCACCATTTTTGTAATATTCCTGAATGGTAAGAATGGTCCTGAATGGTTCTGTTGAATAACGATTCATGTTTCCACGGAAACAAATATTGTCCTGCAAACTGCGTGATTTTATACTCGCTTGATGAGAACCGAACACAGCGCTCACCGAGACGACGGCCGTCACAGCAGTTGAAATGACAGGCTTTTCACAAGCGAACTATCATGGTGGCATGATTCTATAAACAAAATAGCAAACATAATGTGCTATTTAAATTTTCCGCTCTTATTGGGACACACAAATCTCTATTTGTATTGCATTCAGCGCTATTATATTATCCCAATGCAGTCAGACACATTCGCAATATGGTCGTAAGACGCTTTCATGTGATAGCGGATCACAAGGAATCACTTATCAAAGTCATCCAACAGAAATTCAATCAAGACATCATTTTTTTTGAAAATGTGGAATTAAAATTCTGATACTAAAATATTTATACTACATCAGACATTTATAGAAACAAAATAACCGAGTTAGTTAGAGCTGATTCTATTGAAACAAGAAAGCGCCAATTGTGTTGTGCAGTAATTTTGGAATGATAGAATCATGTTAACAAAAAAATCAGGGGGGGGGGAACAAGACCCCTACAGGGTTTCGGAGTTCAAAATAGCCCGGGTGAATTACAGGGTAGCCAGCTAATACTCGTTGTTCTGCAACATGTGAGAGTTCAAACTAAACGTGCGTAGTCTCATATTTGCGTCTCAGAGCTAACCTGGAAGAAACTGAAATGAAGTCAATCAATAACTTGAACGAAATTTAAACATGAAAAAAGGTACAAACTGAAATCACAACACCAAGGTCGAACAATTACCATCCAATTCTGATGATAATGAAGTTCATTGCCGATTCTAGTGAGGAAATTCAATTTCTATTCCTTTAAAAATAATATTGATTCATGTACATTCTCGTATTAGATTCATCGACACTCACAAGAAGGAATATCTCAAGTAATTTATTAGAACGAAGACTCACAGCATACAACTCCACCATGATTTCATCATTATTGAACATCATTATGAAACGTATTTACATTAGATAGATGCTGCATTATAATATAACATGAATGCATATTATGATATTCGCACATGTAGTTTTACACCGACCCTGTGGTCTTCTGGTGGAATGCTTTCTTTGCGTCCTGGAGACCTTGGCTCAAACATTGATCGCTCCAAACTCAAGACATCTGAATTCTTGTACCTGCATGTCAACACTCTGCATTCTTGGCAAACACTCAAAACCAAAGATTGACAGTCGGATAAGTTAAAAAGATCTGCAAAGTGGAAGGCGCTCGCCTTATGTGCTTCCGAGGACAAACAAAGTTCATGCTTTACTTGTATTATTTAAAACTTATTGTTTAACTCTTTTTTTCCATTTTAGTCTTTTGCTTCAATTGTCAGATGCATGACATCATTAGGACAAGCTCAAAAATACCATCTAACGTTCATTAACTATGGTAAATTTTGGTGCCTTCTTGTTATTAGGCATTGAAGCTTCATGACTTAATGGTAAAGGGGTGGGGGACCCATCAGCTGATGGTTCCCCAATTGTCCAAGAAATGTTCAATATCTTCTAAGGTATTTCGGCATTTTGAAAATTTTAAAATTGCTTTCAATGTGCATGTCCGTTCTAATCCTTCATCATAATTCCTGTTATTGAGTGTCGGATCTCTCTATGGTCTGAACGCATTCCTGCAGATTCATTAGCACTTATGATTAAGATAGCCTATGAAGACCATGAAATCAACTCTCCCTGAAAATCTTCACTTCTAAAGTATAAGCAGGATATTTAGTTAGTTATTCAATGAACAATAATGAGAAGCACTCGAAAATCTGTTCAACTTCCCTCGCAAAGAAAGTTGAAATCTACTTGATGAACACCGGGATCTCGGGACTGCAATCCCTAGTAGCAGCCAGACGGACATACAAGTACAGCGTCACACCAATCTCTCATTGAAATCCAGAAAGTGGAACTTTAGTGATGTACGCTAAGGCTCTAGCACCAGCATTTCAATCAGACATTGCGATATTCGAATGAGAAGTTCCGTTACATGACAAATTAGTTGCATCGAGCTCCTACGAGAAGAATGATTATTCGAAGCTTAGGTCATTAGATTCTATCGTCATGATCCTAGATGTAATGATGAAATTGCTATCCGTATGCTATTTGAGGCTGCAGATGAGTTTCCCAAAATTGCGTTTACGTATACTGGAAAGAAAAAACCAAGAAAACAATGCATGGGTCCACTATTTTCACGCATTACAGACAGATGATGGCAAAACCAAAAAAGTCAAATCGGTTAAAGAATTTTAGCGATTATTTGTGGCTAATGTGTCGGTCCATCTCAAGGTAAGTAGGTCCATCTGAATTAAAAAATTGCATTTAATTAAAAAAACACTTTGACCCCATAATAATGTCAAACCTGCGCCACACCAGCATGTTGGGATGGTAACAAACCTGGAAGAAGCGCTTTTGCGATCGCGGATTAGCAATTTCATCTGATGCACTGTTCACTAAGGTTCAGCAAATCAACATGGCTTTTGAAATGTTCTCGTTTCCTTTCTCAGCATTGTGCAACGGTTATATGTAATTGAACCATCTATTAAATGAACCGACAACCTCAAACATTGTTTTGATGTTTTATGTGTGAAGTACTCGTAGAACGTTCGTAATGATCACATAATGCCATTTGTGAGTTGACTATGTTGCATGTTAAAATCAGCAACGATAATGTTTCTTGTCTGTTTTCCTAGCATTCCCATTCACTTATCTAGAAAGTCATGGATAGACTTGGACGGATTTAGGTCTGTCTCAGTCAATTGAGACAGAGGCTATTGATTTTCCGGATAAAATGTTAGCAAAAACATGTTTTAGATGCTGATTTGAACGTTTCTGTTCAAAATTTGAAACATATTAAAAAGCATTCCCTATGAGTTTCATCAAGAACATCTTACGAGGATCATTTTATTTCACACCAAAATACAATATTCAACAATTGCGTATTACGCTGAGGCAATCAATATTATTGAATGAATGTGCAATTAAAGAGTGTCAGTGACTGTTCATGATTAAGACAAAAGCGTGCGTAATGCGTAGATTTTAGATCTGCTTATACTTTGAAGTTGAAGTTCGTGTTTCATTTAAAAAGTAAAATGTTCGTGACGTGATCGACAACAGATTCTATCGCTCTAAACACTCACACCAAATATGCATTATAATAGGAAGTTCATTAGAAGACGAAATCCACAAACTTTGTTCGTCTCATTAAATTCTCTATAATTGGAAATAAGAACTTGTTCAATATTTCTTTCGTCATATAATTGACTAATAAACTAAAAAACACATGAGTAAAAGTCAGTCGCCTACCTGCCAAAATAAACAAAATACAATTTTTGAACGCATTTCTCTGAATCCATTACATGTGGATATTTACCCAAGCCTGTGTCTCACATTTAATAGACTTTCATGCTTTACGCATTCGGTGAACCCTCGGAATGTGATTGTGAACGCCTGTTTACGAAATTGGGAAAAGGAATTTGCGATGGCACATATACAGACCTAAGGGAGGCAGAGAGAGAAGTTAAATATATTGAGAATTCACGCCAAATATTATTTTTCGTTCGATGATTACTCTATCTTCTATCAATGATGTCTGATCAACTGTTGTGGTGATAGCTTGGATTGTATTTGTAGGGGGAAGTGGGGAAAATAGCCTAAGACTGGATTTAATGTTCCCCATCTTTGGAAAGTATTAATACTTGAAAGGATTGGGACATTTTCCCATCACTTCAACATAATCATGCAAAGAATGCAAATAAATGTGACCGAATAGAATCATCAGTACTTTACCGTCTACTGTGGAAATAAATTCATTTGCATCATTTCTGTTCGAGTAATCCACATATTCATTGCCATGCAAACTAATAAATGACAGTTATAATATTGATCTCAATACGGTATTTTTGTAGATGGCTTGATACTGTTCTTTTGGTGATGCTGAACATGGTCTCAAACATGAAATAATTGAGTAAGAAATAAATGTTAGCTTCTGCATGTATGCATTGGAATCTAAAAGCGATATGACAGTGAATTCATTCCCCTTCCCCTTACCGCATTTATCCATCAAACTCTAGCGCCAGGACTCCTTGAAGTTTCGATTTTTTCCCAATCACATGATCTTGTCATACGCCAAGTCCTTTTTGGCAAGAAGACTGCCTACATACTCTAATTTTCCTAATATGCACTCATATGTTACTGCTCATATTACATAAAAAACAACAATCAGCTGACTAACTCGAAGTCTTTTATTTTCAGTGTCTAAAAGCAGACTCTCGAGCTAAGATTCGTACTATTTTCATCAAACACCGCTGACTTGAGGAAAGAGTCCCCCCACGGCCCCAATCAACAATCGGAGAGTGGTCACACTTTCGCTCCAGGACACCAGATTAAGGGCGGGCACCATTCCATAATTCAGTCAGCGGACCAGTTTCTCCGTTCTTGGGTTTTATTCGACTTGTGGCTAAATTATATAAATTGTAGTTAAGACGAGTTATTCGTTTCAGGCCTAGTGCTTTCGGTCTGAAATTGTAAACCACCTGTTGCTTGAAAAGGAGAAGCATTTAACATCGTTCAACGGTGAATGTCATGTAGGGCTTCGGTGTGGGTAAGTCGTTTGTTGCAAAGGAGTGCTGGTCGAATTATCATTTGTCAGCACTGCTGCAGATGAGGCACTATTCGAGGGCGAGGACTATTAAAAGCCAGCTGTGTACTGCAGACGCACGGCAATCATCAATTCTGACAAAATAGTTGCTGCTCTTTCTTTACTAAATAACACTCTCCCTTCGCTAACTATCACAGAGAAAGTTTTGGGCTAAAATGTATCTCGGCGTTAGATAAAATGTAATTAGGTAATCAGTTTGGAAGTCGTTTGGGTAATGTTGGGCTATCTCCCCCCAAGCTTTCAAATTTGTTTGAATATCCATACAATTGAATCAAGCGTCACAAGACTTACGGGCAAACGCAGTTCAGGACCTTTCTATCAACAAACAAAGAATTGCCTGAATCGGACCTGTACTGCACGAATTATAGATGACAACTTGAAGTGTAGTGATACCAGCAACTTGATCTGACTGCGTCTGGTCGACATATTAAACGAATATTACTCGTACAGTATGTGCAATTGTTCTCTCCCTCTCTGTCTTCGTCTCATTGACTGCAATTTCAAATCCCACGTTTACTACCCAAACAAATCTACTTCAGTTCAGTTAAGTGTAGTCTTGGTCATAAAATTTTACCAGGTCAGACGAAGTCAGATCAAGCTGTTGACATCACTGCGTTATCTTCTCCGGAATAACTCCGATAGTACACATTCGATTTGCACAATTCTTTGTATGTGGGAAGAAAATGTCCTTATATGTATAGTCTAAAATTTGGTGACAATTGGTTCAATTTTACGAATTTTAGAAAACGTGGGGGAGATAACTCAAAAGTACAGTCTTTCGCTGCTCTCGGAAAATTCCTTGGCTATTGACATCATTGGAAATCAGTTAGCCATGTTTTTGTTCCGACTGAAATTATATACAGGGTGTTCGCGATCTTCCTGCTGATTTTTGTCACTACCATTATGGCAATTGATAATTGATTGATTTACGTACAGGATCCTAATTCGACATTTAATACCAGATTCAGTTATGAGGCAACATTCTGTCTTAATGGGAATGTCCACCGACACAACTGTTTCCTGCATGTTTGCACAAACCCTATTTAGATTGACGAGAAGGCCATGTAGTCCCTTTAGATATTTTTCTGGGTCAGTTTGTTAATTTGCGATGGAGCTTTTTTTCGAATGATGGAGTAGCAGTCAATGCCAAATTCAACGAGGACATCTTGTTGAATAAAGACGTTCCACTTATGACACAGTGACAAAATCGAACTCGGTAGTAACGCGGGGGCGTGGGACCGCTCTTGATGTACGAGAGTTCAATTCAAAATTGAATCTTTAGATTGGTCGGAGTAAGCCTATTCCCTGGCCTCTATGAAGCTGAAATTTGTCAATGTTATAATTTTGGCTAGTGGGGCCTCCGCCTGGTGCAAACATTATTTCTATAAAACACCAAAGCACCAAGTAGCTCAAAAGCCCAAGTAGCACGAAAGCTCAAGACGAATCAAAACAAAGATCAACCTTTCTGATGGACAACATAAACACATGTGATACTACTTTTGCTTATTACTCCTTTACCAAGTGCTGCATCTTTGAAAACGCTGTGATGGGAGAACATATGGAATACCTTTCTGTCAATTTTGAAATAAAAGTAATCAGAGGAATGCGACTTATGCTACCTAGAACCTGAAAACTTAGTACTTTTTGTCAAAATAACAACACGTGAAAATCCGCAGGAAGATCGCGAACACCCTGTATATGGATACGTGGATGGATGGATACAATGACCTGCTTACAACTTGATAAAAGGGCAGTCTGAAGGATTTTATGGCAATTTGTGTGGAATAGAATGCTATTTCTCCAGTCAACCTGACGTAATTCAACTATTTGAAATGTCCTTTCGCCCACTTTCAAAATTTCCACCATTGAGCTGAACTGTTAAGAAAGTGGCACTCACGATTAAGTTATTTAATGTCGAAAATGACCAAATTTGATGATTGATTCATCCACATTTGCAGCTGAAACGCTATTACTGATCTACCATTTCACATTGCATTCAATTTAACTTGTTTATGTGATAATAGGATATATTTCAAAGTCTCACGCAAAGCCTGCAGTACAGATTTCATTGAGTAGAATACACACTTGAGTATTTTGTCAAGAGTCGCAGATGAGCATTATTTCAGGTCATTACCCGAGGATGCATAAGTAATGGCATCAGGGACTCAGACTATTAATGACAGTTTATTTCACACATCATTAACATCGTTGCATAAAAAATTTCAATAATTAGAAACGTCACAAACCCGTTAAGTTACTGACACATGATTAGAATGTAAAAATAGTTGCCTCAATTCACCAAATTCAGCGTAGTGATGAATGAGAGTGTGATTGGAAGAGTTACTCATTTAGCATCAAAAAACTGTTATTACGTCATTAAATAATGCAACTGGATCAAATTTGTAATCATAAAGTAGAGGAAGATTCATCCAGGTTTATCTGTAATCTTCCCTGAATTACTGCGTGTATATTTACTGATGACAATTCAAAAGTGTATTGATTAGGTGTCAGTGTAGAGGAAAAGGTTCAACGTTTTAAAAGGCGTTTCGTAGATATTGTTAATTGCAAATGTGAGTGCATCCTTATGAAGACAAACAAATCCTGCAAAGGTCTGATGGCTCAGTGGTTCATGAAATGGACCAGCGATCAGGGATGAGGGGTTCAAATCTGAAGTGAAACCGAGTAAGGTACTGTAAAGGAAATAGTGCTGACTGTAATGGTGGGATTTAATATGAATTGGAAATAGAAGTCATCCATGTTATGAAGAGTACACAACCAGGGGGTGACCGGCGAAATGGCCTTGCGGTAGAGTCCTCGCCCTGCGTCCGGGAGACCTTGGTTTAAATCTAGGCCTAATTTCGATCATTTCAGCCTGCAATGGCACGAGGAAATTTTAGTTTCTGTCCAGATGCCATACATCTAGGAGTCCTTGGTTGGGCCTCTGTGCTGTGTTTCTGCTTAATGTAGACGACAGGGAACCGAAATCGTAGCGGCTCACTTCCTTGCTCTCCGGATGTGGCCTTGTGGTAGAGTGTTCACTGTGCTTCCGGGAGACCTTGGTCAGGTCAAACCTAAGACTTATAAAATCGGTACCCTTTGAACTCTTCTTAAGCACTCAGCACAGAGAGATTGAGAGTGAGATAACTCAGCCACCTGGCACAAAGGCTCTGGACCTAATGTGCTTCCGAGTATAAACAAGGAACATTTTTTAGCCCATGTAGAAAGAGGCAAGTAGTATATTTTAAGGACATTTCTACTCGAAGTTTCGATCGAGTCGCAACTCTATTTATAACTTTTATACATTGCTACATGTAAAATCCTTGTTTCAAGGATGGTTTTAAAACGGTGCTTTTAAGCATGAGTTCTAGGATGTGTTGTGTTTACATGATTGTAAAACCATGCTCTCATCATTTTTAAACCGCCTTCTAAAGCATGTTTTCAAACTCCTTTTTAAAGACACAATGCTTCTCAAAACCCTAATTGACATCCGATGTAAGTAGTGAGTACCTAACAAGCATGATGTACATGTAGACTTGTTGATGGAAGCCTTGATGTATTATTCACAACGATGACAGCTAAAAATTGAATTGTTGTTAACCAATATCAATAACATGATGTAAACCTACTATGCGGCATTGCAGGTTGAGACAGGTAATACTAAGCTAGAATCAGGTCATAATTGCAAAACCTGCAACTCTTTTTGATAAGATTCTGTTATGAATCATAGTGCAATACAGAAAAATGACTTGACGCGGCAAGTCATTAGTCAAGTGCGACTCTATGTGACAGATAAATGTGAAGATGATTTCAAGACAGCTGGTGACAAATCGTATATTATGATTAGTGTTCAAAATTCTATTGAATAGCGTCTCATGGTTTTTATAATATCTCATGTAGTTTACAAAAACTGTAGGGTATTAACAAAGTGCTTGTGGAAAAACAGTAACAGGAGTGCAAGAGTTTGGAGAGACACCAAAATCTTTGACTGTGTAATGGATATCGTGAACTGTGTGTGGATATACCAGTATATATGTAGAGGGAAATGTATTCTTTAGTGTGCACGCGAGCGCTTTTGTTGATACGAGCATTTAAAAAGCTGGTGTCCCCTGGTACCGGAGTTTTCCACTTAATATACCCCTCCACTTAATGTACCCGGGTATATTAAGTGGAAATTAGTGCCAGTTAATATACCCGGTCTATTAACTCGTGCCAAACTTTCATTATGTCTTTGCAATATTCAACATTTTTCTTGGAAATAACACCTGCTGATTTTTGCAAATCAAGCACTCATCTTGGGTTCGCATGTGATCACACCGGAAAAGGATTAGGCGAAACAGTAAGTCTAATTACCTGTATACTAAGGTTATCAAAATCCCGACTTTTTCTGATCCCGGGATCAGCAAGCTTAATTCATTTACCGATGATGCTTAGGCTGGCGTAGGCTGAACAATACTAAGCGTTGTTCTATATTCTTTGACGAGTATTTTGAACGATGCACTGTACAATACAACTAATGACATCATATAGACATGTGCCTTAATGTCCATGAATTACTTATAATAAGTCATCTTTTCACATGCAGACATAAACTATAACAATAAGTAGATCTGGCTATCGCACACAATATACGTTGTCGCATTGAAACCTGGTATGAGATCTTCAAATCGAAATGCAAATTCCGCGATTTTTCTGACGTCTAATAACAGCCCGATATTGTATAATAATCGCTTCAAAAATTCATTAGATATTAGCAGAGTTGGAGGTGGGTCGTGGTTGAAGTGGGTCACAAAATCGCATGGGTCACGTGGGTCGTGGGTCATGTTTTCCCGAAAAATTGGTGGGTCAGGTGGGTCGTGGTCTTCCAACCAGTTTGACCCATGATAGATTTGACAATCTCAAATACAGTAAACTTCATTTTTCGTATTCTTATCATTCATGAAAAATGATTAAGTCAGTGTCACTGAAAGGGGTGATGGATGCACACAGTCAAAATATGCACCACTACTGATTTCCACACGCATCATACAGTTTCGAAAGGGGACGTGCGGAATTCACACAAATTAAAGGCTGGAAAACAATTGCTGCAGTCTACTGAGAGATGTTGGTTGGTGGAGAGAAGTTGTTTGAGTACTATTGTGTATGCTCGATTCTCTGTCGCTATGTCTGACGATACCCAATGATGTGAGACCTTCATTTCAGAGATGCAGCTACTGAAGAAGTCTGATATTCAAAGGTTTTATTCATCTTGAAAATTTTCTGGCAATGCCAGCTGACCTTCGTATTGTTTGATTTTGTTAGTCTTTCGTAGAAAATATCCTCTGGTAGAGATTAGAATGGTAAATCTCTGGTAAAGATTGATCAGAGCCAAAATATTTTTGAAATATGTAATTGATCAAAATATCTCATTATACAGGGTGTCTCAGAACTATGAAGGCAGCATAAAACATCTATGCAGGTAGTTTAAAAACCATCAATGACTGCAAAGTACGGTTATCCTTCATATTCCGATAAACAATAGTCATGTCAAGTGATTTCGGCTTGCATTTGAAGAAAGTAATCAAGATTTAAAGTGATATTTTAAATACGAGAATATCTGTGAAGTCCAGAGACAATGGAAAGGCACTTATGACTCTGAATATCCACGTCGAGACACAATCTCCCGAATACGTGACAAGTTGGAGAACGCATGAACAATTGGAAGCCTCCCAAAGGTCGTTCAAGAACTGCGCGGTCAAATGACATTGTCAATTTAGTTTTCTCTGCATTCGGTGATGACTCAAGAAAATCAATCAGACAAGCTGCTTTAGACTTGAATCTCACAAGAGCAACAATTCAGCGAATCCTTCATGAAAGCAACATCAGACCTTACCGCCCAACACTTAAGCATGAATTAAATGAAGATGACTTTGATAGGCGGGTCGACTTTTGTGAATGGTTTTGCGTGAAACAGTAACCGATCCAGACTTTCGAAACATGATCGTATGGTCTGATGAGGCCACGTTTAAATTGAATGGTCGACTCAATCACCACAACAGTATCTACTGGGCTGAAGAGAATCCTCATCAAATTTTACAGCATGATGTTAAGCTCCTTGGTGTTACCGTATGGCATCTTTCTCCGCCCGGCATCCTTTCCCCATGTAATATCGGAAATTAGGAGATTGTATCCGAATGACGAGGAGCTGCCATACTTTCAACAGGCTGCATTGTACGAAGCTATCTCAATTCCTGAGTTGGCAGTGCCATCACTTCATGGATTGGACGTCGTGGTGACATTGAGTATCCCCCAAGAAGTCCTGACCTAACTCCATTAGACTTCTTTTTTGGGGGTTATTTAAAAAAAGAAGTCTACAAGAGTCCACGTCCTCTCAATGTGCAAGAAATGAGAGATAAAATCGCATTAAGTGCAAGAAACGTTCTGATGGTTCTCATCTCAAAAGTCTGTCGCTCTGTGACCTCTCATTGTCATGAATTAATCGCTGTCGATGGACACCACTTTGAACATTTACGTTGAGAAACATGCACAAAATTTTCCGTACTGTTAGCTTGAAATAAATATCTGTATTATTTGACTCAGAAGTTAATAGCATTAACTGCCTACATAGTTCTGAGACACCCTGTATTAAATCGAAGTATTATCAACATGCATGCTTCATATCCAAAGTATTTAGCCGCTCAATATACTTTCGCATCATACATGTTCCATGCATCTCATTGCTCATTAGATACATGATAATCTGAAATAAGATAATTCATACGACGGTCATTGATATAGACTTATCCCTTTCACACAGATTTATTACGGCTGGAGCTCTGTGAGGAGATATTTTTTGACACTTCGAATCGATGAAAAGTTTCGTTTTGATATTTGATCTGGTATCAATAAAAATAGGAATATTTACATGATGTCGCTAGTGATTGCTATCACAACGCACTCGTACATGTAGCTGCACTCAAATATATCAGTTCATCAATATGTACATTGTAAGCAAATTCATGAATTATAACCTTGCCCTCGTGCAATTTTCTATTCACGCGTTACGCATGCTTAGTGCTTACTCCATTTGCTTTTCAATGAATGTCATTATTACATCAAATATACAACTTTCTACTAAAATCTGACATTAGCGGAAGTAAATGAAATTTGAATCGATTGCCATGAGAAGCAACAAAATATTAGGTAGACGATTTTTCTGGGATAATTTTCGCACATGTAGTATCTAGCATAAAAAATGCATGAATAAATGATTTAGGCCTACTGCAATCTTATTTTTTGACTTCATTTGATTAAGAAATGTAAAATTTGAAATTTAGTATGTAGGGCCCTCGACAACCTAACAAATCATCTCTCTACGAGTTATATATGTAGCACTAAAAAAGGATAGTCAAGAATTATAACAAGAAACGGAACCTTAGGCATTTGTGGTGCATGAACTTGCTTATAAGATAATTTTGATGAGGTTACATGTCTGTTTATCGTGTGACAAGTGATCTGATACACTTGAATCTTCATAACAAATCTTAACAACAATTTTGATACTACGAGGCCTAGATAGACCTAGATAGACCTAGAATCTTGAATGAAAATGAAACTAAAGATGATATCAGAAGAGGAAATTGCATTGACATCATTCACCCTTGCAGCATGTGGGTCAGGTGGGTCAAGTGGGTCAAAGATGTGGTGGATCAGGTGTGTCATGGGTCAAGTTTGGTTGACCCACTTCCAACTCTGGATATTAGTACGCCTGTATGTATAACGCTCTCTCTTTCCTTTTCTTTACTGCTGGACATATTTCGAGTCTCGAGTTTGCAACTTAGGTGTCTATCATCAAGCTGATCATGGGAAGTCTATACTTAGTTTTACATAGCGGTAACATCTACGTTTTACGCATTGCATTTCACACTGTTACTCCATGTTCCTTATCTATAGCCTTGTTACTCCATCTTCACACAGCTACTAGCTGTCTAAGCACAAATGTTACGTAATAATGTTACGTCTGATTGATAACGCTGCTGAAATCTGACCTCTCCATTACTGTTGTATAATGTATATTTGTCAAAGCCTGCATGCTACAGAAAGTGATCATCTTATATGTAAGTTCGTGCTGATTTGCTATTTCTGTGTTTGTATATTTGATTTCTATTTACTTTCAATAAACGCATTACTTACTTACTTATCCCGGGATTGAATGCCTTACTGTACACCTATCACCTGTTAATCTGTTGCCTAGATTTTACTCAGATGCTTATTGCGGTATTTACTATCAGTATTACTACTACGGTATCTACGGTATCATTACTATCAGTATTACTTATTATTACACATATCATTACTGTATTGATTTTAGAATGCCAGCCGCATATAAGTTTATGCGGGGCCCCGCCCGCCTGGGCTTGAGCGTTCAGGTAGAGGGGCCGAAACGCAACCAGGCGGGTACCTGCTGACTGTTTTATTTGTTTTAATCTAGATAGTCATGTTTGACGCGCCTGAACGCACCACCTGTCCTCTTAAGGACAAACCTTAAGTCTTATTAACTATAAGTTTATTAAAATTATGAAACATGTAGACATCGTTATGGGAATGTCCCAGCTTCAATTGCTCATTTTATACCATAACAATTTTGATAAATTACATTCAAATTGTGAATTTGTTTTCATTACAGTTTATAATTTCAAGCTCATATGTATCAAATTACAAGCATCTGTAATAAATTATAGTTAATTTAAGTGACGAATTCCATCTCAACCCGGGTATATTAACCTGATCCAAATTATTCTGCAATTTCGTCATTTCCAGTTAATATACCCGAGTACATTAAGTGGAAAACTCCGGTAATTTGCAACATGGTTCAACAATATGGAATCGATAAAGTCAAGCGAAGTTGAAGTGAAAGATACCCATGTCGTCTGCCTGGATTTGGCCAGCGCATCATTGAATCATTCAATTCACCCTTGACATTTTTCACGTGCCGCAAAAACCAGACGAATGTATCACCAGCTACTTCGATAAGTTCCGCTTCTGTTTCAGTGCCAATAGCGATGTGACTAGATTATGTCGGCTAGAAAGAGGTGTTGCTATGGGACGTGCTATTTCTCCCATCCTGTTTCCCTGGTTATGGGATTGACTATCAGGAGTAGAAGAAACAGCAACAATATGAAGGCTTTCGCCATTTCCAAGCATGACTTTCTTAACAATACCTTGCGATATCACAGTACAAGTAGATAAGTTTCCACTATTAATCGGATGTCGACATTGCAGAATAAATCTTTTGAGTAAAAATGATCGAAAAGGCGAAAAAATAAGAGCAAAATAAAAACATTGACAGGAACAATCGGTGTTTCATATGTAACAGCAATAATTTTCTTTTTTCATATTGAAGCCGTGTTCCTGTGTTACACATGAATATTTCAAAGATTCTATCCGGCAAATTCCCGATTAGAAAAAAGATAAGAATAGATTTTTCAAAGCTTTAGAGAGACTAGCTGGACGTCTATGCAATCGTCCCGACACCGACTAGCAATTATGAAAAATGATAACATCTTTTGAATTTCAATTCCATCGTCATCATATAATCGCGAAGAACCAACCTGATCAGTTCAATAGATTGTCTGAACCCCAATTCATAGCAATCGATAGAATTGACAAAAGAATATAAGATCAGTGAAACAATGCACTGACAATTCTCTCCGATTTCTGCAATCTCTGGGTGAAAGAAAGTTAATGAATATTTCATTCGCTTTCTCTGGGACTTCATAAATCTCATGATAATGAAAAGCTTAGACAAGTGAAGAACCATGCAACTTCAATCCTTCCGCGATTTCTGTACATGCTTTCCGGAATTCATCAAAAGTTGATGCAACTTTTGCAATAAAATACGGCAGTTAGAAGCAAGACTTATGCCGTAACAGAAACAAGTTCAATTTTAAGGCCATATTTCTCTTCTGATTTTAGGTAAATAGAATGCAACCCACAGCATGTTGTGATCGATGACATTAAATAAGAGATTGCAAAACTAGAAGAACTTCAAAGTGTTTAAATCAGCACCTTATACAGTATAATGCACTCAACAGTCAAAATACTAATGTTTGTATCTACCCGACTTTTTAACAAAATTACAAATTACCTACTCATCAATGTAACTGATTACAATCTAAAATCCATAAATATAATTAACTACATGTCTATCAATTTAATTGATTACAATCACAAATTGTTCCCATTTTCTTCAATTACATTTCAATTACTTTACAATTACATGTACTTAAGATAGCTGCCGACTCTTGATTCATATTTTGACAATTGCTATCATCTTAAATTTCTTTTTAAAAGTTAATAATAGTTGCACCCCTGATACATATCAAAGTGCAATATCACAATGTCGTATTTTGAGCATTCTAATAATGACCATGGTAGCGCATTATCGACGAAAATGTAGTAATTCATGCTGCTTGTTTAAAGAATGTTTAACAGTGAAGACTGCAAACTGCAAAGTAATTTCAATTATTTCTCAATCACATGACTAAAAATGTAATTGATTACAATTACAAATTGCTCATCAAAAAATGTACATGTAATCGATTATAATTCCATACAATACAAGTCTGTTTTTTCCTATAATCAATGTCATCATGAATTTTGCAGGAAATCTCTACCCGCTTAATTTCGTCTACAGATATTGTTTCAGGAAAAGAGAAATATTCATTTTAAGTGGTTCCCTTAGGGCAATCAACTTCCCGAGCAATTGAATTCTAGAATGTTGATTTTCTACTCTCCTCTCAATATTTCTCGCGGCTTACGCTTAAGATCACTGAGAGCATGACAATAAGGACCTCTGTAGTGAATAGCAAACTTTCGCTATGTAAATAAAGCTCTAATTCTCAATGTTGACAATACTCCTCGGGATAGGATGTCAGAAAACACCGGGTCGTGAAGCTTCAAAAATCAAAATTCTTCTTGAAACTTTGATTGAAAATTCTGAGAATTACTAAGAATCAATGAAGTGCAACTTTTTAATTTTAAGGCGCAGTCGAACTGTCAAATGATATTCCACTAAATTAATCCATGAGATTATCATTGAAACTTTATTGAAGAATATCTAGTTGAAACACATTACTTCAAAGATACTGATCAGAAATTATAGATTGCGATCCCGAGATTAATTAAATTGTCATTTTGGTAATAATTCAGAGAAATTTGTAAATATAGTGGCTATTGACTATCTTGCCACTTGAAACTCAGTAGATTTAAGAATAATTTTTGATATTTTTCTTTGAATTGGTAATTCAAAACTGATGTATCTGTGTGCTTGTATACTTGCATCCTCGATCGTATATTTTTGTATATCATTGTAGCTCTATTGTTTACCTCCATTATCCACTTTCCACTTATCCACTCTTACCATTATCCACTTTGTGTAGTGCCAGATATACTTCACTTGTAATCGGTGTAGTAGCATCGTTGTATTTCCATATTTTACCTCCACTTTTCCAATTTTTATTCATCGGTTTCCTGTTGTTTTCTAATATCCATTTTTAATTTCCTTAATCTATGTTGACCATTGTCCTATTCTATTTCCACTATCAGCATCTGTAGTTGGTACAGTATATTAGACGTCTGTTTTGAATCTATGGTATTAGTATATTAACAGCAAGAATGAGTAGTATTACAAGTCTTAAGATTTCCATTTTTACAAGATCAAGCCAAAGCTGATCAATTTTAATTCGTTGCCACGAGAAAGCTACATTGAGTTCTCTTAAGAACTGATTAATCCAATGGTTACAGTAGCATTGCCTTTGTACACTTGCGGATTGGAGAACGCCATCAGTCCTCATTAGGACTACTTTAACTAATAATTTAAATTAGTAGGCATTATTATAAATGGCTACTGGGATGACTTTCATCATCGTATGAAAATAAAAGAGTTTCTGCTTAGTCGTCGGGCATTCAAGAACCCTTTCACTGGAAGCAACGTGCTTTTTCGAAAACAACCAGCGGGTTTTTACCATTTTTAGCGGTTCTATTTCTGGAGGGCGGATTCATTTCAAGGGCGAGCTGAATTCTATGAGAGTCTATGTCCTTTGATTTATTAACAGATATTTTCGCTTTCATATATTATAGGACAACAGATCACGTTATGACAACAGTAGTAGGAGTTGTTGTTCTGCTGCAGATGGAATTTTCACTTTCAGTATGTTATTGTGATTTTAATTGGAATTAATTGTGATTTTGTTGATTATTTACATGTAAGACGCGGTTTGTCATTGTTTTGTTGTCTCGTTTTTGCAACCACTGTTGAACAGAACATTCGGTAAAATATTCTGATAACAAAATTCCTTTATCAGTCTCGTGGCAGTTCAAGCACCCATTTAGTAATGAATTAAGGCTCAAAAGTTAGCAGATTAAATCCGTTTTATTGAAATGGTTGCAGTCGGATAATTAATTATTCTCCGCGCAGGTGCTAGTCGAAAACAGATTGTAATCGAGGAAAATACGACATTTTCTCTTGTCTAAATCTGCGACCTTCTCGAATGACGAAACAGAATATCATCAGAATTTAAAAAAATGATTAAATTAGAAAGACGAAGTAAAATTCCCAAAAGAGTATGTGTCATATTTGATAACTCCAAAGAGAATGAATGACGATTGGAATGAATAGATGACCCATTGCGACAATCATGAAGACGAGACGTAGTATGATCTGAACTATGATTGTCTCGGTAGCAGTAGATATATCAGTAAAAGATCACAAAATTGTCACAAAAAGGCTGTGTACAACTGACACAAACCAAGTACATACGTGTATTTTTGTAGAAGTGACAGTGCAATCAGGCGTGAGACGCGGTATCACAAAAAATCCGGAAGATCTCTTTCAGGGGGTCCCATGAGCTACTTTTTCTGGGGTCTATTTTCAGTTTTGGTATGATGACAAGTAATCCAAGAGTCAACTTTAAATATGTAGTTATGAATCTTCATGCGCCTAAACACTGTAGTCCCTGTGCTGTGACGAAAACTGGCAAAACATGCACTTGCAAGCACAAAGACAAATAAGTGCAAAATCCGATGTATTGAGATGAGATCTAATGCAATGGAATTACCGTATGGATTCTCAGGCAAAATGGCAGCAATGGAATTCGGCAGCATCTCTGAAACCTGCACAACACTTGAATATCCCTAATATCTTTATAAATGCCTTCCATCTATTGAATATCACACGTGAATAAAAACTAAATCCAATCTGATGCTCCAGTCTATAACTTAAATGTCGCTAGCGCAAACGTGTGCCATTTGAGCAGTAACTGAGGTCATCTCTTTCACTCATTGGCTTCGCGGCCTCATTTAGTTAAATTCCCATTCAAAAATGAATTGCTCAAAGATCAGCTGTCTTTTAATTCATCTATAATCTCATAGCTGAGGAAGAGGAATTGGAAATGTTCTTGTGGTTTAAAATTAGGTAAACTACAAGAGATAGCATAACAAAATTGTGACATATTCAATATTTGGATAACAATATACTACAGGTTATATGAAACTGCTGAGAGTTAATTTTTTCCTTTACCACCATGGATTGGCGGCATCGGTAACGTGCACGGCGCGTGAATGAGGCGCTGCGTTTAAACTCCAGGTTAATTTTTAGGTCTCATTGATCTTTTCTCCAGTGCAAACCTTACTTTTATCTTTTGGTTTTAAGAGTGATTTCTAAAATAAATCTTTTACCATATTTCGGCTGATTTTAAGTGATGAGATTATTTCACTACAGAATATCCAGAGCGCTTCAAGTTTCATGCTAGACGCCAGGAAAGTCATTCAATGGCCCGTATGCACAGCCTAGTCGCGACTTGTGCTGGTTTTTGGACAGCTTCGAGGCGCAGATAGGACCATAGAAATAAACTGTTTATCTGAAGTTCGCTAGAATGGAAATTGACTCAAGGTCGCGGCACATCCGAGGGAACTAAGTTGGGGCATGAAGAACCAATTAAAAGCTTCTGTTTACTCATGTGACTGATTCTAACCCAATGATGCTGACGTTGGCAGGTGCATCTAAGTGAAAATGCGTGCGATTTATGTGCCGTTATTGTGCATTGCATCAAGCTTAATTTCCATTCTAGAGGTCTTATTGTTGTCAATTTCTATGGATATAACAGTGAATGATTCATAGCTAGTCGCGTCTAAGATTTCCATGCACAGCCTAGTCGCGACTAGCTGGAATTCCGTGTTTTTTCAAGTCTGGTATAAAGCTAGTCATGTCATGCCAACTTGTCTCTAAAGTTGCCTAATCGAGTGCTGCTCATCATTTTTAATGTCGCTCATCAGTTGAAAATGAACTCCTTTAAGGACAAATAGATGAGAATTTCAAAATTTACTTGTTTTGTAAGCACTTGCTTCGAAAAATCAATGCTATTAGCTACTTTTTCAGCTATTTCAGCACGTGGAAATGTACTGCACTATCGCTATGCTGTTGTTGGAAAAATCATCGTTTTCACTTAAATGTAGACGCAAAACAAAATTTATCCAAGAAGGTGTATATTGGCGCCTACTGTGAACGCGAAGACCACAAAATGTTAGCGATCTGTTCTCGTCGAACTTTCCCTTCGTCTCTCAAAGTTCTTGCTTCAACTTCCTCCTCCTCATCGGACTCATATTCCGAATCATCATTGCATTTGATCATCGTATTTACATTTTGATGTGTGTTCCGATTTTGTTCGCATTAATTAGAACTCACTAACTAGGTTCAAATGCTGCTAAAACATATAAAATAGGAAAAATCAAGTTAGAATCAAGACGTCTATAAATGGCTTTTATGCATAATATGTTGATGCCTTAATCCATGCATCGCATGATGATTCAAATGATCTTGATGTGATTTCAGTGAACCATCTATTTGCCATTTGAATCACTCCTGTCTTACCTGTTTCACCTGTTTTACTAGGTGAAAAAACATGCGTCCTGATATTCTGAATATCCGTGAATGCATTTCTTTCATAGTTTTACGCATGTCAGTCATGTTGATTTCATGCGTTCAGAAAATTAACAACCTCCCTGAATGCTGTACTCTTCATCGACAGCTGATATCCTGCCAATCTCAATATCTCAGTCAGCTGCAGATGCAGATAATCACCCACGCACACGTGCTAATGTTTTGTGTTCACAAAGGTTTCTGCTTGGTTATTGCGCGGCCAATGAAATTCAGTGAATGCTTCTGTTGTTAAGACAAGCGATGACGACGCTGTGACCTGGAGGACGCAACGGTGACGAGGGGAGGAGAAATGTCGCTCCCTTTCTATAATTGCAGCTAGTCGCGACTAGCTAGACTCGACTTGTGCATACCAAATCAAGTCGCGACTAGGAAGTTGAGTCTCAAGTCGCGACTAGGCTGTGCATACGGACCAATGACTCCACTTTCCCAGGCAGGATTATATAGCAGGCTATCCAAGTAAACAAACTGCTTTGATTCCAGGTCCAAAAATCAAATTAAAATTAGATACAAAATTAGATTCCATCCAAATTCAGAATGGTTAGGAAGAAAGACCCATTCATGATCGATTTGCTCTGAGTCGTCTTCCCTTCACGGTTGATCAGTCCAAACATGTCAACTATTTCCCAGCTAACTCTTTGATTGCGGCCTTTTTTGTGAAACTTTTTGTCATTTTATGTTTTTTATGTGAACAATTTTACAAATTTAGGTTGTTCATCCAGGTGAATCAAAAATCCATTAAAATATCTAGATTTATTGAAAGCGATGGTGTTTTTTGTTTATGTTCATCAATTGTGCTTTCTTCGGTAATTAATTTGTAAACAAATACCGCAACAATAATCTACGTGTAAGTTTAAAAAAAGAATTAGAGAAAAGAAAATGACAAGTAAGTCCTAGATTTAATCGCGATTCGGAACGATTTCATTTCAAGCTATAACAACTGCACAGATCAAACATTAACAACTAAATAGGCTTATATATGTTTCAAATTGTGTATTCACAATTCAATTGTAAAATTTTTGTGTCAAACAGATCAAAATTACTCGTCAGTTACTTGAATATATTTACATTTCGGCCTAACAAAGGGAGTGTTCGAATATTTTTGAAAAATCAATGGCTATACAAAATTACTCGCATTTCAAATGCAATATAGACTCTATTAATGTATATATAAGAATTGAGAGTCATTCATATAAGAATCATTCATATATAGAATAGTCATTGAGAGCAATGGTGTTCTTTTGCTTATATTTCCATGAATTGTGCTTTTCTCGGTAACTAATTTGAAAACAAATGCCGCCACAATAATCTACGTACGAGTTTACAAAACAATTTGAGAAATGAAAATGACAAGTAAGTCCTAGATTTAATTCCGATTCGGAGCTATTTTTATTTTTTCGATCATGCTTTTGTGTATTTATGATTTCCATTCATTTGAAAATATACGCTTTTTATTATTATTATTATTTCAAGCTAAAACAACTGCACAAATCAAACATTAACAAAAGTATATATGTTCCAAATTGAGTCTTGACAATTCAATTGTGCATGTGTCAAATAAATGAAAATTACTCGTAATTCAAATGCAATATAAACTCTATAAAAATTTTATAAATGTATAAAAGAATTTGAGACTATGACCAGAAACATGTGGGACTGCCCAGAATCACTCATCAGTGTCTTCATAATTCGATTATATAAGTAATTCGTTACCACGATTTTCTCAATGTTTTCCAAGGTGAGTAGATGAGTTAATCAAATGGCAAGTTTTTGTCGTAATGACAATATTTGGGTGATTTAGGTATTTCCACAAAATATCCGGAATTTAGGTAAAAAATTATTTTAGGTGATTCACCTAAATTGTCGCTGTCTTCTTACAACCAAATACTTTGAAAATTTGAAAACGTGATGGGAGGTATTCGGGAACAGGGGGCTAAGCCCCCCCCCCTAAAATTTCATTCACAGCAGCTCTGAAACATTCAGTTAGAGTAAACAAGTAGTCTGATTCATCGATAGCCTATATCTAACAATACAAAACAAAGAGTTCCTAAAGATTTCTTTTTGATTTTCCCATCCACATGCCAGTTTCTCCTGTCACGTGACTAATGATTGCGCATGATGAAGTAAAGCTGCTACAGAGAGTTCAGAGATGCAGACCCTTGCCCACTGAAACAGGACCCTACAGATTTAGATTGTTTAATCTTCTATGTTTGCTGGAGATACGATGAACGGGAAATTTCACTAAGGCTGCGAGAACTTATTGAATGGGCGGAGAATCTCATCTACCCCATCTGTTGAAAAGTAAAAAGTCTTTTATGTGCTTTTCTATGTCATGAATATCTTCAGAATGTTCAAATTGCCGCGATTACATCAAATTTTAAGAAATCCCATCGACATGTCAAACTCTTTTTGGCTACATCGGAAGATGATTGACTTCTGCCAGTTTGACAACTTGACCATAGGATCCTAGAAACATCTCCACGAAAACTTCGCTTGACGGCCACAGAAATTCGACTTGTGCCTCGAAACGACCATCAGGACTCTTGGATAATCTGCTGAATGGTAACATAAGACGAAGATGCGATCTATGTAGTAGATTGCAGCAGTCCTATAAGTCTTGCTCGCCAATACAATGCAAGGAGAGGTTGCGGGTTCTCTTTTGAAATAATATCTCCGGGATGGATTGTGGCGATGGAGCTGCGAGTATATTTAACACTCTTAAAATCATTCTTTCATTCGGAAAGTCTAAGGAAATCGGTTGCTGAAATCGTTGCCAAAGTAAAAAGCTAGAACATGATAGTATACATATAGCACCGACGAAACAGGGTCAGCGGCACAAAGGCACCACTCTGTGATAAAGGGCAGTTCCACGCAGTCACGAACGAACTTTGCAGGATTTATTGTTACATTTCTGATTGTCATCCCTAACCTATTGAACCGGTGATGATCATACTTTATTTGAATTGGCTGCAATATTCACTGTTTATGAAACACTAGCCAAACCGATGAAAAAATGTGTATTTGATGGTTTAAAATACAATAGTTTGAGTGGTCACGAACGAACACAGAACGACACGACTTTTTCGAAAAAATGTAAACGTTAATAACCTCCAAAGCTCTGGATTCTTCATCACGAAATTTGCTCTGATTGAATAGGCTAGTACGCTATTTGATCAACTTAAATGCTGAAAAGAAATCTGGAAACGTTTGATTACTAGCAGTTCATAAGTTTCGAGAAGTGCGGTCACGAACGAACAGTCACGAACGAACATTTTGTCCAACTTCATCAGAAAACATATTCGAAAAAGAAATCAGTCACAAACGCACTCCATGCATTCCTTTGTATAAAGATAAGTTAATAAATCATTTCGGAACATTTGTTTCGTGTCGGGCATCGAATATCTATTGGCATTCGTCGTTTTTTTAGCATACAAGTTCATTCACGAAAGTTAGTCATACTGGAACAAATTTACAAAGAGACGACTCATGGCTAGGTACAATTTTGACGCACTTCAATGTCCTAGTTGCTTGTAAGTTATTCTCAAAGTTTCCAAGAAATTCTCTTGACTCACGAGTATTTCTATCTTTAGCAGTCCAGGGATTCCCATGATATTTCAAGACTGATTTAATCGATATGGAGACAGATGTACGTCTTAGGTGGAGAAACACACATCAACCATAATGTAAAGCTTTTTTAGTAGCCTTGGGCTTCCCATGACATGACTGATTAACGGAATGGGAGCAAATGTATGTACTGGGTAAAAAAATAGGCTATTTTAAGTATCCAGGATTTTTTGTAGTCGTGGGCGTCCCATGAATATTTTTTGACTGTGACATATAACAATGGAAGATATATTTCAATGTGATTCATGACCGAAAAATGGGCAAGACTCGAGCTGAAATCGCGAAGAAGTATCGTTCCACAAATTTATCATATCTTTCCCGAGAAGTTGACCGGATGAGAGTGAGACGTTCAAATATGACCCAAGAAGAACTCGAACGTGATCGTGAGAAGGCTAAAGTAAGGATGAAAAATCTCCGAGAGAGGAGGAAGTTGAATGATTCCAACACGGTTTTCAAAAAAAAAGCGGCCGAATCGAAGGCAAAACAGCGAGTGATCAATGCAATGCCACGTTCCCCACGTCACAGGAAAGTCATAGCACAAGAATTGCTGAAGAATACCAAGTCTCCAGCAGCTCGTCGTTCATTAAAGGGAAGAGAACATCTTTATCAGACAGTCACAAAGACACCATTGCTGATTTCTACGATCAGGATGAAATATCTCGTGTCTGTCCAGGAACCAAAGACTATGTTACTGTGCGCGAAAAAGGCGAGAAGATGAAGGTTCAAAAGCGTTCAATTACACAGTTGGAGAGTGTTATCGAATGTTCGTAGAAAAACACGGCAAATTAGGTGGCAAGTCTCTCTTCTATAATGCCCGTCCCAAACTAGTCATCCCTATTGGCAAGACTCCACACAACGTTTGCTGCTGTGTGCTTCATGAAAACTTTATGTGCTTGCTAAATGCAGCCTCATCTGCGGGATTGACGACATTACCGTGTTATCATTCTAATTGGATTGTTGACAATTCACTGTGTCCTGATGCTAAGCCAGATTGCCTGAAGAACACATGCGACAAGTGTGCCAATGGTCAACGAATATCGGAGAACGCGATCGACCAGGATGTGGATTTGACTGTTACAGTCAAGAGATGGCAGACAGGCTTCTCTGGCGAGACTATTGCTTGCCACGACACGATTATGTCAGCAATGGAAGTGAGTGAGGCATTCCAAGCTTTACTGCCACAGTTCCAGCTGCATCATCTACTGAAAAGAAATCAACAAGCCATGTACCGCAAGGACAAAGAGCTGGCATCCTCAGAACGCATACTGGTTCACTTTGACTTCAGTGAAAATGCAACATGTCCCTTCCAGGATGAGGTTCAGAGCGCCCACTGGAAGCAGAAACAGTTGTCTTTGTTTGTTGTCTGCGTATTGAAGTTCAACGACTGCCCTAGCTGCCGTGTGATGGTCAGTGACGATCTGGATCACTCAAAACGATCAGTGTCTCATTATCTGCAGACAATCATTGAATCAATTGTCACATCGGAAGTGCAAGAACTGATCTTCTGGAGTGACGGACCTGTATCCCAATTCAAGAACCGGTACACTTCCATGCTGCGGAATCATTTTGCGAGGAAGTATGGTCTGCAGATTAGCTGGAACTTCTTTGCGACGGCTCATGGTAAAGGGTGTGTTGACGGAGTCGGAGGTTCTGCAAAACGGATGGTTTGGGACTGTGTTCGCTCGAGACGTTACCAGGTGCAGAGTGCTCAACCGTTCGCTACCTGTCTCAACGAGTGCAACAGTAAAATTGTAGGCACGGTCGTGTCGTCCGGTGACATTGATTGTACTTATCACCAGTTACAGAATATTATTGAGAACGCGCCAAAGATGACCGGTGTTCAGACGAATCATCAGTGGATAGCCGAAGACAATCAGCAACTAGTTCGACGGTCATTCTCAATCGTCTACGCAGATTGTGATCCTCCATCCATTATCGAGGTTCGTGTCGGTGATATGGTCATCGCTAGTGTTAGCACAAGTCGTGGCACCACCAAGAACTTCATCGGAATCATCCAATCTCTAGCCGATAATGATTATGAGGTGCAGTTTCTCAAGGAATGCTCGCAATCAATCTACATGATTTCTGATACAAGTGATATTGCATGGGTACAGAATTCTGACATTCGACCAGTGGAAGTAGATTACACAATAGACAGTCGTGATCGGTATATTTTTTCATCTCCTCCGAAGTGACCATGAAACATTTTATATTTTCCTGTTGCATATAGGCCTATTCAATATTTTTTAAGCTCTCCTGAATTGATATATTGTCCTCTTTGTTACCTGAAAGGTGTTTTCATAGCTTATTCCTAGTTCAAGTTTGCGGGATGGGATAATTGTGAAGTTGTGGTCATGTCGCGAACGAAAATAATACCACAGTCACGAACGAACATAATGCACAGTCACGAACGAACACTCACCTATTTTCTTCCGACGGTCGTAAATATTAACCCCTCATAATCAAATCTCAGTCGAAGGTCACGTTAGACTAAGGCATCATTTACATATGCATAAATTTGTGCTAAATAAAATTTATCCAGTAGAAGATAGAAAAATAGTAAATATCTGGTCACGAACGAACATTTATACTAAGATTCAAACTCGTGTCAAAAAATCGGAAGAAATTATGTCCTTGACAAAAAATATTGTTTGAGCTTCGACAAGGAGTATCAATAATAATATAACGCAGTATAGACTACTTGGAATTCCATTTCTAACACTGCCTACATTGTGTTAAAAATTCAAAGGGAATGTATTTTTAATATCTTAAAAATAGCAAGATATTCCAAAATTGAATTTATTAGTAGAAGAAGTGTGTCTAAGAGATAAATTTTGTGATTCCTTATGGCTTCGGATATCCTTTCAAGAAAACACAAGTCACAGAGAAAATAATGCGTTTTAAAATTTGCCCTCCGTGTCGTTTTTACCATGGAATTGCCCTAAAGTCAAAACCCGGTTTTTTCGTTTTTGGGTTTTTCTTGCTTTTGTAGCCAATAGCAGAATTCAAGCCAACAGCCATTTCAAGCCTTTAACTAAATTGTGAAGCCGTAGTAAATTATCCGCTATAATAATTCCATGAACTTGTAAATCACCAGGTGATTGGAAATGCAATTAATTATTGTTCAACGGCGAAAGACAAGCAAGTCGCTTACCATAAAGAAGTAGGTCCCTCACTGGTCGACACAGCTACGAAGAGGAGTCATGAGGCCAGCAATTTACCAGCAATTTTTCAGAAAATTGGTAATTTTTGAAAATTTTATGACTTTTCAACTTTTGGTAGGCGTTCGGTCTAATTGAAAGCATAAGAATATACAAATGGAACTCTTTTTTTCTTCCGACATGCATATCACAGGAATTTTGTGCGCATCAAATCGAGGTCAATGATTCGTACTATCAGCATTCAAAATCTATACCCGGTACCGCGCTAGCGGTGTAGTGGCGAAAAATGAAAGGGAGGGACAATCCGAAAGCACTTCCGTAAATTTTGGGAATTTGAATTTTATATGTAACTTATCATTATATAAACTTCTATGACTTCAGTCCGACTCGAGCAGTCTAAAGATACATCTGAAAGCATGTATGTACTTTCATTCAGATGTAATGCATAAAAGATTGACAGTCTGACTAATGCTTGCAAATTATCCAGCAAATGCTTTTATAAATATGATGCTTATTAAAGTCATAGTCATCATTAGTCGTTTAGCCTGCCAGCAATTGAATAAAATAATTCAAAAGAAATTCCACTCGTAAAGGTATGGTGATTTTGATTGCAAAAGACAACATTCATGTTCAAAAATATAAGTCTTCTTGCAAGTTAAGTCCAATTTTGCTTAATATGACTTAAATGCATGTCGGCCTACATATTTTCAATGTAGCATTTAGAGGATTTTGATTAGATTTGAACTGATCTGTAATGGCTTGTGCGGAACGTGCTCAAATTAATATCACTGAAGGAACTGCGTTGCTTGAAAAGCATTGCAAATCTGTTACAACCACAAAAACAATAAGTGACACCATTTTAGTTCATTGAAAAGCGTCTTAAATTGCAGGCAAGTAAAATAATATATTATGATGATGAACTTAAATAGTATAAAATTAATTCTAGTCACACTTGGTATAATGAATGATAGCGCTGATATTTTATGTCGTTGTTGTAGACTTGTATCTGCGATAATTTAAAAGATTGCACACTTAAGTGAACCTACTAAACAAATATCATTTTTTGAGTGTTTGACATGTGGGCCCTAATATCAATTAGAGGTTTTTTATACATCAACTTGCGTTTGTTTCACCAATTATCATTTTAGTTCGACTCATCGGAATCTTTTGGAAGTAACATTTTTCTAGGTAATAGGCCTATAGGCCAAATACGTTGTAGAAGTCAACTATATAACAAAAATGCAGCTCAAATGAATTGTCTTCCTATTCCAACCTCCGAGTGTCATATCCAACAATATGGCAATATAGCATATGCACCAATACAATAATACAGCTCATATACAGCATGTTGACAAACAAGCGCTTTAAAAAATTGCCAAAATGGATGTATTGGTGAAAAATATATATATATATATGCTGTGCTAGTACAATGAAATGTGGATTGACATGCATGTTGTTATGAAACGCATGCTTCACTTTGGAAAGTGATCACCATTGTCATTTAGTTTTATAACAACGATGAAGTTAACTCAAGATAACGGGAGGTCATAATGATAAAATAGCTGAAGCCAAAACTTAATAACAAGATTCAGCTTGAATACGAAGAAAATGTAAAAGAAATATCAGAGTTTCATCCTGTCGAAGCTTCCGCCAGAGTGAATAGTGGTATGCATCCGTTAACCGTCTAAAAATTCGTTTTGCAACACCTAAGATTGTAGCACCTACCGAAAATTCGTCCCGCCTGCCTGGATTCACACCGATATCTGGCAGGCACTTCACTCCTGCGCGAAATGTGAGTAGAATCTCAGCGTATTTACATCCTTTTTTTCAATTCACATTTCAAATTCCGGGTCGTCGGATCTCGCGATCAACCGAAGTCGCAAGCTCGCAACCCTTGGACGTCAATTACAGATGACACTGTGCTACTTAAGATATATGACTGTTACAATATGACTCACACAAATCGATCGCGGCAATGCACGTTCGTGTGTCATTCCAAGTGCGAACGATGCGTCATTTGAGAACCTTGATGAACCCCAATAATTGGATTTTCCATTGAAAATTCTCTACAGCCTACATCACAGCTCAAATTCTCACATTAAATCATATAAGTCAACTCATTCTTATTCACATATGATTCTTTTCAACACAAGTAAGTTGGGAAACGATTTTTCACTTTTCTCGATTCCGAGATTAAAGTAACTTTGAAATGACGAAATACTTTTCGAAGATTCAATCAATGTTTGGAAATAATCGACTCACCGCGCAGATTTTGATGGAAAAATGTCGATGGTCAAAGAATAGTTTAGAGCGTCGAATATTTTAGTTGATATGGACACGGTACACAGTTCAGTAATCACTTTGAAGACGCAGAGGGAAGTCGGCGCGACGAACTCAGAACTGACTGAGGAGTAGAGCGCCTGGAGCGGTGTCGGCATTGGAAGAAGTAGCAGCTGACCGACCAATGACAGTCGAGCTCATGATTCTCACGCTGTCATAGTTACTTAGTTGCTAGATTCACTTATTCTTCGGCCCGTCCGTAAGATCAAGGTTGCCAACTTCCCATATTCACACCAGAAAGAACTGAGTTCACTCGAATTGGGACAGCACCTTAGATTCACTCTACAAATGAATTTGTTCAATATTCACTACGTGGAATGAAGCCCTGCATCGAAACCTTTGAAGATTATCATGACCCACTCTCGTTACTTCTATTCTTCCCCCCCCCCACCACATTTCTGTTGTTGACACCAGGGCTGTGGAGCCGGAGCCGGAGCCTTAAGGAGCCGATGGTTTTGGTCGGAGCCGGAGCCGATTTATCACAAAGGCTCCGGCTCCGGCTCCGATAGTTTAAGCTTTGATATAAATCTAGAATTTTGAAAGTTATTAATTGGCATCATAAAAATATTAAATCATTTGAAATCTAAAGATATGTCTTTCAAGTATACCAATGATCTGTCCTCCACGATATCTTTCTTTGTAGTTGCCGCCTTCTTTTGTATTATATGTATTGTATTTACACACATGTGTAATATTTTTTTATTGCATATGTTTCGTAAGACTAATTTCCATATTGACAACGTATTCTCCAAAATCCATGAATTTGAAAACTTGTTATATGCATGCTAACTAGATGATTGTAGATTCCTAGAGACAAGTCGCCAGTCATTTATGTACACATTTCCAGTTCAGTCAGCAAAGATAATATAGCTACATTTCTTGCGCAATGTCTTAAATCTAATACGGTTACTATGTAGGCTATCATCTATCGGTATGGCTACTGGCAGAAGCTACTGGCATCTGTGGCAATGCCAATTTCCTTAGATTGTATTGTAGGCTCTTGTGCAGTCTCCCCACCTACATTTTTCAAAACAATCGATTATTCAATTTGATCAATTTTGATTGGAGGGATAACTCTTCACACTCACACGAATGACCTGACTACAAGTCTTCACATGGCTATAGCAATAAGCGATCCCCAGCCACTTCTAGTAGCGCCCTATTATTTTAATTAAAGGTATCTCAATGAATTAATGGTATCTCAATGAATTTCCTTTGACTTCAAAATTCAAAGGGTATATTTCAATGCGAAAAACCCGAAGGCAAATTACAATGTTGACTTGCTGACAAAGTTTGCGACCATGACATCGCAATTACCCACGTAGATTTTTACAACAGCACGGAATGCTTCACTTAAACCGGTGATGCTGAAACGGACATCCAATGGTGCTGCATCTTTTGACCAGAGAAAAAATGGGGGGGGGGGAGGACTGCACAAGAGCCGTATCGTGTAATAATATTTCCCCAAATGTCATAGACCTGTGGATTTCAAGAATTTTCATTATCATTTTTTCCGTCTGTCAACACTTTATGCTGATATCATGCTGACTTATATGTAAACAATAAAAAAAGACTGAGACGCTCTCAATAAAGGCGCCTTTTGACCTCCCTTTTCTATTGTCTGTGACATTAAACCGCACGCGCATTCGAAAGCTAGCAAAGTAGATGGGATTTCTGCTCGGTGCTCGCAGTCAAATTTTTATTATGCATAGCACCCTGCAACATACTGTGTGATACTCCGAGTTCAGTTTCATCAGCCTAACCATCATCAGAGGAATAGTGGTAATGTGTTATGTATAAATTGAATATAATAATATACATGAATCATTGATGAATTATTTAGTGCAACTTTACGCCATAATGAAAAATACGAAATTAATATAATGTAAGTCAGGCCTTAACTTATTAAGTATGCTGCATAGAATTACAAAACTTGTCCTAAATTAGATATTTTTAATTTTTTTAAGTGTAATTTTCAATTGTACATTTCTAGCCTACACTGCAATGAGGCTATCTAAATTACAATTTCTACAGATGATGAGTCGTGGGCTACCCACCGATCATATTATTCATGGACCAACAGACTATTGAATAAAGGCAATAACAAATAACAATAACAACCTAAGCTAGCCTATATACACTTTAATATTCAATAAAGCAATTGATATCTTTATTGATACGGTATATTTGGCTATATAGCCGATACCCTTTCATGTTCGAGTAGATACATGCCCTGTAAGCTATTTAGAGGCATACGCTATCCAGTTTCATATTCAAGCTTTGTAAAAAAGCTTATACTACTATTCGGCCCCTGTGACGCCTAATTAGGTATATCATCATCACTCATGTGGTCTTATTTAATGTAGCCTCGTAGTAGACTGGTTGCAGGCTAGGCCAATTTATATTTAGCCAGTGCGGGAGATCTTTATCTAATTTAACCAATCCTGGCTATAACTTTATTTTATCTTTCAGAGATAGTCAATTCATGCAAAAATATATGACAAGTATGTTATTTGTCATTATATTAGGCTATTATCATTTTTATTATTAACTTAAGTCGTTGCTTGTTAATGAAAACTAATTTGATGATTGTAGCAAGCCTCTAAAGGCCACACCCTTATCCAAAAAACCCGTTCAACGGATCCAGGATAACCAGCATAGATAGAACCTGAATTTGAAGTCGGAGCCGGAGCCGAGCCGGAGCCTTTCACATCAGTATCGTGGAGCCGGAGCCGGAGCCGGAGCCGATGAGATAACGCATCGGCTCCACAGCCCTGGTTGACACCCGAAAGTGTTGCATCGTCAACTATCTTCTCTTGGTCCTACGTGATCTCTGACGTGGCACAGCTTTGAGTGTGTAAAACTCCTCTTATCTGATTTGTAGAACATTTACAGCCTCAGAATTAGACAACTGCTTGTCATTTGTCCGTAGACAATCACACGAAGTTCATGATCACAGCTGCACCTTGTATTCTGAGTATCCAAGGTACCAATCCTTCCTGCCAGGGTGCAAGTAAGACTTCTCAGTCGTGTTGTAGTGTCACTCAGTGACAGATCAAGTCTATTCTTAACCCAATGTGACTAACTTAGGCGAAATTTGATGATTTTGGAAAACTTGAAAAATGTGGGTGGGGGGAGGGGAAGAATAGAAGTACCCCACTCAAATAAGGCATGAAATAAGTCATTCAGATATTGGCTATAATTGATTGCAATTAAATCACTTTTTCAGTCAATTAATGAAAATCAAACTGACTGAACATTGTGAAGTTCATTCTATTCCTTCAATTTTATACAGCAGACCTAAGCTTATTTTGTCAAAGACTAAAATAGTACGTCTTTGTAGCAATTTTGGGGCTTATGGCTACTTTGAAATCATTCAATTATGATAATCAATGTGTGCTCCATGTAAAAGTATTCAGAAGCAAATGCACTCTATGTGAATTCCTGCATTCGGTAAAGAAATACCATGACATCCAGACGTGGAGTGAATTTAGTTGGTGAAACAGGGTCACAAGATCTTTTTGCCAAAAACCGGACAGCCTATACAGTAGAAAAAGAGCATAGGGTTCCAATTATGCTTTAAAAATATATTGATTGATGTAGTCCCAAGCACGATAAACGAATTTCGATTATCTTGTTGGACTCTATCAAAAGTAACAGCGTCATTTTATACTTATGCATGATTAAGGCGCAACGCCGGAAGTTTGCACGTTTATGCTGTTTTATATAAAGATTTAAGTTGGCACCTGTTGAAAAGTCTTCCTTCATTTTTTCTTTCGTCAGTCTGAATCCAGACGCGTGGAGGGTCTGCAGTTTTGGAAAAAAAAATTTACTTAACAGCATCAAAACAATATTGTGACAATCAAAGAATCTTTGCTTCCATTCATTGTAGGCCTATGCGATTCGCAAATTTTTGCAGCACTGTTTTCTTTATATGATCTTAGCTTCTCTCAATCTTTCAAATCCTCTTACTTTCCTAACTATTCACAAACTTATGTTTATGATGTTTGCTCCTAACATCTATCTGAAATTTTACTGAATGTTCTAGTATTTACCATTTTCGGCATTTCAGTATTTGCTTTCAATATGAATTATTTCATTTGTTGTTTACTTCCCAGCTACTTTCAGGCATGTACAAAAAGGATTTTTAAGTAAGAATCATTACTGCATATTCATCCCTACATTCAGTGCGTTGCGTTGCGATAAGTAATTAATTAGCTTCAATTGAAATTGCCTCGGAGACTGCATTGAACTGTTTTTCACCTATTTCATTGTGTGAACAACGTCAGTACAAGTGCCATCAAATGGCCCGTTGATTCATTTATCCCGGTATTCCGTATTGAGGCTCTTTCATGCATAATAGAGTGGAGCAATCCCGTACATGGATGTAATTCCGGACAGACGACAATTTTGGATATAACGATCTTCTGCATTCCGCGAACGCGTAATTTGATTGGATATCATTTGCTTGATACGCCGACAGTGATATGTGGGAATATGTGCTCCTCAACCAAGGGGTGTGGAAGAGATGATGAACTACATGTGCCCTAAATTGTTGTATTTCTGCTTGTGATGCTGTGCTGTGACAGTATTGTTGATTTGTATGTTGTTGTAATGTAAAAAAGTGTTAATTTCGGGTCTTTTGGTGTTATTCTTTTATTCAGTACTACATGTACATGTGCATGTATATGGTGTTTTAAGTGTAAAAGAGAGGTTTTTAATACATATAAGTTGCAAAAGTGAAGCACCATATTTTTGGATTCATCGTTATCTCTCTACTTTGGAGGCCCAAATTTATCGCATTATCGTCATCAGACTTAGCGGAAAAATTTATCGTTTGATCGTTATCGTTTTATCGGAAAATGTATCGCCGCCCACATCTGCCTACATTATATCTGCATGTTTGCTTGTGTTTATAAATCTGTTAACTTTCAATTAAATTGCTATCAGTAGTAAGGAATCCTCCCATTTGCGCACAGCGCCCCCCTCGTGAGCATGAATGCGTTGTTGTCTGGGTCAGCCGTCCGGGTTATCGTGGTAGGCCGTCCTTGTGGTTTTTGGTCTGTAGCGGCGAAAGGAAGCCTCGTACGTGAAAATGAACCGCGGCATTGGTCCTTTTTGGCCAATTTCAAGTCTAGTGACAGTGTTTCCAATGAATTTTGAGAGAAAAAGTGCTGACTCCCCCTCTGGACAGTGACCTCAATCTTGGATCGTAGAGTCGTGCAACAGCTCGTTTGAAAGTCAAGAGTGAGACAAATTCATTGTAAGAAACGGCTTGTTCATACCCTTCTTCGTTTAGTCTTGAGAGCGAAAAAACGATTTTTGAGCATCTCTGAAAAATGACAGAGTTGCAATTTCAACGACTTGAAGCAATTTGTTGTCGGGATTATTTTGTAGATGAAACATAAGGCAACTTTCATACGAGAAAGTATATTTCATAAAATAAAAAATGACAAGGCCTTTCGCCCACGCTCTTCAGGTCTACCGTGGGAAAGTAATACTGTAGGCTACATTAAAATGATCGTCTTATATATGATGCACCACGCTACTGCCACGCTAGCTTAAGCGTGAACAGGAATTCTTTATGCACGCATAGATCGGGTTTGAACTTAAGTATGTGCGTGCTCTCAATAAGCGGCAACAATAGGCGATGACGTGCACGTGTGACGATCTTGAAGTGATTGATCTTCTCTCGTGATCTGTCAAAGCGGTCGCATTCCATTGCATGGCGCGTCACTGCACTGGATGGTGGCTTGGAAGACCGCGGCCGCGTACTTGAGCCATTCATGAGCCAGCGAGGAAGATGTTCATCAACCCTGCGTTGCAGAGCCCTCTCCGTGCGCCCGAGGTAGCTGCTACCACAGCCATAGTTGAAACTGTATAGAACATTGGATGCACGTGAGAGAGGTATTCTGTCTTTCAGGGAACGAACAGCAATGTTGGAGGTGGAAAACACTACTCGCGGCTCGGCTGCTTGAGGTAAGACATACTCGAGACGTTTAACCAGTCGTCTTGCGTGATGATCACCCATAAACGGCACATTCAGCAACACTTGTTTTCTCTTTGGTCCAATAATGGGTTCGGCACTTGTAGATTGCTGACTGAACCTTTCGACAAACCTCTTAGGGTAACCATTGTTCTCAAGAGTTTTGTGGAGGAGGGCACACTCGGCAGCCACGTGTTCAAGGGAACAAATTTTATGGGCACGATTAAAAAGACAACGAACAAGATTACGTTTATATTTAATAGGGATAAAGCTAAGGAAATGAATATAAAGACCACTCCAAGTGGGTTTACGATAAATCTTAGTTTGGGGATAACCACCGTCAGTTTTCATTACCAGTACATCTAGGAAAGCAAAGCTATTATTATTAGGAAAGCTAGGCGAACCCATTATTGGACCAAAGAGAAAACAAGTGTTCCTGAATGTGCCGTTTATGGGTGATCATCACGCAAGACGACTGGTTAAACGTCTCGAGTATGTCTTACCTCAAGCAGCCGAGCCGCGAGTAGTGTTTTCCACCTCCAACATTGCTGTTCGTTCCCTGAAAGACAGAATACCTCTCTCACGTGCATCCAATGTTCTATACAGTTTCAACTATGGCTGTGGTAGCAGCTACCTCGGGCGCACGGAGAGGGCTCTGCAACGCAGGGTTGATGAACATCTTCCTCGCTGGCTCATGAATGGCTCAAGTACGCGGCCGCGGTCTTCCAAGCCACCATCCAGTGCAGTGACGCGCCATGCAATGGAATGCGACCGCTTTGACAGATCACGAGAGAAGATCAATCACTTCAAGATCGTCACACGTGCACGTCATCGCCTATTGTTGCCGCTTATTGAGAGCACGCACATACTTAAGTTCAAACCCGATCTATGCGTGCATAAAGAATTCCTGTTCACGCTTAAGCTAGCGTGGCAGTAGCGTGGTGCATCATATATAAGACGATCATTTTAATGTAGCCTACAGTATTACTTTCCCACGGTAGACCTGAAGAGCGTGGGCGAAAGGCCTTGTCATTTTTTTATTTTATGAAATATACTTTCTCGTATGAAAGTTGCCTTATGTTTCATCTACAAAACAATCCCGACAAGAGTTAGAATTTGCGTTTTGGTCTGTAGCGGTTAAATTAAGCCTCGGACGGAAAAATCGACAACGGATTCGGGCTTCTTGGCCAATTTTAGGTCTAGGAACATTGTTTCCAGGTGATTTTGACAGAAAAAGTGCATACCCCCTAGGCAGAGAGACTTCAAACTTTGGTTCTAGAGATCTTAGAAAGTCGTGCAGTAGCTCGTTTGAAAGCTAAGAATGAGACAAACTCACTGAAAACCACTGTTTTACCATACCTTCCTTCGTTTAGAGTAAAGAGTGACTTAAGCATTTTTGACTATGTTGAAACACAACGAAGGTTGAATTTTGTGGTTTTTGGGCTATAGCGACCAAACAAAGCATCAGACAAGAAAACGGAGATAAGATTGAGAATCAGCTTGATGTCATTGGCCAATGAGGATCGTTGTCCAATGAGAATCCAGCATTTCTCTATAAATAATGAGGTTCACCGATTAACAATCGTTCTATCTTTGAGTCGCACAAGTGACATTCTCACATTCTCTCAGCTCAACTATCATATTATCCAACTGAAATGGTAAGTCGGAACCTTCCTTCCTCTCCTCACTTGAGTGTTAACTTAATAGCAATATCTTTTATTTTCAGGCATCTACTACATCTACTACACTTGCAGGACAAGATAGTGTTCAGGCGTTACAAGGTTCTCTACAATCCGATCGTCTAATGTTGAGGCCATTAGAAGAGACAACAAAAGTACATAATCCTACCCCACTACAGCGTAAATTCCGACAAGCCATACGTTGTTACGATCATAGTACAGTATTGAAAACGGGAATGATTCCTTCCACTGAAGTGAAGATATTGAACAATCAGTATGGGGACTACGTAGTCATTCCTGTGAATCCATACATACGTCGCCAACTCGATATTATTGAAGAGTTTGCAACATTAAATATGGACATCCCTACTCCCCTTAGCAAGTAATGGAAGGCGAGAGATGACAATGATACTCCTTATAGAAAGATATGGGATGGTGCAAAGCTTTCTTTACCACTATCGCATTGGTGCTCATACTATAAAAAGGACGGAGATCAAGTAACATCCATCTGATGTGAAGACCTCGCAGAAGGCACTTGGAATATTGGTTTTACTATCAGTGGAATATATTATGGCTATCACCACAATAATAAATTAGCCTCTACATCGATGCATGCTGAATCCATTAAACATCTTCAATTGCCACTGCCTTTCTCAGGAATCAAAAAGAAATCTTTGCAATACCCAATATTTCGCTATTCTTCATTGGTTGCGTGCACTTGCGGAGTTGGCTGGCTGCCAGGTCACTTGCACTATGTGGCAGTCGGACGACATCGTGAGCTCCGCTAGTGACTGACTGACGTCCTCTACGTCATTTCTATTTTCTCATTCTGTACATAAACTGCCATCTGTCATCTGCCCGTGCATTCATTCTGTCACCCTTGATGAAGAATAACGAAATATTTGGTTTGCAAAGATTTCTTTTTGATTCCTGAGAAAGCCAGTGGCAATTGAAGATATTTAGTCATACACCAGGAATGGCCTCACTTGAACTAATGCATGCTCAATCCATCCTACATATACCAAAGCAACCAGACGTTCATGACATTATTGATCAAATCCTCAACGAGAGCGGTACAAAGCGCAAGTCAGAGAAGAATGCTGCCGCTAAACGCAAGCCAGAGAAGGAGAATCACTAGTCATTACCTATCTCTACCTTATGACAATTCGCTCATGTGCTTTGAGTGTCGTAAACGTGGACTTATCAGATAAATTTGCTTCTTCGCTGCCATCATGTTATTTGTGTATTTTGTCGTGAACAGCATCGATGTACTTCATCATTTTGTAATATGTTATAGGACTCTTCATCAGATAAGTAAAAATAAGTAATTTCCTTTTTAGTTATCTATCATCACTTCTATGGATTGTGAGGGTGAACCTGTACAGGAGCTCAGTGCTATTGCTATGGACAATTGGTCGTATCAAATTGTTAGTGTCTACCATCAGCATGCCAAGTGTGATCCCAACGCTGATAGTTGGGCGAGAAAACACATCCATGGACTTAATCAGCAATACTTGCAAGACTATGGCTCTTCTAATGAAAGTGCTCTTCTTACTGACTTTAAAAGATGGTTAGCAGTTTTCAATACTGTACATATCCTTTGAAATAATCCTACTAAGGAAAAGAAGCTATTTCCTAATTTAATCATCAATGATATTCTACTTCCACCTTCGGATAGTAGAGCTAATCAACACTATCATGAAGTCACTGAACTTTTTAAGGAATTGAGTGTTCCTATTTCAAATGTTCGTTGTAGTCGCTACATTCATAATCAATGCCTTTTCCCTCCTTTTCTCAACACTGCTAAAGTAATGTTTGGTCATCATTGCTCTTTATATGATAGCTACCAACTGTATCTATTTTATCTGTTTCAAACCCAAAATTTGCAATGCATGCTTGTTAAAGTCGTTCAATAAATGCTTTATGAAAAAACTTTGTTATTTTCATGCAACGGGTGGGAAAGATGAAGGATGACAATGTCTTCCTCAAATGATTGTGAAACATTAAGTTTTCATAGACAAAGCTTAAAGGGAGCTATTCAAGATTATGTGATAACTTTTCATAAAGATGAGATCAACATCAAATCAGTTACTGGTGATACTAGCACTCTATTTTTGAAGTTAATGGATACGTTTTCTAATAGAATTGTAATGGTGAGATTAGTTGCGAAAATTCATTTCAGTCATTTTGGGAAAGAAGAGGTAGAAGATCGTTTCTTCCACTTTGCTTCTTATTCGATGGAAGTTGTAGACAATCCCGAAGATTTTTTGAAAGACATGTGGGAAAAGTTGCCCAACGTCTTGATGTATTTACCCATCATGGTAGCAGTCTAGTGATTGAAGAGATTTCACATATTCGCATTCAACTTTGTATTAAAAGAAACTCAAAGATGCAATGGTACTTGATCGTAGCACAATTGGTTTTCGAGTTGGTGACCTATTGGGCTCCTGTATTAGCTCCTGTAGTAGGTGACCTATTCGGTAGCATCTTTGGTCCTAAGCGTTAATTATGCAAATATTGAATCCCAAAGTATTAAAGTGGATTTCAGGCTTCAATGTGATAAAGTTCTGACTGTATCAGGTCCATCCCATGCAGGTAAAATTGTTTTCACTCTGAATTTGCTAGATAAAAGAAAAGAGTTGTTTAGGGAACCTATCAATCGAGTGATTTGGTGTTATGGCATTTATCAACCGTCACCCTTTCAGGAATTTCAACGTCTTAACTTTATTCGAAATGAAGGAATTATTCCAGTGGAAAATATTCAGTCCAATGATGCCGTTGTATTGGATGATCTATTAAAAGAAAGCAAGAATTCTAAAGATGTTACAGATATGTTCACTCGCGCAGCACATCACAAAGGATGCTTTATAATCCATAACACGCAAAAATTTTTTCCTGATGGGAAAGAAGCCCGCACACGAAACCTGAATACACACTATTACGCTGTTTTTAAGAATCCACGAGATAGAAGTCAATTTGAAATTTTAGCTCGACAAGCTGCGCCAAGAGGTTCAAAAGCCTTAATTGAACTTTTTTAAGCAGCAACTGAAAAACCACACGGTTACTTATTTATTAATTTTATACAAGAGTGTCCGGAAGAATTTAGATTTCGAAGTGATATTTTAAAAAAAGCCTATGATTATCTACAAACTATGAGTTCTTATTCTCGCATGGTTGTTATTCCTCAGGATGAATATGTGCAATTGACTGCTATGCAACAAGTAAGACAACCTCTCGCAAATGAAATTTATAAGAATGAATTAAATTATCAGCAAAATGCGCATATCAAAGATCCACATCGTGCTGTATTATTACAATCGAAGACTGTCGAAGAATCAAAAAGTTTGAAGAATAAGATGCGTGACTTTGTTTCGACTGCTACACCTTAAGCATCTCGTGCATATACAATATCCCTTTTCAACAGCATTGAACCATATCTCACTGTGAATGATAGAGGTAAAATCATTTCAGATGATAATGGAATTATTAACGCTTCACGTTATGAAGACTTGATTCAGCATGCAACACGCAGAAAGCGCCGTCAAGGCTATGTCCCACCTGGTTGGTCTTACTTTTTTAAACTATTGAAAAAGCACAATGTTCCAAAATTTGCTTTGAATAATGAAACATTGAAAGAACTTGATTCTATTTCAGCAGTTGATGCTACCTCAACTACTTCACCGGTTAAGAGTAAAATTAAAATGCCAAGAAATTGGTTTAAGAGATAACCTTCTAAATCCACTCCCACACCCATCAAACAAACAAGGGGAAGAGAACGACGTAGAGGAACTCCTCCAAACAAATGCATGTTCTCAGACTATTAATATGAAGCAGATGTGTTGCTTACCATGTAATGAGCCGCCGGAAGTAAATGTAACTGTAACTTGTACTTGCTGTGCCAGCTCTCACAATGAGACTCCTAAGCAATGTAAACGTAAATCCCATAAATCCTGTGGTTGCTGTAAAGGCAAAAAGGTAAGAAAACAAAAACAAGAGAAGAAGGAGAAAGAGTAAGTCGTCATCGGATGAACTTTTAAAGTCAATATATTATGATGTAAAGCATCCGGAAGGATTTGCATCTATAAAGAATTTGTCAAAAGCGAGCGGTCTTCCACGCTCACAAGTTGAAAATGGCTAAAGGATCAAGCTACATATACACTCCACAAACAAGCAAAAAAGAAGTACCGGACCCGTCATTACATTGCTCATGACATTGATGAACAGTGGCAAGCAGATTTGTGTGACGTTGCCGCTATTTCAAAACATAACTGGGGACACAATTTTATCTTAACCGTAATTGATATTTTCTCATGTTATGCGTGGGCTCAACCTTTAAAAACTAGAGAGGGTAAGCGAGTAGCAAAGGCATTCCAGTCAATGTTCCGAGAGAATCGCATTCCAAAGAGAATTCAGAGTGATCAAGGAAAAGAGTTCGAAAATCAGCATGTGGGAAGATTATTTGAGAGATATGATATTGAGCTGTTTAGTGTAAAGAGTGCTTATAAGGCTGCACTAGTTGAACGTTATAATCGCCCATTAAAAAATCGCTTGTGGCGACATTTCACTGCCAACTTAACACAAAATTGGACAAAGGTTCTACAAGATACGCTACATGCCTACAATCACTCTATTCATCGTTCTATTTGACTCAGACCTGCGGATGTGCATGCTGACAACGTAGATAGAGTGTGTGAAACATTGCAACGCAAGCGTAATAATGTAAAAACTGATGTGAAAATAGTTGATAGAGTTCGCATATCAAAAGTAAAGAGTGTTTTTGACAAAGGTGATCTCTCGAATTAGACAGAAGAAATTTTCACAGTTTCAAGTATCAATAAAAAAGACTCCCCAACAACTTACAAGTTGAAAAATTACGATAATGAAGAAATTGATGGTAGCTTTTATCGTGATGAGATTGAGTTGGTCACTCAAAGTGAAACATATTTAGTAGAGGAAATCATTCGATGTAAAAAACGACAAGGTGAAGAATGGTGTCTTATTAAATGGGTCGGTTATCCTTCAAATATGAACTCTTGGATGCGTCGTGCAGACATCTTTCATCTACGCGATCATCAGTGATTTATGCAAAGATATAACTTGTAATTCCAAGGTCTAAGTTATGAATTCGACTGCATCGTTTTTTTCACGCCCCTCCTATCTAAGTGGCGTGGGTGCAATTTACACCGGTACTCGCCGTGAACGTGGAGATAGCATATTTGGTGCCCTGAAATATGTTGTAGCACCTCTCTTATCTACTGTCGGAAGATCTTTGAAACGAACTGTTTTAAATAATGCGGTTGGCTTTGCTGGTGATGTTGTTAATGATATTACCAGTGGTAAAAATGTAAAGAGTAGATTACTAGATCGTGGGAAGGAACGCGGTCTGAGAACATTACAGCAAACCTTTAATTCTACTCAACAAAAGAAAGCACCTAAACGAATGAATGCTAAAGAAAAAGAAAACAGGGCGGAGGTGGTAAGAAGCGAACTTCAGACAAAACTAAGAAACACAAACGTCGCGCGCGCTGTAATCTTTCATCAAGTGCTAAACGACGACGCTGTCATAACTTCTAATCATAAGGTGTAAAACTTCAGGGTTTTGTTTGTTTGATCAACAAGCAATACAAACAGATATTCTTAGTTCAAGTATTGTAGATTATCATCCTCGTACAGCTGAGAATACTGGTCCTATTGAATTTTTAATTCCTGGCGCTAGCGATGACTACATTGATTTGAGTTATGCGATGGTTGATGTGAGGTTCAGAATTCAACAAGAAGATGGAACTAAAATTGAAGATGCACATAAAGTTGGTCTGAACAATTTACCGCTGGCAGCATTATTTCGCGATGTTTCTCTAACTATCGGTGAGAAACAGATGGGAGGTGGTCAAAGCGATTATTTCTATAAGGCATATTTGAATGCTCTATCACAGTTTCATCCAGCAGCTTAAAACAGTCATATGGAAGCAATGGGATGGCATAGAGATCAAGTAGCACTATTTGACAGTGAGAAAAACACTGGTTTTGTAAAGCGATTTGCTTTGATTAAAGATAGCAAAGTATGTCAGCTATGTGGTCCACTTAATTTAGACTTCAGACATTTTTACTCTGTAATACCAGTATGTGACTCAAACTTACATTGAATAAGCCTGAATTTTTGTTGAATGCATTTGCTTCAGTTGTGAAATTTAAAATTCATGTGGAAGATATTGCAGTATACATTCGTCGAGTGGCGGCTAATCCAAGTGTAATTAGAGGGCATGCTGAGGGTCTTAGCCGCAACAATGCCATTTATCCCATTCAACATACAAAGCTTCTCACATTTACTATTTCTAAAGATCAAAAGAGTTTTATGAAAGATGGTCTCTTTCCATCGGAAGCGCCAAAGCTCCTCATGGTAGCAATGGTTGAAAATGATGCATTCAATGGCAAAGTCAAGAAGAATCCTTTCAAATTCAAATACAACAATTTAAGTGAAATTGCTTTGCGCGTAAATGGTGTTAGTCATCCTGGTCCACCTTATAAACCAGATTATACTTCTTATCAATTTCTACGTAGTTATGTTGATTATATGAATGTCTTTGGCTTTTACAACACAGACGACACCAACGGACTCACAATGAAAGAGTTTAAGAATGGATATACTATTTATGCATTTGATTTGACTGCCGACAGCGATATTAGTGCACCTTATCGTCAAGCTAACGTTCCTCATAATATTTGCTTGGATCTGGAGTTCAAAACAACGCTAACGGAGACGATCAATGTATTAATTTATGCAGTCTTTGATTCAAGCATTCAAATAGCTAAGTATCGTGACGTGATTCTTCACCATAATTGCCAATGAATTGGTTGAATACTGACGATATTAAGACTAAAATGCAGCGTACTGCAAATGAAGCTTCGTTGAAAGCTTTTGATAATGTCTATTCGCTAGATACCTTACCGACTACAGTAAAACAGCATCCCATCTTTATTGTATTGAACACTCATTCACAGAATTTAGAAGGTGAGCATTGGAAAGCTATCTTTATTGGAAAACACAGAGGTGGTGAACTATTTGACTCTCCTGCTCAACCTCCGAATATACCAACACAGCAGTGATTGAGAATGCATACTCGTCAATATCAACAAAATGAGCGCATACTGCGACATCCACTTTCATCAACTTGTGGTGCTTTAGTATTGTACTTCATTTTAAAACGTTTACATGTACACCAATTTAAATCTGTTATTCAAAAGTTTTCATGTAATCCATCTTCTAATGAAAAGATGATTTGTATGTTCTATAATGATTTGAAACAAAAAACATCATGTTGGAATTAAAATTGTTTTTATTTTACAATCCGATGGTTATCTACATACTCGATTAGATAGTCTAGGATCGTATCTGCTTGCATCTCAGATTTCAGTCCAGTAATGATGACTTTACTATTATGAAAGATTGCGACATGTACAGGTAACCAGCAGCTAATGAGAGCCGCGGGAAAAAGTTCTGATTCATTACACAAATTGAAACTGCTGGTATGAATCTTCAAAAACGATACATCTTCACTCAATTGAGTAGAGATCACCATATTGTCCACAGTCAGATTCGACATCACACGCTTCTCCCTCTTCCATATCCGTCGTAGTAGTTTCTGCAGCTCTAAGCGCATTAACCGCGCTGATGAATGAGAAAGGGCGCCGAGAATCTGTACAGTTCCATTTGGAAAGAGTTGAAGATTCCGTAAATTGCTCATCTTCACCACTAACATTTGCGGTCGACCCGGATAATACTTGCTGTTTAGAATTTGTTGATGTAATGTTGCGAGATCGATTTTCGTGTGGAGTCTGATGCGTCGGAGAATGTTGACGATGGTGTAGCGATGACGTTTCATGATGAAGAAATGAGTAAATAGAGTGATGTATCTTCCTTTTATACTTTTTCCAACTGCCTTGATGAAATGTGAAGTAGATAAAAAGTTGTGAATGATAAATTTGAATTCGCTGTCTGTTAAGTCGCAACCATATGCGATTTCCTATACGTGAATGTTTTTTTGATACAGAAGTATTTTAAGTCCTTCATAATATGATTTAGAGACTGAAAATGTCGATATGATAAAGCAGATACTCTTCTCACATTGCCAGTATACTCCTTGAAACATATGTTTCGCTCATGATCACTTTCAATATATTGTAGGAAATCCAATTTCCAAGTCTTCATGATGGAGTGTGACATTGTGTTGAAGATGGTGTCTCATTAAGATTTGCGTAGCAATGCGATGAACTTGCGACGAATGAAGGACATAATGGAGCGATGTACACATGTTTTATACTTTTTCCAATTGCATTTGCGAAATGAGAAATAGATGGAGAGATGAGAATGATGGATTTAAATTTCATTTCTGTGATGTTGAAGCCAAACTTGATTACCCAAGGAGATGAATTTCAACGTTTTAAAATATTCCAAATCCCTAGTGATATCATTAAGATTGAAAAAATGTCGCCATGTTAGTGTAATTCCTTTCGATGTATTTCCAAAAGAATTCTTGAAATGAACGTTTCCATCGCGATCAACTTTAATATATTGTAGAGAGTCCAAAATCCAAGTCTTCATGATGTTATGCAAATTGTTAATGTATAGATCACCGAAATGAAAATGTCATTCTATCATGTTTTGCTTAGCAATGTGGCAACAAATGGATTTGTTGGTAATCGAGCTCCTATCTTTTCTTCTCCCATTGATAATACACAACAGCTGAATGGAAAGTGGGAAGTAGGCGTCACCCAACTTGTTCACAGTAACTGTGTATATACTTTTGATCATGAAGTGATGACTATTAATATGAGACGTACAGATGTACAGAATGTATGTATCAGTGTGAAGAGGTATATCGAGTTAACATTCCGAAATTGTCAAAGATAGATTTCCAAACATGTAAAATATTCGTATTTGATTTCCTGAATAAAGCATGTAGACACACTGTCCAGTTTACTCCCCACAATGGTGAATATGATCATATGTATCATGCAGTTGATAAAGATTGGATTGTTGCTTTGAGTCCGAGTTCAAGAAATGATTTAGGTTACTTTGCTAGCGCCTTGACAAGCTATGATACTTATCAAGCTAATTACTATCCTAGAGGTTGTAAAAATTTGATTCATAAAGAGAAAGCCTATTATGTGGATCTTATTGCGAAAATGAAGAGACGTTGGTGAAGAAGATTGTGATTAAGGCAAGAAAGACGAACATGACTCCTGAAGCATTATTGAAGAAATTGAATTATCTCTTTCGAGTAGGTGGTGAACAAGTGGCAACATTAACTTACAACAAATTGTCTTATCATATCGTAATCAGTAAACTAAATGATGATGATCTAGTATTGGTTCGTTCAGAAGATTTTCATCAGTTCTTACGACATCGTTCTGCAGCTCTTCATGGAAAATTTAATATGCGCTATCTGGAATGTAATGGTTCAAATCAGTTTGATATAGAATGGTCCGTATCTTTATACAGAAAGTGTGTAGATCCTTTAGGTGGTATCTTACATAAAACAAGAGTGTTGACACCTCACATTATCACTTCAGTGAAATTGGCTATAGATTATTTGAATGAAGTGATTACTGAACAGCATATTTCTTTTTCTGTTAAAGTAGGTGCTCTGTCTCTTAGTGTAAGTAGGAAAAATATTGAGCTTATTATGGACAATGCCCTAATGGACATTTTGGGATTTGATCAAAATACTTTTAAAAGTGGTACTGTAACAAAAGCTAGCGCGAGCATATCGTTATCGCGTCGTATTAACTATTTTCAGATATATTCCAATTTTGGTGAAGATTGACGTGTGGGAGATGTTGAACCTTCATTTCCAGCAATGATACCCTACCAACCAAAAAGCTGTAGTATTCTATCTGAGCATACTTTTAAGAAAGTGCATTATACAAACTTGAAATCAAACTATATACCACAAACGGATATTGCAATTTATGACGATGCTGGTGCGTTGATTCCTTTTCATAAAGATGCTGTGACAAGTATCACACTCCATTTCCGAATGAAGAATTAATGCAAAAGTGTGGAAATACATATTTCCAATGTGAATGATATGGAAAGTGAAAATAAGGATTTGTTTCTAATTTACTTACCCAGTAATGCTTCTATGAATAAATTTCCCAAAAATAAACCATCAGACCATCGAGTAGAATTAAATCGTCCATTACTTCCTGAAGGTGAATGGGAAGCAGGTGTTTCCAGCATTTGTTGCGATAGTAATATTCAGAATGTGAATGAATTGGAAGAAATGGTATTGACTCCTCGCACCCATGACGGAATAACGATGAATAATGCATCTGACAACAATGGCTATTTTGCAAATGTTACAAAAGTTTATTCAAACCGAATAAGCAAATATCATTATGAATTTAAAATATTTGATGAAGATGTTGTAGAATGTGAAGAACGTATCATTTTGAAAAAGCGTGGTGTCAAGCCTTTGTCACTTATTCAGTTAGTAAAGCGATGGAATGAGACTGCGGGTAAGAAGTATGGAGAGAAAATCATGGCTCGGAAGGATAAGCTGGTTATTCAGAAATACAACGACAAACTTGCAGTTTATTTCTCTCCAACCTTGCGTCATTTTGTAAGACATGTATCACCTACTATTGGAAGCCGTATGGTTTATGCTTCTCATGAATATCACACTAAAGCTGACTCAGTTAATGATGAATGGTGGGTGGACATCTATGGTGATCGCATCAAGAAAATTTACCAATTTTATCAAGAAACTAAAGTTAGTATCAATACAATGCCGCGTCTATACAATACAGTTGAAAACTTTATTCATGTAATAAATCCATATATTCAGCACAAGTTGAAGAAAGTGTTGAAAAGTAAATATGATGCAAAGACACATCACATTTCGTTTTCAATTAAAAATCAAAGTGCTGTTCTGAAGCTGGGTGATGACATTTAATGTCAATTGAGTAAAAATTTGAAGAGACTATTTGGTTTTTCATTTCTACAAGATAAGTTTGCTGCTTGATACACGATTGGTGTAGGAACACCAATGACACTTGATAAACATGAACAACATCTCTACATTCAAAGTGATCTGATTTCACCTATTTCTGTTGGTGAGAAAAAAGAATACATTTTACGTGATTTCATTCATGATAAAGACGCTTCATACGGAATAGTTGAAAAGATGTTTCAACCTATTTTCTACGATCCTGTTATCAAACAAACTACCCCGTCTATTTCTCTCAAAATTACAAATGGTTTACATGAGTGCATTCATGTGAAAGATACTAAATCCCTCACAGCTTTAGTGTTTTGGAAAGCAAAGTAAAGTCATTGTAAAAGTTTATTGAAATAAAAAGATATGTATGAAAAAGTCTTTTGAAGAAGCGTTGACAAGGTGGGAAAGTCTTTTCATAGACATAGTAGGACTGAACTGACTGTAGGCATATATCTACAAGGAAGTGCGATCTAACGCGATACATAAAGCAACAATGAATATCAACAAAAACTTCATCAAAATACTGATTTGAGAATGAATCTATTCACACGTCTCCTGAATGTGGTAGTGTGAGTTTAATTCTTTTGGGTAGTGATATCTTTGTGTCAGGATGTCCATGTGGAAGAGATTTGTTATGTCCTATCCAACACCTCTTATCCTCCCACGCTGAAAGTGCTCGCTTCCTAGATATATGAGTTTTTACCTCATGTGTCTTTGATTTTAAGATGGTCATGTTGACAAACGTTATGTTCTTATTTATGTAGGCCATCTTATAGACCCTATGTTTCATATTTACAACAGTCGATTTAGATGTGCTTTTTGCACGCTTAATACTGTCACTGGAGTCTTTTGGTTTCATAGAATACATTTTAGGACGAAGAAGAATCATTTCCTTAATTTCCTTTCCTGCCATTTCATCTTTAAAGCATCCTAATTCTGCTTTATTTTTAGTAGAGTATAGTGGGTGACCTGTAGGATAATTTGACGTATCAAAATATTTTTCTAAAGAGTTTCCTATTTCATTGAAATTTAACTCTTTCTGAGCAGCGATACTTAAAAAGAAACTGTCGGTATCACCACCCAGCAAACGCGCGTCTTTAATTAGAGGATATGGTTTTAATATTCTATAGAAGAGTTGATACATTTCAAGCTTGGAATAGTCTAATACAGCTTGTCCAATATAGATGGGCTTGCACAACTCTACTTTTGATTTTATCATTTTAACACCAACCAACTCATCATTTATAATATCTCTACCAATAAAGAGAGGTGATGTCGCTAACTTTTGAAATTTATCATTATGATTCACAAGTTTATAGTTTATACGCTTTCCAACGTCATCCATCGTCTTACCAAAAAGACTATTATTCTTATATTTAGAAAAATCCTTTTCAAAATTGTTTTGGGCTATTACGTTTCTGGCTGTTACTACCAATATGAGGTTTCAGAAAGGCTTTCTGTCTAAATTTGATAACTGTTGAATTGTGAACTGTTTTTAAACTCATGCCCATTTCTAAATCAAATTTTAAGATAGAGAAGTGGACTAAATAATTTTCTTTATTAAATTGAGTAAGCAAAAGTTTATGGCAAGCCCTATACTTGGGCTGTCCGCTCCCTTCTAAATCTTTATGAAATTGTTTCATAAAGTCCGAAAACATATCTTCAGTCACTTCGCCTGATTCGGGTGCAAGTGAAAAATCCGCAGTATTTTTTTGATACTATTTGGATAGACAAGATCTATCTCACAATAATATCCCCAATCACCATCTTCTGGAATAGCTAGTATGTTTGAAGGGTTGGAGAAATGCTGAATTTCATTATCATCCAACCAGCTAAACTCAGAGTGAGGGAGTGGTTTGGATAGTGAACTACCATATAAATTATTCTGGTCATAGTACTTTAGATGAATCTGATTATCATCTACTATTTTTGATTTTATTTGATGCCTATTTACAAATGTGAGACCGCCGGGAATTTCTCGTTCAAATAAATTATACATCTCTGGATCTTGCAAAAGATGGATGGTCTCTCCAGTCATTTTAAAAGCAGACTGGAATGACATGGCTGGAAGACTGACAAAGTGGACAGGATCTAATTTATCTTCTTCTAATGCCACTCGTCGAAACTCCTGAAATACATCAGCCAGCAAAAATACATCTAATTTTAGATAGGCGATCATATAATCGCTAAAAGTTTGACAGTCAAATTTTGTCCATGCAACTTGAGCATGATTTTAATCTTCTACCTTGCATTCTACACCAGTCAAATCATTTTTAAATTTATCTATTGATGGAAGAGAAGTCTCACTACGTTTAGAAATGTTATCAAAGTATGCATATGGAAACACTCCGTTGCGTGTGATGACTTCATCTGTCAAGTTAGGATATTGTTTCTTCAAATTTTGAGTTAGTGGAAGAGACTTAAGATTTTGAACGAGAGATGCTAGTGATGAAGCCATGAATTGATAGGAATCTAAAAATTTTATATCAAAATAGACTGCTTTATTTTCTTTACTTGTGTCAACTGCTACTTTTGCTGTCATGGCCATGAACTGTTCTCTCGTTTGAGCTATCACACTTAACTTCCACTCCTTCATTTTTCCTAACCCCCTTAAACTATCATGACTGTCATAACCCTTGAAGTTATGAAAAATAGCGGGTAGAGTACGCCGTTTCAGTCTCAGTGAAAAATTACATCTTGTCCATAGCGCGTTTCTAAATTTAGTAGTGATGTGATCATGTTCGCGCACTTTCTTGATTTTATCTTCATCAAACGTTTTATTACATCCTGCACAGACTTCACAACTTTCAAATTTTACTTGATCATCTCCTGACATATTCAATGATCTGCGTTGGAGTTCAGAATCATATTTTTGCTGAAGTTTGGCATCGCTTTCGAGGAATTGAAAGACTTTATGTATACAATCCTCACCTTGCCAGACGTGCATTTTATTATTTTTATTTTGAAGTAATCATGCCATACCTCATAACATGATATGGCTGCCGCTTTATGGGTGTTATCATCAATATAGCATTCGATGTCAGCATAGATGACACGAAGAGGACTTAATTCATCACCATTCTATCTATATGAAAACTCTTTATCTTTGGGCATGCGCTCTATTTGCAGTTTACCTCGCTTACGCCATTCATAATGTGTTTCAAATTTATCTTTTGACCAAAAGGGGTGCATACAACGGTCACATATGAAATACTCTCCTCTTCTAGATGTTAAGTGGGAATATAGTCGAGTCACTTTAGGCACACCGCAGTAATGCCAATTTTCACTATTATTTTGATATACTAGCAGGAGATTGACTACCCGATAATAAGTTGATGAACGGTTGTTGTAGCGCACACCCTTAAGCCCCTCTTGCCAGACGTAAACAACTTTTTTAATTTCATTTAATTTTTCAAATTTCTCTATATCTTTAAACTTCATGTCTTCTCTATTGCAGTCATCAAACTTCAATTCATTCTCCCATTGATGATATATGCTTTTACGGAAGCGGTTGTTCTGTACATCATGATAGTGAAGAATGGATAATACCGCATACTTAAAACACTGTGATACACAATCTACAGGAATGACTGTATTCTTATCCCTTAACGTTTTTAGAAGATTGAAAGAGCCTCGCCGACGGTAATTTTCTAATAGAGCAATTTTGAAATTGGCAGATTCCATGCCATCAAAAATTAGACCACTATCGCGCTCGTTAAATTTATCAATATTTGATTTTAGTCCTTGGATGTGAAAATTTAACCAAACTTCTTTATCGACTACCTCTGTAGCAGGAGAGGATGGTATGTAAAACACCAACCTCTGTACTGTTTGACCACCATGATAATCAACTTTAACATATTTTATTTTAAGGTAGATGAGCGCTATTATTCTAAACTGATCTAAATTATGAAAGAGCGCATCTATCAATGTTGAATTTTGATGGAACCACTCCGGAAAATCAGCAACAGGTTCTGAGGATACCATATGGTAATTTCTCACTACATTATTGAGCGATGCGTCAGTTAGTCGAATGGAGGAGGTGCTTTTGCTATAACTATCATTTGTGTGTGTGGTGAAGTCTATGTGAAGGTAATTCAAAACTTGTTTCAAAAGATTGGAAACAAAAGTCGGAAGTAAAGGAGACATGTTGAATAAGATCATCCTCACCTTGGGAGATTCATGATGGTTTGGGTTGACACACATGTCTGATGTGTCGGGTGAGATCGTGCTTCATCGTAAAGATGAGCCCACAATCACTATCAGCACATGTCTTGGATGCTTCCCGCGACTGTGAACTTGAGTTGGAACGGTCATCATATGGAGGAGAAATCATTCTGTCATCTCTATTGAAGTCATAGTTTATTTGTAGAACCTACCTTCACTCAACAGTTGTAAAGCTTCCTCGAGAAGGGAGCGCCTTGATGATGAAGTAGATGCCTGAAATTGAGAAAAATGGCATTGACCTAACGTTTAAGGTAGATGGGTGATAAAATATTTAGCTTACCATTTCAACGAAATTAAGTCAAAATCTGATTCTTTGATAGTCAGAATGTAGTAATTGTCTCAAACCAAAATAGGATACGTCAGCAACGTTAGAATATATTTGAGTGGAGAGAAATGTTCACTTGGCATTAATACGTCTCAAATATCGAATGAAATTTAGTCTATTTTTTCCTTTATATGCTCTTATACTCAACATTTATTGGCTATTCATTCTGATTGGTTGCTTGCTTATACTTAAACACTAAGAAATCAAGTCTAGGACATTCATTTGAAAGTCATGAGTTCTCTTTCAACAGTCTCTGTTGAATCGCCAGTGTCAGCACGAAGCACAACAACTTGCCCTCCTACACCCAAAAAAGCAAAGTTGGTGAATCATAAGACACTCGACAATATTCCAAAGTTGAAATTACCGACGGTTGAAAAGGAAGAAGAATTGTCGTCGACGGATGATCAGGACGCGGAGGTGTGGCTAAATGTGCGGTGGAAATACCTACAATATAATACAAAGAATGTGAAAATGGAAACAGACATTAACCATCTCCATAATATAAGGAGATGGTATAGTCCATCATCCGAACCCCGTAATGAAGTAGAACGGAACTACATCTTTGGTGTGTTGGCTGCAGCTGAGGAACGCTTGAGGCAGCTTAAGTGGAACTGTACTGAGTGTGAGAGCCTATGGGACAATGTGACTTCCGAAGAACTTATAAATTATTTGTAAATTGATTAAATAAATGTTTATTTGCTTCATCTCCCTGTTTTTACTTAATTTTGGATTAGTCCTTGTCTAAATGAGAATGGTTGTGATTGGCTGTTGAGGAATTCATTGTTGGAAAACATATAAACGTTAGAAAATTGAAACACTTCTCATTCTCATTTATCTAATGATGGAAGCTAGATCTCCCGCCTTGGAAATTTTCGACTTCATAATCCTCAACGAGTGGGATGAGGAAGAAGTGAAGGAGTGCAAAAGCAAGGATTGTGAGAAGGAGAAGGGGAAGATAAAGAGAATTGTGTGGACTGACGAGGCGTGGACGCCTAATACAACGCGCATAGGAAAAGTGCCAGATGCTCCCAAACGTCCAACGTGCTACAAACTCTACAATGACTTAAAGGTTCTTCCACTTGACTTTTCATCACTATAAAGTATATTTCATGATAAATAAACCTACATAAAAGACAGTGTTTCAAAATCTTTATTTTCTCAAAATGTACAACATGCACCAGAGCAGAGATATCACGTATACAGAGCGAGAGGCACTTTAACAAATTCGAAAAACAGTATATATCAGCACGACATGCTACTATCACCATCAATATAAGACATGCTACTAACACCGTCCTATGGTTCATTACTATCGTCTAATTGGCTGTATCAACCGGAGAGGACGGTTGTTACGTTACAACATTAACACTGAAACCAACATGTCTCCCCCGGTAGCCGAGATGGCCCATCGGCGGGTTACTCAAAGATTCAATATACTTAAAAAGAACCGGAATAGCAGACTTCAACAAAACTCGTAAGGTGAGGAACCGACGCGATCTAACACCAAGGTTAAGAGCTCCAACGCAATCTGTAAAAACTGTGTCATTAGGTCGGGCCACCAAGTTGGCGAGGCACGCAGCCAACAATTCGTTGTGATACTGATGATTGATAACTGGCGCGGAAACAAAAAGATTATCAGAAACAACCGCTATTTTCAAAGGAGTAGCGTTCGCGTGCAACGAATGTTTGGTGCTCTTGCCAAGCAGGCGTACCGACCACTTGACCAGGTTCATCAATATGAAGAAAAAACCGAGCTGAAAACGGGTAAAATGCATCGGAGCAAAGAAATCAAATGTAACAAACAATAGAAAGGCCAGGTAACCGCGCGCTGACTCGGCAGTCTCCGTATTCCAATTATTCAGGACTCGTAAGACATTTTTACGATGATCCCTAGAAAGAGTTTTAATTTTGCGCTTAATAGAGTAGGAGACACCGAGACAAGAAAAGGACGCCGAAGGCTTTGTAATGTCTTTGCTTTGTAATGTATTCATCTAGAAATGGAAATAAATGGAGGAACTTAGATATGGGGTTAGTTATCACATTTATTATCGGTCTATTTTTCTATCAAAAGAGATCGCACCATTAGACAAGATAGAAAGTGATTTTGTATACGAGTGGAGTAAGAGTGGCCTTCCATTTCATTCCTTCATCATTTAGCCTCAGTGATAGAGGCAGTTCTTAAAAGAGCTCATGGCTCATTCTCAGATAACGTTGGCAATGGAGAATTTAGAAAGCAACCTGTGGCAGATAGCTAGGACTCAACCGATTGGTGTTCAAAGTGCTACGTTGAGAACTGTGTCAAATGCCCCAGACGTTTCGGTCTAAAATATGACACACTACCTTGCCACACTTATCACTACGATATCATCCGCTGTCACAAGAGAGATCGCTTACTAACAGGAAAAATTATACCGAAATTCTCCTTAACATGCAACGTTTAAGTTGACTGATAGCAGATACAACTTTGTGATTCTATTTTTTATTTGTATGATAGATTCAGTCAGACCGAATTCAGTCAGACCGAAGTCAGTCCAGGGAAAACCACGTGGAGATACTATCATATTTTGCCCAATAGGGGTCCTTAAAAAGACCGTTGGTTCGTTCTCGGGATACGAATGCAGACTTAGGTTTGACCGATTCCACTGAGAGAGACTTTTAATCTCTCCATGTCAGCGGCATCGACCTCCTCTGCTACCATCCGACTGATAGAGGGCGGTATATACCCCACTCTGTTGAATTGGCATCATCGTCAGTTGTTGATGAGCCTATTCGAGCAAGATTGTTGTATACTCGCTCTCGCTCCTCCATCTGCGAAAACACATTGAACAAGTTTCTCGGTTAAAGCCGAGGCAACGGTTTATATACCTCTCTGATACAAAGACATGATTCAGTCTTTCTAATTATGTGATAGATTCAGTCAGACCGAAGTCTGTCCAGAGCAAACCACGAGGAGGTACTATCACACTTGCTCCATGGTGGTCTCTTAAAGACCGTTTGGGGCTTTCATGGGGTTGGGAATAATGGGATTCAAGCTTGTCGCTTCTCTGATGGCTCGACAATTGAAGCAGGTGTACGCTTCTCGTGGATATTTGTAAAGAAAGAAGCAGTTATTCATCATCCTAAAATTTAATTCAACTATTTTTAACTTACATAGCTTCTCCGGGCATGAATCATGCAGGAACCTTGTGTTTGGGCCCGAATGGTCGAAGGTTAGATGGAGGCACTGTACACCTTTCTTGGCCCGATGATAGCATCTCTCGCCTTTCCCACGTTCGTAGGGAAGTGGCTCCGCTGGCACTACTCCCTTCTGCGAAATCGGGATGTGAATTCTGCTCGACCGACTCTCCTTTTCTTGCGCTGCCTTGTGCACCTCCTTGTTCGCACCCATCACCTTTCCCATCTGATGACGTAGCCCCTCTAGTTCCTCCTTCATCCGCCTGATCTCTTTCTCTTTCCTATCTCTATCAGCCAGGAGCTCTTCTTCCCTGTCTTTACGAGCTAGAAGCTTGATCTTCTCGTCTTCTAGCTCCCTTCCCCTTTCGCTTAAGCTCTCCCCCGCCTTCTTCAACACCTCCGCCATGCGCGAGAGGCTCTCACACTTCGCCTTATATGTGAAGCACTCCTCCGTCCACTGCTTCCTTTCTTTCTTGACTTTCTCATACTCAGCGAGCAGTGGCATACGTTCGAAAAATTTGCGACATTGTGCATCAATCCCACCACTACTCGCTGGCTTTCTCACCTCGCTATCGAGGTCTTCGTCATCTATCACATGGGATTCGATGCGGCCATCCTCACCCTCGCTCTCGCTCTCACTGCTCGTGTCGCTGAGGCTGCTGGTCTCGCTCTGCGCAGGTGGGGTAGGTGACGTTGGTGGTTTGATGGTCTCGCTCTGATCGGCTGTTGTAGGTGTCGTTGGTGGTTTCATTGCCTAAGTTGCCGCCTGCTGCTCTAGGCTTCTTACTTCTGCCGGGAAGAGCGCTCGCTTCTCTTCCTCACTCATCTCTACCTGCACACAACCACTTTGCGTCGAGTGACACTCCTATAACTTCCCGATAAGGCGAGAGATCCTACGCGAGCTGCAATAATACCGCATTGCGCCCACCTGCTTCTTGACACCGCAGTCGTATTTTTTGAAGGTGTCGCTCCTGTACACCTTCTGTCATGTGGACCGTTTAAAGGCTGTTTTGGCGTTAGCTGACTTAATCATTTTTCTGAAGCGAAAAGGAGAAAACAATGAATTAAAATTCATGCAATTATGTTTTTAATACTTGAGGATAGACAAGTTAAGCTGATGAATCCGCTACAGACATTACTCAGAGGGGATCTTATCCCGACTCCAAGGCTTCGGCTCTCAAATCCAACCTCCCGCGGACAGAGCGTGCGTCATATCACTGTGTTGGTATTCGGACCCCGATTTTGACATGAAAATCGGTGGAGTTATTTACTTCAGGAAACCAGTCTGGAGCCGAAGCTCGCCTCTGACAACTTCATAAATGTCTTTATTGAATTCAGAAGATTTGAAAACCTTATAAATCATCAAAAATAGCAAATTTAAATTTTTCGGCATTTAGTACTACTTATGAAATTTTATAGGTGGTCAGTAAATATAGCTCTAATCAATAGCTATTGAACCTTTTTTGAATCAACTCAATCGGTGCACTAGAACCGAAGATACACCGTTTATAAGTATTGGACCTACTTGATCAAATTGATCACAAGCCATATACTGGCTAACCTATAAGTCTGACAGCTTAGCTGACATCAGCAATGAAATTTTCTAAGTCAGGTTCCTACGGAACGTTGGATTTCCGATATCGGACCTCGAGAGAAACGACATACCTCTGCGATCCCTACAACCCAAGATTGAAGTCACTGTCCAGAGGGGGGTCAGCACTCTTTCTCTCAAAATCAACTGGAAACAATGTTCCTAGGCCTAAAATTGGCCATTTTCATTTTGTTGTTCATGGTACCGGTACATTCATTTTCATGTACGAGGCCTCCTTTCGCCGCTACAGACCAAAAACCGCCACGACGACCGACCACGATAACCCGGACGGCTGACCCAGACAACAACCTCACTCACGCTCACAAGAGAGGGGCGCTGTTCGCAAATGGGAGGATTTCTTACTACTGGTATCTAACCATCGATTCTATAATATTCTATCATTGGGTTATTACTATTCCCTGAGATTTATAATTTAGATCCCTGAACTCTTTGTCCAATTTGCCTGCGAGTATAAGCTTTTTCAGGCCAATTTAATTTATTTTTATCTAATTATAGTATTACTATGATTTTCATGCAATGACGTTGATTTGATAATTCGTTGATATTTCGTTGAAATCACCAGATCATCATTTTACCATCTACACACTGTGTTATTTATTCTGCTTAAAATATGGACAATATTTCTGCAGTAGGCCCAACGTAAATCACTATTCAATTCACTTTTTAGAAAGAACACCTTGTCCTTGCTGCAGGAATGAATAGTACACGACACGTGATTTTCAAGTCAGAAAGGCATGAATTTCGTGACAAATGGTTAAAACCTGACATGTATCCATTTTTTCACCTTTTTGTCCCCTATCGCATTGTGATTGACATTAGATATTTATTATCAAGAAAAACGAATAGTCAGAAAATTAACCACTTGTCGCAAAATCCATATGCCAAGTATATTGCATTTGACCTTGAAAATAACATATCAAGAAGGTATTAGGTCATATGTGAGTCTGTAGCGACTTTTCTTTGAATCATACCGGCGATGCTACAGTAGGCCTACTCGCTCTCCGCCTGTGTCAGATTCCCAACGTAAAATGAATCCTCCGATCGGGACTTTTGTACCCTATCAAAAACATTTTATAATTTCACCGGATAAATACTTTGCGTCATAATGTGAAGATGTTCGCCAGACATCTTTCGCATAACGCAAACTTGCGGGACCCCAACATGCATCAGAAAATATTATGATTGCGTGTTGACTTCTAATTAGTCAACAAACGGCAAGAAAGCGTGACCATAACAGGATGTTTCATTCATTCCCGCCAACTATTAAAAATCAGATGAAGTAGCATACGTCAACAACAAGACAGGAAAAGGTAATCAGCAGACTTCTACACCTGTTTAAATGTAGCCATTCTAAGACTGGTTGTGAGATACATTCATCTGGGATTTGTGCGTCATGTCAAAACTTCTAAATGTCAAACGAAAAAAGTAAAAATGATTACTTATTGCTTGAACATATGTTAAAACACGGCTATATTGCACGCTTACTGGCGTGTTCTTGGTATGTCATTATTTGAAATAACGTGCTGTTTAAACTCATTTCAGAAGGCGATGTTGAAGACAAATAGTGCAGATGAAATCTTTCAGTTAGGGAATGCACATGTGGAAAATTATGTAGATTGTTGTGATGCTCTTAATCGTTTAAGATATCTAAACTACATATCTCACTCTCTCAGACATCTCAACATTCAACTTTCAGAATTGATCAAGCAGTGCTATTCTGCTTCGTTTGAGAATTTGCTTTCCACAAATAAAAATTACGGAAGATGCAGCGTGGCAGTATAATTTGATATAAAATACAAATCAAATAAAACTTGATTTATAGGCATACTTTGATTTACAATTTCAAAGTTCAAAGTAAAATACGCTCCAGACGGGCCTTCGGCGTCCTGCGCCTTCCATCAGTCGATGGTAATCCGTTTTGTGAAAATCTAAAATGATCTCTCGTCGATTGGTCAATTATGATATAAAAATTTGTCAGCGATTTTTTCAAAGTGCTAACTGCATGATGCTACAAATAGGCTTATTAAACTACAAATATCTAGCGATTTAATGGATTCTGACACCAACACTAATTATGACTTGAAATCTCCTTCTTTCCGTCAAATTTGGGATCAAATTATTTGGTCTACTCAAAATCGATCGTCCCCGCTGGAATCTCTAGCTTCTCATAGATGTTGTCTTTGAGTCTGTGTGTTGAGCATACAAATCACACGCTTACTCGTGCAATCTCCGAGACAATTAATATTATTGACAATCATAGAACTTAAAGCCTGCGCAGTATATATATATATATATATATATATATATATATATATTATTGGGCGTCTACTGAGTCCTGCCCGATTCCTTTTCTTGTCAGACAGGAATACAGGATCGAAGAAAAGTACATGAAAGGCAATGAGAAGTAGAATGGGATTTTTAATTAAATACTAGGTTTTCTATGTTTAAATGTAAACTTCTAAATACAGCCATAACTTTTGGCATAGAAATTCGACTCTTCGCTTTGTTTAAGATTAGGATGGACAATACTGGCTTGTTGATGGTCATTTCAAGTGATCATTTAGACACCGATTTAGGTTGATGACGCTGATCTTATGAAGAATCAAATTACTGAAACATGCAACCATGAAATAGTTGTAGATTCTTGCCGAAAGGTGATATATTTTAAGATAACTCCCAGTACATTGAAAAGCTGCTAGTGCCCTCCTATTGTCATGTCCACTCTCAATATCCATGTCCATTCTAGTCCTTCTTCGTTATAGAGTTTAGAGTATCCTTGTCCTGGTCATTTTCTATCATGCGCGTGTGTGTGTTATTATCATGCTTCTGATCGGTTGTGCATGCGAGAATGTGGTTAAATGTGGCTGAAACTGCCCCAAATGTTGCGTCTACCGGCAGATTTACATGTTATATGTGAATGTGTTGAGCCTCATTGACAAAGGTATATGAGCGTGATAGGAAGTGACCTGAAGACATTCATTCCATGTCAAAAGTCTCTAGATTTAGTACTTCTCATTTAATCAAAGAAGAATTGCATTGTGCGTTCCATTGGATCTATATGTATTTTTCTTTGATCCTGTCCGACAAGAAGAGGAATCGGATAGAATTCGGCGGCAGACACAGTAGCCATAAGGTACACATCTTTCTATGAAAGTATCATAATTCCGTATCCATAATAATAATAATAAATAAATTCCATAATTCCTTTTCGGCCTTGTTCCCTGGAGAAACTCATGCTAACAGCCGCACTAGATAGATTAATAATGGGCAGTCTGTAAAGAACTGGGCAGTGACATGTCATGTTTAATCATACGATTTTCTTAGAATGACATGGAAATTCATATTATGAATTACACACGCAAGTTCACGTGTCATATTCATAGTGATAATCAATTGTCAGAAAATGAATGATAAGTAAGTAGTAAGATATCCTCCCATTTGCGCACAGCGCCGGCCTGCTATTTTGGCGGCGCAGGCGTGTGGTTTGTGTGGCGGTCTGGATCGACCGTCCGGGTTAGTCATGGTCGGCCGTCCTGGTAGGGTCTGACCACCAACTCCAATGGTAAATCTGAGGCCAGATTCGAATTCAGTGTGAAATTCGGCATTGGTATGGTGAGTTTCAAGTCCATCGGCGAGAAAAAATTCGCTGACGTCTCCCCTCTCCCTATCCTCGGCTGTAAAGATCGTAGAAAGTCGTGCAATAGCTCGTTAAAAGGGTAAGAGTAATACAAATTCACTGAACGAAACGGCTTGTCCATATCTTCCTTCGTTTAAGTTTGAGACGCCATTTAAGATTTTGGAAATTGGCGAAAAGCCGGACTTCGGATTTTTTCGCAAAATTGAAATTCTGTTTTTGGGCTATAGCGGACGAACGAAGCATCGTATGAAAAAACTGAGATCAGATTCGTAATCAGCGTGATGTTCAACATCTATATGATAGGTTTTAAGGGTCGTGGGAGTGAAATAAAATTTGTATCTGAGAAATCTGAGACCAGTATTGGAATCCTCATGACATTTTACACCCGACTAGATGGTTTATAGCCAGAGTTGAGACTCGTCGATTTTTATGATTTCTGACACTTAGGATATTTTCGCAAAATTGAAACTTGGTTTTTGGTCTCTAGCGACCAAACGAAGCATCGGACGAGAAAACGGAGACAAGATTGAGAATCAGCTGGATGACATTGGCCAATGGGGGTCGTCGTCCAATGAGAATCCAGCATTTCTCCATAAATAATGATGTTTGCAGATTAACCATCATTCTATCTTTGAGTCGCACAAGTGACATTCTCACATTCTCTCAGCTCAAATATCATATTATCCAACTGAGATGGTAAGTCGGAACCTTCCTTCCTCTCCTCTCTTGAGTGTTAACTTAAGAGCATCTCTTTTATTTTCAGGCATCTACTACATCTACTGCATTTACAGGACAAGATAGTGTTCAGGCGTTACAAGGTTCTCTACAATCAGATCGTCTTATGTTGAGGCCATTAGAAGAGACAACAAAAGTACATAATCCTACCCTACTACAGCGTAAATTCCGACAAGCCATACATTACTACGATCATAGTACAGTATTGAAAACGGGAATGATTACTTCCACTGAAGTGAAGATATTGAACAATCAGTATGGGGACTACGTAGTCATTCCTGTGAATCCATACATACGTCGCCAACTCGATATCATTGAAGAGTTTGCAACATTAAATATGGACATCCCTACTCCCCTTAGCAAGTAATGGAAGGCGAGAGATGACAATGATACTTCATATAGAAAGATATGGGATGGTGCAAAGCTTTCTTTACCACTATCGCATTGGTGCTCATACTATAAAAAGGACGGAGATCAAGTAACATCCATCTGATGTGAAGACCTCGCAGAAGGCACTTGGAATATTGGTTTTACTATCAGTGGAATATATCATGGCTATCACCAGAATAACAAATTAGCCTCTATATCGACGCATGCTCAATCCATCCTATATATACCAAAGCAACCAGACGTTCATGACATTATTGATCAAGTCCTCAACGAGAGCGGTACAAAGCGCAAGTCAGAGAAGAATGCTGCCGCTAAACGCAAGCCAGAGAAGGAGAATCACTAGTCATTACCTATCTCTACCTTATGACAATTCGCTCATGTGCTTTGAGTGTCGTAAACGTGGACTTATCAGATACATTTGCTTCTTCGCTGCCATCATGTTATTTGTGTATTTTGTCGTGAACAGCATCGATGTACTTCATCATTTTGTAATATGTTATAGGACTCTTCATCAGATGAGTAAAAATAAGTGATTTCCTTTTTAGTTATCTATCATCACTTCTATGGATTGTGAGGGTGAACCTGTACAGGAGCTCAGTGCTATTGCTATGGACAATTGGTCGTATCAAATTGTTAGTGTCTACCATCAGCATGCCAAGTGTGATCCCAACGCTGATAGTTGGGCGAGAAAACACATCCATGGACTTAATCAGCAATACTTGCAAGACTATGGCTCTTCTAATGAAAGTGCTCTTCTTACTGACTTTAAAAGATGGTTAGCAGTTTTCAATACTGTACATATCCTTTGAAATAATCCTACTAAGGAAAAGAAGCTATTTCCTAATTTAATCATCAATTATATTCTACTTCCACCTTCGGATAGTAGAGCTAATCAACACTATCATGAAGTCACTGAACTTTTTAAGGAATTGAGTGTTCCTATTTCAAATGTTCGTTGTAGTCGCTACATTCATAATCAATGCCTTTTCCTTCCTTTTCTCAACACTGCTAAAGTAATGTTTGGTCATCATTGCTCTTTATATGATAGCTACCAACTGTATCTATTTTATCTGTTTCAAACCCAAAATTTGCAATGCATGCTTGTTAAAGTCGTTCAATAAATGCTTTATGAAAAAACTTTGTTATTTTCATGCAACGGGTGGGAAAGATGAAGGAGGACAATGTCTTCCTCAAATGATTGTGAAACATTAAGTTTTCATAGACAAAGCGTAAAAGGGAGCTATTCAAGATTATGTGATAACTTTTCATAAAGATGAGATCAACATCAAATCAGTTACTGGTGATACTAGCACTCTATTTTTGAAGTTAATGGATACGTTTTCTAATAGAATTGTAATGGCGAGATTAGTTGCGAAAATTCATTTCAGTCATTTTGGGAATGAAGAGGTAAAAGATCGTTTCTTCCACTTTGCTTCTTATTCGATGGAAGTTGTAGACAATCCCGAAGAATTTTTTGAAAGACATATGGGAAAAGTTGCTCAACGTCTTGATGCATTTAACCATCATGGTAGCAGTCTAGTGATTGAAGAGATTTCACATATTCACATTCAACTTAGTATAAAAGAAACTCAAAGATGCAATGGTACTTGATCGTAGCACAACTGTTTTTCGAGTTGTGTCTGCTTACTCTCGAAGTATATTCCTTCTGCACATGTGTCAATTACTTAGAAAAGGCAAGCAATTTCATATCTTCAAAAAGACTTGCTTTAGAAGTTGTTAGTAAGAGTGAAAATATGTGCGATTTATATAAGCGAAATGATGGAAGTGAAAAACGCATCTTTAAGAGATGTAAGCATACTTTCTGTCAGCACTGTTTCATACGATTCTGTATTCAACTTTGTCAATATAGTCACTGTGATGTAGCTCCTTTTGAGTGTCACTCCTGTCATAAAAGTTAGCACCCATGCAAATGTGGAAAAATCAAGTTGTAACAATGGTTAAGAGAAAAATTGCGAAACGTAAAAGTCGAAAGTCTTCAAGATTTCCTGAGGCCATTCGAGCTCTTCAACGAATGAAGGGAAATAAGCGATATAATGCTATACGACATGCTAATGATAACTTTATTCGAGAAATTGTTTCTCATGTAAAAGTAAAGTAAAGAAAAGTAAATAGGCGTATATTTAAAAGAAACAAAACCCGAATGGGAATCGTAGGGGTTAAGGTTACAAGCAAAATAATTGGTGTTCTGACGAAGCAAATAGAAAGTAGACACACTTCACAGACTGTCATTGTACTTCACAGAGCATGAAAATATAAATCCGTTTGTTCCGCGCACAGTTCGTGCAGGTGGAAGAATCAATCTCCTTGATCGGTCCGAAGTAGCTGGCATCAGGTGGTGCAGAATATAATGAGGTGAGGACAGTGCTTGCTTGAATAGGTTGAGAGCTAAAGAATTTCAACGCTGTTCAACTTCAAAAATGCTGCAACACGTACAGACTACAACGTTGTAGCTGTGAATGATGCGGAAAGCCCGCTTACAAATTGACAACAAGCGATTATTCAAATGTTCCCCTGGGTTCAAAAATACAGCAGAAGCATAATCGAATAAGGACATGATTATGGCGTTGAATACAATAATCAATTGGTCATGGTTTAACGTGCCTTTCAGAAGTCTTAGAACATACAAACTTTGAGCAGCCTTTCTTACAACAAAATCAATGTGATCTCCCCATTTGAATTTGCTGTTGATGTGCAGTCCTAACAATTTCAGAACGCTAACATTGTCCAAATACGGAACTTCCAAAACGGTGAAAGCTCTACCAAAGCCAACACAGAGTGTCTTAATTTTAGATGTGTTTGCGGACATTTGAAGACCGGCACTATGATTCAAAATTATCAATTTCAGGTTTCACAACAGATAAATTACTTGGCTGATCTTTCCACACGGGTACAATAAGGGTTACATCATCAGCATGATTGATTACTTCGATATCTGCATCACACGGCTTATAGCTGGATAAATAAATAGAAAATAACATCGGGCCAATAACTGAGCCCTGAGGGACCCCACTTGTGACATGAATGTTATTACTCAAAGTTGTTCCCAATTTTACACGTTGTTTGCGATCACATAGGTAACTAGTCAGCCAGTTGATAAAGTAGTTGACATTTGCAAATTGGAGTTTCGAAATAAACGACAACAAGAGATGATGTGGAATACAATCGAAGGCGTGCGACATATCAAATGTTATAATACGAACAGCAGCAACATTTGTATCACCAAGAAACTTTAGAACTATGTCTTGTAGGGTAAGTAGCGCACATACAGTTGACGAACGGGGTCGGTAGGCAAATTGGTGTTCATCGTAAAATTCTAAGAGTGAATGGCTGAAGTTACTCAGGACAACTTTTTCATAGACATTGCTTATTACAGGCAAGAGATATATAGGTCTCAATTTACGTACGTTCACAGGACGAGATTTAGGCACAGCACAAACATCAGCAACTTTCCAGATCTTCGGAAAAATACCTTTTTCGAAAGAAAGGTTAAATATGTAGCACAAAGGACGGGATATAACGTGACCTGACAATTTCAACAATATGGGATGGATTCCATCGCTAGTACAAGGCTTATTGGTTTTTAGATTATTGAAAAAATTCTAAACAAACGATTTATCACATATGTATAGTCGTCACAGGAGAACTCACAGATAACTGTGGAAAAATGCTACGTTCTACAAAAAATGAAGAAAATATTCCATTAACAGCATTGGCAGCTTTTACAGCGTCAGGGAATAATGCAACAATCTGATCTACCGAACTACTAACTTTTTTGCTCCGAACTTCATTTACAACAGACCATACATCTTTCACAGAGTTACACATGTTTCTACTCCAAATCATTTTCGATTTGAAAATTTCTTTACGCACTTTGTCCTTTGTAATGACGATAAAGTTGGAAATTCTTAGCTTTATAAGCTGACCATCTTTTATTTTAATTAGTTCTATAACAATAGGAGTGATCCAGGGTTTAGTTTTCGTTGTGAATTTGACAAAAGAAACTGGTATCTTTGAAAATGCCATGTAAAATGCATCATAAAACAAATCTACACATTTTTCAACGTCACGACAAGAAAACAATGCAGACCAATCTGTCGACTCCAAATCTTTGTGAAAACGCATTACATGAGAATGACGCAAATCAAAAACTTTATGATAGTGGATTGTCGATGAATTCGAGGAGCAGTCTTTCGAGACAATAACAATTAAATGGGAATTCCTAGCATTGCCAAGAGGAGGAGCAGTTGAAACATCGAACCCACTGACATCATTATCAAAGCAAAAGAATTTATCCAAAGTTGCATCACCGAAGGTAAGTACAGTAAGAATATTAGTCATATTATAGTGATCGAAGTCACCACAGATATACAGATAAGCCTCCGGGTTGATAGACAAGATGTAATCAGAGCAATCAATGAGAAATTCTTTACATTGCACGAAAACGTCCGCACTAAGTCCTGGTGGAATGTACACACACATCATCTTCAAAAAATCTGATAATGTTACATTCAATACCAAAAGGTTTTTGCATGTAGCAGGGAAATACAACTTCGGTAGAAGGGATGGATAGTGAGCTATAGATAATAGTTCCACCACCACGTCTATTGTCCAAAATATTGCCCTGTCGATCATTGCGGAAAAACTGGTATCCCTGAATTTAAACCAGACTGTCCTCTATAGCAGGAGTAAACCAAGTTTCGGTTACGCAAACAAAAACAGGTTTCGTTGCAAATACAAACGAACGAAGTTCATCCAGCTTATACAAAAGAGATTGGGCATTACATAGCAATGGCCAGTTACTTTTACGCCGATTATGGGTGTTTGAGGATAAATTGCGTAAAATCGGAGTTAGAAATTTTTCGATTGGGTGCGAAGCACGATACGATCACGAAAAATTACAACGTCTTCCCCGTTTTCCCTTCGCTCCTTCAGTCCGGCTATTAGAGATTGCCCACAGGTTCGGCATGTGAGAAGTTTGAGGACAAAGAAATTATCACCACAACAACGAAAGTTACTTAAGCGACATACTATAAAATTGCGATTCATCTCCAATCCTAAAGTCACCCTTCAAAGAAAGAGGAAAACTCTAACACAGAAGGGTGATTTCCTTTCAGTGTTACTTCAGCTGTTAGCTCCTATAGTAGGTGACCTATTGGGTAGCATCTTTAGTCCTAAGCGTTAATTATGCAAATATTGAATCCCAAAGTATTAAAATGGATTTCAGACTTCAATGTGATAAAGTTCTGACTGCATCAGGTCCATCCCATGCAGGTAAAATTGTTTTCACTCTGAATTTGCTAGATAAAAGAAAAGAGTTGTTTAGGGAACCTATCAATCGAGTGCTTTGGTGTTATGGCATTTATCAACCGTCAATCTTTCAGGAATTGCAACGTCTTAACTTTATTCTAAATGAAGGAATTATTCCAGTGGATGAGATTCAGTCAAATGATGTCGTTGTATTGGATGATCTATTAAAAGAAAGCAAGAATTCTAAAGATGTTACAGATATGTTCACTCGCGCATCACATCACAAAGGATGCTTTATAATCCATAACACGCAAAATTTTTTTCCTGATGGGAAAGAAGCCCGCACACGAAACCTGAATACACACTATTACGCTGTTTTTAAGAATCCACGAGATAGAAGTCAATTTGAAATTTTAGCTCGACAAGCTGCGCCAAGAGGTTCAAAAGCCTTAATTGAACTTTTTTAAGCAGCAACTGAAAAACCACACGGTTACTTATTTATTGATTTTATACAAGAGCGTCCGGAAGAATTTAGATTTCGAAGTGATATTTTAAAAAAAGCCTATGATTATCTACAAACTATGAGTTCTTATTCTCGCATGGTTGTTATTCCTCAGGATGAATATGTGCAATTGACTGCTATGCAACAAGTAAGACAACCTCTCGCAAATGAAATTTATAAGAATGAATTAAATTATCAGCAAAATGCGCATATCAAAGATCCACATCGTGCTGTATTATTACAATCGAAGACTGTCGAAGAATCAAAAAGTTTGAAGAATAAGATGCGTGACTTTGTTTCGACTGCTACACCTTAAGCATCTCGTGCATATGCAATATGCCTTTTCAACAGCATTGAACCATATCTCACTGTGAATGATAGAGGTGAAATCATTTCAGATGATAATGGAATTATTAACGCTTCACGTTATGAAGACTTGATTCAGCATGCAACACGCAGGAAGCGCCGTCAAGGCTATGTCCCACCTGGTTGGTCTTACTTTTTTAAACTATTGAAAAAGCACAATGTTCCAAAATTTGCTTTGAATAATGAAACATTGAAAGAACTTGATTCTATTTCAGCAGTTGATGCTACCTCAACTACTTCACCGGTTAAGAGTAAAATTAAAATGCCAAGAAATTGGTTTAAGAGATCACCTTCTAAATCCCCTCCCACACCCATCAAACAAACAAGGGGAAGAGAACGACGTAGAGGAACTCCTTCAAACAAATGCATGTTCTCAGACTATTAATATGAAGCAGATGTGTTGCTTACCATGTAATGAGCCGCCGGAAGTAAATGTAAATGTAACTTGTACTTGCTGTGCCAGCTCTCACAATGAGACTCCTAAGCAATGTAAACGTAAATCCCATAAATCCTGTGGTTGCTGTAAAGGCAAAAAGGTAAGAAAACAAAAACAAGAGAAGAAGGAGAAAGAGTAAGTCGTCATCGGATGAACTTTTAAAGTCAATATATTATGATGTAAAGCATCCGGAAGGATTTGCATCTATAAAGAATTTGTCAAAAGCGAGCGGTCTTCCACGCTCACAAGTTGAAAATGGCTAAGGGATCAAGCTACATATACACTCCACAAACAAGCGAAAAAGAAGTACCGGACCCGTCATTATATTGCTCTTGACATTGATGAACAGTGGCAAGCAGATTTGTGTGACGTTGCCGCCATTTCATAACGTAACTCGGGACACAATTTTATCTTAACCGTAATTGATATTTTCTCGCGTTATGCGTGGGCTCAACCTTTAAAAACTAGAGAGGGTAAGCGAGTAGCAAAGGCATTCCAGTCAATGTTCCGAGAGAATCGCATTCCAAAGAGAATTCAGAGTGATCAAGGAAAAGAGTTCGAAAATCAGCATGTGGGAAGATTATTTGAGAGATATGATATTGAGCTGTTTAGTGTAAAGAGTGCTTATAAGGCTGCACTAGTTGAACGTTATAATCGCCCATTAAAAAATCGCTTGTGGCGACATTTCACTGCCAACTTAACACAAAATTGGACAAAGGTTCTACAAGATACGCTACATGCCTACAATCACTCTATTCATCGTTCTATTTGACTCAGACCTGCGGATGTGCATGCTGACAACGTAGATAGAGTGTGTGAAACATTGCAACGCAAGCGTAATAATGTAAAAACTGATGTGAAAATAGTTGATAGAGTTCGCATATCAAAAGTAAAGAGTGTTTTTGACAAAGGTGATCTCTCGAATTGGACAGAAGAAATTTTCACAGTTTCAAGTATCAATAAAAAAGACTCCCCAACAACTTACAAGTTGAAAAATTACGATAATGAAGAAATTGATGGTAGCTTTTATCGCGATGAGATTGAGTTGGTCACTCAAAGTGAAACATATTTAGTAGAGGAAATCATTCGATGTAAGAAACGACAAGGTGAAGAATGGTGTCTTATTAAATGGGTCGGTTATCCTTCAAATATGAACTCTTGGATGCGTCGTGCAGACATCTTTCATCTACGCGGTCATCAGTGATTTATGCAAAGATATAACTTGTAATTCCAAGGTCTAAGTTATGAATTCGACTGCATCGTTTTTTTCACGCCCCTCCTATCTAAGTGGCGTGGGTGCAATTTACACCGGTACTCGCCGTGAACGTGGAGATAGCATATTTGGTGCCCTGAAATCTGTTGTAGCACCTCTCTTATCGACTGTCGGAAGATCTTTGAAACGAACTATTTTAAATAATGCGGTTGGCTTTGCTGGTGATGTTGTTAATGATATTACCAGTGGTAAAAATGTAAAGAGTAGATTACTAAATCGTGGGAAGGAACGCGGTCTAAGAACATTACAGCAAACCTTTAATGCTACTCAACAAAAGAAAGCACCTAAACGAATGAATGTTAAAGAAAAAGAAAACAGGGCGGAGGTGGTAAGAAGCGAACTTCAAACAAAACTAAGAAACACAAACGTCGCGCGCGCTGTAATCTTTCATCAAGTGCTAAACGACGACGCTGTCATAACTTCTAATCATAAGGTTAAAACTTCAGGGTTTTGTTTGTTTGATCAACAAGCAATACAAACAGATATTCTTAGTTCAAGTATTGTAGATTATCATTCCCGTACAGCTGAGAATACTGGTCCTATTGAATTTTTATTCCTGGCGCTAGCGATGACTACACTGATTTGAGTTATGCGATGGTTGATGTGAGGTTCAGAATTCAACAAGAAGATGGAACTAAAACTGAAGATGCACATAAAGTTGGTCTGAACAATTTACCGCTGGCAACATTATTTCGCGATGTTTATCTAACTATTGGAGAGCAACAGGTGGGAGGTGGTCAAAGCGATTATTTCTATAAGGCATATTTGAATGCTCTATCACAGTTTCATCCAGCAGCTCAAAACAGTCATATGGAAGCAATGAGATGGTATAGAGATCAAGCAGCACTATTTGTTAGTGAGACAAACATTGGTTTTGTAAAGCGATCTGCTTTGATTAAAGATAGTAAAATATGTCAGCTAAAAATACGTCAGCCTTAAATATTCAGACAACACCGTTTGAGAAGCTGTCTTTCGTTAACTCGCTAATGAAATGGCGACTAGTTGATTCGAATTGTAATCCCCATAACATCTTGACCAGTCGGAAGAATAACACATGGCATGCAAATGTTTGCATGGATTTGCATCCACGTAGAGCTTTGAATTTATCTTTGTAATTTCCATCGTTATATATTATAGTACCGAAGCAAATGTTTGATAGTGGTAATTCGTTGTAAGCATGGTACACTAATACAGATGCAACTTTTGATATCAATTGTCTTGAATTTTTCTACCTTCAAGTAATTAAAAATTTGAGTCAAACTTCAAAATTGATAAGATGATTGCAAGACATTTACACTGATCGTCTACAACCGAGAGAACTACAGATTTTAAAAAGCTTCGATTTCTTAATGCACAGTTGCACACAGTGAAATTTGACAAGCCGGTGATACTGCACCTTTTCAATTTCTATTTCAGATCTATCCAAATGAATTTCAGACATTTCCAGATGGATTTTAAGATATTTCAAAGTTGAGCCTCAGACAGATATCTGAAATTCATTTGGAGAAATTTGAATTCCACCTGGAAATGTCTGAAATTCATTAGGAATATCTGAAATCGTTTTGGAAATATCTGAAATAGACATGGACGTGTAATGTTTTCAACTTCATGAGATATGCCTTATGTTTAGTCATTTCATTGAAATGACACTGGACACTGACAGATCATTTATTAACGATGAACTTGCCTAACAGGGACATTGGAAATTAAAAGCATTTGGTCCACTTAATTCAGACTTCTTCAGACAATCAAAATTTTTACTCTGTAATACCAGTGTGTGACTCAAACTTACATTGAATAAGCCTGAATTTTTGTTGAATGCATTTGCTTCAGTTGTGAAATTTAAAATTGATGTGGAAGATATTACAGTATACATTCGTCGAGTGGTGGCTAATCCAAGTGTAATTAGAGGGCATGCTGAGGGTCTTAACCGCGACAATGCCATTTATCCCATTCAACATACAAAGCCTCTCAATTTTGCGATTCCTTAAGACCAAAAGAGTTTTATGAAAGATGGTCTCTTTCCATCGGAAGCGCCAAAGCTCCTCATGGTAGCAATGGTTGAAAATGATGCATTCAATGGCAATGTCAAGAAGAATCCCTTCAACTTCAAATACAACAATTTAAGTGAAATTGCTTTGCGCGTAAATGGTGTTAGTCATCCTGGTCCACCTTATAAACCAGATTTTACTTCTTATCAATTTCTACGTAGTTATGTTGATTATATGAATGTCTTTGGCTTTTACAACACAGACGATACCAACGGAGTCACAATGAAAAAGTTTAAGAATGGATATACTATTTATGCATTTGATTTGACTGCCGACAGCGATATTAGTGGACCGTATCGTCAAGCTAACGTTCCTCATAATATTCGCTTGGATCCGGAGTTCAAAACAACGCTAACGGAGACGATCAATGTATTAATTTATCAAGTCTTTGATTCAAGTATTGAAATAGCTAAGTATTGTGACGTGATTCTTCACCATAATCGCTAATGAATTGGTTGAATACTGACGATATTAAGACTAAAGTGCAGCGTAATGCAGGTGAAGCTACGTTGAAAGCTTTTGATAATGTCTATTCGCTAGATACCTTACCGACTACAGTAAAACAGCATCCCATCTTTATTGTATTGAACACTCATTCACAGAATTTAGAAGGTGAGCATTGGAAAGCTATCTTTATTGGAAAACACAGAGGTGGTGAACTATTTGACTCTCCTGCTCAACCTCCGAATATACCAACACAGCAGTGATTGAGAATGCATACTCGTCAATATCAACAAAATGAGCGCATACTGCGACATCCACTTTCATCAACTTGTGGTGCTTTAGTATTGTACTTCATTTTAAAACGTTTACATGTACACCAATTTAAATCTGTTATTCAAAAGTTTTCATGTAATCCATCTTCTAATGAAAAGATGATTTGTAAGTTCTATCATGATTTGAAATAAAAACATCATGTTGGAAATATTATTTTTTATTTTACAATCCGCTGGGTACGTACATACTCGATGAGATAGTCTAGGATCAAATTTGCTTGTACATGAGATTTTAGTCCAGTAATGATCACTTTACTATTATGAAAGATTGCCACATGCACAGGTAACGAACAACTAATGAGAGCTGCAGGAAAAAGTTCGGGTTCATAACACAAATTGTAACTGCTGGTACGAATCTTCAAAAATGATACACTTTCACTCAATTGAGTAGAGATCACCATATTGTCCACAGTCAGATTCGACATCACACACTTCTCCCTCTTCCATATCCGTCGTAGTAGTTTCTGCAGCTCTAAGCGCATTAACCGCGCTGATGAATGAGAAAGGGCGCCGAGAATCTGTACAGTTCCATTTGGGAAGAGTTGAAGATTCCGTAAATTGCTCATCTTCACCACTAACATTTGCGGTCGACCCGGATAATACTTGCTGTTTGGAATTTGTTGATGTAATGTTGCGAGATCGATTTTCGTGTGAAGTCTGATGCGTCGGAGAATGTTGACGATGGTGTAGCGATGACGTTTCATGATGAAGAAATGAGCAAATAGAGCGGTGTATCTTCCTTTTATACTTTTTCCAACTGCCTTGATGAAATGTGAAGTAGATAAAAAGTTGTGAATGATAGATTTGAATTCGCTGTTTGTTAAGTCGCAACCATACGCGATTTCCTATACGTGAATGTTTTTTCATACAGAAGTATTTTAAGTCCTTCATAATATGATTTAGAGACTGAAAATGTCGATATGATAAAGCAGATACTCTTCTCACATTGCCAGTATACTCTTTGAAACATATGTTTCGCTCATGATCACTTTCAATATATTGTAGGAAATCCAATTTCCAAGTCTTCATGATGGAGTGTGACATTGTGTTGAAGATGGTGTCTCATTAAGATTTGCGTAGCAATGCGATGAACTTGCGACGAATGAAGGACATAATGGAGCGATGTACACATGTTTTATACTTTTTCCAATTGCATTTGCGAAATGAGAAATAGATGGAGAGATGAGAATGATGGATTTAAATTTCATTTCTGTGATGTTGAAGCCAAACTTGATTACCCAAGGAGATGAATTTCAACGTTTTAAAATATTCCAAATCCCTAGTGATATCATTAAGATTGAAAAAATGTCGCCATGTTAGTGTAATTCCTTTCGATGTATTTCCAAAAGAATTCTTGAAATGAACGTTTCCATCGCGATCAACTTTAATATATTGTAGAGAGTCCAAAATCCAAGTCTTCATGATGTTATGCAAATTGTTGATGTATAGATCACCGAAATGAAAATGTCATTCTATCATGTTTTGCTTAGCAATGTGGCAACAAATGGATTTGTTGGTAATCGAGCTCCTATCTTTTCTTCTCCCATTGATAATACACAACAGCTGAATGGAAAGTGGGAAGTAGGCGTCACCCAACTTGTTCACAGTAACTGTGTATATACTTTTGATCATGAAGTGATGACTATTAATATGAGACGTACAGATGCCTATCAGTGTGAAGAGGTATATCGAGTTAACATTCCAAAGTGGCCGAAGAAAGATTTCTCAACATGCAAAATATTCGTATTTGATTTCCTGAATAAAGCATGTAGACACATTGTCGAGTTTACTACCCACAATGATGAATATGATCATATGTATCATGCAGTTGATGAAGATTGGATTGTTGCTTTGAGTCCGAGTTCAAGAAATGATTTAGGTTATTTTGCTAGCGCCTTGACAAGCTATGATACTTATCAAACTAATTACTATCCTAGAGGTTGTAAAAATTTGATTCATAAAGAGAAAGCCTATTATGTGGATCTTATTGCGAAAATGAAGAGACGTTGGTGAAGAAGATTGTGATTAAGGCAAGAAAGACGAACATGACTCCTGAAGCATTATTGAAGAAATTGAATTATCTCTTTCGAGTAGGTGGTGAACAAGTGGCAACATTAACTTACAACAAATTGTCTTATCATATCGGAATCAGTAAACTAAATGATGATGATCTAGTATTGGTTCGTTCAGAAGATTTTCATCAGTTCTTACGACATCGTTCTGCAGCCGTTCATGGAAAATTTAATATGCGCTATCTGGAATGTAATGGTTCAAATCAATTTGATATAGAATGGTCCGTATCTTTATACAGAAAGTGTGTAGATCCTTTAGGTGGTATCTTACATAAAACAAGAGTGTTGACACCTCACATTATCACTTCAGTGAAATTGGCTATAGATTATTTGAATGAAGTGATTACTGAACAGCATATTTCTATTTCTGTTAAAGTAGGTGCTCTGTCTCTTAGTGTAAGTAGGAAAAATATTGAGCTTATTATGGACAATGCCCTCATGGAGATTTTGGTATTTGATCAAAATACTTTTAAAAGTGGTACTGTAACAAAAGCTAGCGCGAGCATATCGTTATCCCGTCGTATTAACTATTTTCAGATATATTCCAATTTTGGTGAAGATGTACGTGTGGGAGATGTTGAACCTTCATTTCTAGCAATGATACCCTACCAACCAAAAAGCTGTAGTATTCTATCTGAGCATACTTTTAAGAAAGTGCATTATACAAACTTAAAATCAAACTATATACCACAAACGGATATTGCAATTTATGACGATGCTGGTGCGTTGATTCCTTTTCATAAAGATGCTGTGACAAGTATCACACTCCATTTCAGAATGAAGAATGAATGCAAAAGTGTGGAAATACATATTTCCAATGTGAATGACAGGGAAAGTGAAAATAAGGATTTGTTTCTAATTTACTTACCCAGTAATGCTTCTATGAATAAATTTCCCAATAATGAACCATCAGACCATCGAGTAGAATTAAATCGTCCATTACTTCCTGAAGGTGAATGGGAAGTAGGCGTTTCCAGCATTTGTTATGATAGTAATATTCAGAATGTGAATGAATTGGAAGAAATGGTATTGACTCCTCGCACCCATGATGGAATAACGATGAATAATGCATTCAAGTTTCCATACAATTTAACATCAGATGGAAAGTGGAATTATGAGTGCAATCAGTTAGAATCAGATTATTATGGATCATCAGATGAAGATAAAATCATTAAGGCATTCAATAGTGGCAATGCTTCTATCATGAAAAATAAGGGCCAGAAAGTTTATGAGTTTACTATCTATGAATGGCACGGAAGACATTTCTATCGTTTTCACTCTTTTACTAAAGGTCTTACATTGAGGTTGGATAATGAATTATATCCACATCTCGGTTTTGGACACAGTCTGCATCTGACATTAATGGCTATTGCAAATGTTACAAAAGTTTATTCAAACCGAATAAGCAAATATCATTATAAATTTGAAATATTTGATGAAGATGTTATAGAATTTGAAGAACGCATCATTTTGAAAAAGCGTGGTGTCAAGCCTTTGTCACTTATTCAGTTAGTAAAGCGATGGAATGAGACTGCGGGTAAGAAGTATGGAGAGAAAATCATGGCTCGGAAGGATAAGCTGGTTATTCAGAAATACAACGACAAACTTGCAGTTTATTTCTCTCCATCCTTGCGTCATTTTGTAAGACATGTATCACCTACTATTGGAAGCCGTATGGTTTATGCTTCTCATGAATATCACACTAAAGCTGACTCAGTTAATGATGAATGGTGGGTGGACATCTATGGTGATCGCATCAAAAAAATTTACCAATCTTATCAAGAAACTAAAGTTAGTATCAATACAATGCCGCGTCTATACAATACAGTTGAAAACTTAATTCATGTCATAAATCCATATATACAGCACAGGTTGAAGCAAGTGTTGAAAGGTAAATATGATGCAAAGACACATCACATTTCGTTTTCAATTAAAAATCAAAGTGCTGTTCTGAAGCTGGATGATCACATTCAATGTCAATTGAGTAAAAATTTAAAAAAACTCTTTGGGTTTTCATTGCTACAAGATAAGTTTGCTGCTTGATACACGATTGGTGTAGGAACACCAATGACACTTGATAAACATGAACATCTCTACATTCAAAGTGATCTGATTTCACCTATTTGTGTTGGTGAGAAAAAAGAATACATTTTACGTGATTTCATTCATGATAAAGACGCTTCATATGGAATTGTTGAAAAGATGTTTCAACCTATTTTCTACCATCCTGTTATCAAACAAACTATCCCGTCTATTTCTCTCAAAATTACAAATGGTTTACATGAGTGCATCCATGTGAAAGATACTAAATCCCTCACAGCTTTAGTGTTTCGGAAAGCAAGGTAAAGTCATTGTAAAAGTTTATTGAAATAAAAAGATATGTATGAAAAAGTGTTTTGAAGAAGCGTTGACAAAGTGGGAAAGTCTTTTCACAGATATAGTGAAAATGAACTGACTGTAGGCATATATCTACAAGGAAGTGCGATCTAACGCGATACATAAAGCAACAATGAATATCAACAAAAACATCATCAAAATACTGATTTGAGAATGAATCTATTTACACGTCTCCTGAATGTGGTAGTGTGAGTTTAATTCTTTTGGGTAGTGATATCTTTGTGTCAGGATGTCCATGTGGAAGAGATTTGTTATGTCCTATCCAACACCTCTTATCCTCCCACGCTGAAAGTGCTCGCTTCCTAGATATATGAGTTTTTACCTCATGTGTCTTTGATTTTAAGATGGTCATGTTGACAAACGTTATGTTCTTATTTATGTAGGCCATCTTATAGACCCTATGTTTCATATTTACAACAATCGATTTAGATATGCCTTTTGCGCGCTTAACACTGTCACTGGAGTCTTTTGGTTTCATAGAATACATTTTAGGACGAAGAAGAATCATTTCCTTAATTTCCTTTCCTGCCATTTCATCTTTAAAGCATCCTAATTCTGCTTTATTTTTAGTAGAGTATAGTGGGTGACCTGTAGGATAATTTGACGTATCAAAATATTTTTCTAAAGAGTTTCCTATTTCATCGAAATTTAACTCTTTCTGAGCAGCGATGCTTAAAAAGAAACTGTCGGTAGCACCACCCAGCAAACGCGCGTCTTTAATTAGAGGATATGGTTTTAATATTCTATAGAAGATTTGATACATTTCAAGCTTGGAATAATCTAATACAGCTTGTCCAGTGTAGATGGGCTTGCACAACTCTACTTTTGATTTTATCATTTTAACACCAACCAACTCATCATCTATAATATCTCTATCAATAAAGAGAGGTGATGTCGCTAACTTTTGAAATTTATCATTATGATTCACAAGTTTATTGTTTGTACGTTTTCTAACATCCTCCATCGTCTTACCAAAAAGACTATTATTCTTATATTTAGAAAAATCCTTTTCAAAATTGTTTTGGGCTAGTATACGTTTCTGGCTGTTACTATCAATATGAGGTTTCAGAAAGGCTTTCTGTCAAAATTTTATAATGCGGTGAACTGTTTTTAAAATTATGCCCATTTCTAAATCAAATTTTAAGATAGAGAAGTGGACTAAATAATTTTCTTTATTAAATTGAGTAAGCAAAAGTTTATGGCAAGGCCTATACTTGGGCTGTCCGCTCCCTTCTAAATCTTTATGAAATTGTTTCATAAAGTCCGAAAACATATCTTCAGCCACTTCGCCTGATTCGGGTGCAAGTGGAAAATCCACAGTTATATTTTTAATAATATTTGAATATACGAGATCTATCTCAAAATAATATCCCCAATCACCATCTTCTGGAATAGCTAGTATGTTTGAAGGGTTGGAGAAATGCTGAATTTCATTATCATCCAACCAGCTAAACTCAGAGTGAGGTATAGGTTTGGACAATGAACTACCATATAAATTATTCTGGTCATAGTACTTTAGATGAATCTGATTATCATCTACTATTTTTGATTTTTTTGATGCCTATTCACAAATGTGAGACCACCGCGAATTCCTCGTTCAAATAAATTATACATCTCTGGATCTTGCAAAAGATGGATGGTCTCTCCAGTCATTTTAAAAGCAGACTGGAATGACATGGCTGGAAGACTGACAAAGTGGACAGGATCTAATTTGACTTCTTCTAATGCCACTCGTCGAGACTCCTGAAATACATCAGCCAGCAAAAATACATCTAATTTTAGATAGGCGATCATATAATTGCTAAACGTTTGACAGTCAAATTTTGTCCATGCAACTTGAGCATGATTTTAATCTTCTACCTTGCATTCTACACCAGTCAAATCATTTTTAAATTTATCTATTGATGGAAGAGAAGTCTCACTACGTTTAGAAATGTTATCAAAGTATGCATATGGAAACACTCCGTTACGTGTGATGACTTCATCTGTCAAGTTAGGATATTGTTTCTTCAAATTTTGAGTTAGTGGAAGAGACTTAAGATTTTGAACGAGAGATGCTAGTGATGAAGCCATGAATTGATAGGAATCTAAAAATTTTATATCAAAATAGACTGCTTTATTTTCTTTACTTGTGTCAACTGCTACTTTTGCTGTCATGGCCATGAACTGTTCTCTCGTTTGAGCTATCACACTTAACTTCCACTCTTTCATTTTTCCTAACCCCCCTTAAACTATCATGACTGTCATAACCCTTGAAGTTATGAAAAATAGCGGGTAGAGTACACCGTTTCAGTCTCAGTGAAAAATTACATCTTGTCCATAGCGCGTTTCTAAATTTAGCAGTGATGTGATCATGTTCGCGCACTTTCTTGATTTTATCTTCATCAAACGTTTTATTACATCCTGCACAGACTTCACAACTTTCAAATTTTACTTGATCATCTCCTGACATATTCAATGATCTGCGTTGGAGTTCAGAATCATATTTTTGCTGAAGTTTGGCATCGCTTTCGAGGAATTGAAAGACTTTATGTATACAATCCTCACCTTGCCAGACGTGCATTTTATTATTTTTATTTTGAAGTAATCATGCCATACCTCATAACATGATATGGCTGCCGCTTCATGGGTGTTGTCATCAATATAGCATTCGATGTCAGCATAGATGACACGGAGAGGACTTATTCATCACCTTTCTCTCTATATGAAAACTCTTTATCTTTGGGCATGCATTCTATTTGCAGTTTGCCTCACTTACACCATTCATAATGTGTTTCAAATTTATCTTTTGACCAGAAGGGGCGCATACAACGGTCACATATGAAATACTCTCATCTTCTAGATGTTAAGTGGGAATATAGTAGAGTCATTTTAGGAATACCACAGTAATGCCAATTTTCACTGTTATTTTGATATACTAGCAGGAGATTGACTACCCGATCATAAGCTGATGAACGGTTGTTGTAACGCACACCCTTAATCCCCTCTTGCCAGATGTGAACAACTATTTTAATTTCATTTAATTTTTCAAATTTCTCTATATCTTTAAACTTCATGTCTTCGCTATTGCAGTCATCAAACTTCAATTCATTCTCCCATTGATAATATTCGCTATTACGGAAACGGTTGTTCTGTACATCATGATAGTGGAGAATAGATAATACCGCATACTTAAAACACTGTGATACACAATCTACAGAAATGACTGTATTCTTATCCCTTAACGTTTTTAGAAGATTGAAAGAGCCTCGCCGACGGTAATTTTCTAATAGAGCAATTTTGAAATTGGCAGATTCCATGCCATCAAAAATTAGACCACTATCGCGCTCGTTAAATTTATCAATATTTGATTTTAGTCCTTGGATGTGAAAATTTAACCAAACTTCTTTATCGACTACCTCTGTAGCAGGAGAGGATGGTATGTAAAACACCAACCTCTGTACTGTTTGACCACCATGATAATCAACTTTAACATATTTTATTTTAAGGTAGATGAGCGCTTTTATTCTAAACTGATCTAAATTATGAAAGAGCGCATCTATCAATGTTGAATTTTGATGGAACCACTCCGGAAAATCAGCAACAGGTTCTGAGGATTCCATATGGTAATTTCTCACTACATTATTGAGCGATGCGTCCGTTAGTCGAATAGAGAAGGTGCTTTTGCTATAACTATCATTTGTGTGTGTGGTGAAGTCTATGTGAAGGTAATTCAAAAACTTGTTTCAAAAGATTGGAAACAAGTCGCAAGTACGGAGACACGTTGAAGAGGATCATCCTCACCTCGGGAGATTGATGATGGTTTGGGTTGACACACATGTTGTCTGATGTGTCGGGTGAGATCGCGCTTCATCGTAAAGATGAGCCCACAATCACTATCAGCACATGTCTTGGATGCTTCCCGCGACTGTGAACTTGAGTTGGAACGGTCATCATATGGAGGAGAAATCATTCTGTCATCTCTATTGAAGTCATAGTCTATTTGTAGAACCTACCTTCACTCAACAGTTGTAAAGCTTCCTCGAGAAGGGAGCGCCTTGATGATGAAGTAGATGCCTGAAATTGAGAAAAATGGCATTGACCTAACGTTTAAGGTAGATGGGTGATAAAATATTTAGCTTACCATTTCAACGAAATTAAGTCAAAATCTGATTCTTTGATAGTCAGAATGTAGTAATTGTCTCAAACCAAAATAGGATACGTCAGCAACGTTAGAATATATTTGAGTGGAGAGAAATGTTCACTTGGCATTAATACGTCTCAAATATCGAATGAAATTTAGTCTATTTTTTCCTTTATATGCTCTTATACTCAACATTTATTGGCTATTCATTCTGATTGGTTGCTTGCTTATACTTAAACACTAAGAAATCAAGTTTAAGGCATAAATTTCAAAGTCATGGAATCGTCAACAACTCTCTCGCATGAATCACCGGTGTCTGCATCAAGCATGCCAACTTGTCCTCCCGCTCCGCAAAAGGCAAAGGTGGAGAAACAGAGAAGGCTGGATGATATTCCAAAGTTGTAATTGCCATCTCTAACGGAACAAGAGGAATTAGAAATGATTTATGTGCGATGGAAATACCTGCTTTACAATCAGGAAGATGTGAAAACGGAAACTGACATTAACCTTCTCCATGATATGCGGAGATGGCATAGTCCATCATCCCAACCCCGGAATGAAATAGAATGGGACTACATCTATGGTGTGTTGGTCGCGGCAGAAGACCGATTGAAGCAGTTGAAGTGCAACTGCAGTGGTTGTGAGAACTTATGGGACAATGTGACTTACGAAGAACTTTTGAATTATTTGTAAATTTCATAATAAATGATTCATTTGTTATATCTGTCTGTTTTCCCCTATTTTTGGGTAATGTAGCATACATATTCATTAACATCATAGTGAAAATCTGATCATTTGACAGGTCAGTATAAATCATACCAGCTGATGATAGATACAATCATTTTTTCCTAAGTACTACCTCTGTCACTGAAGATATATGATGAAGGGATTGAATATCAAAAACAGAGACATGTAGTTCTTTAGATTTATTTACAATTGAAGCACATATACTTTATAGCGAGAAAAAGTCAAGTGGAAGAACCTTTAAGTCATTGTAGACTTTGTAGCACATTGGACGTTCAGGGGCATCGGGCGCTCCTCCCACGCGTGTTGTTTTCGGTGTCCACTCTTCATCTATCCAGACAATTCTTGCAGAACTGTCTTTGTCGCAAGTCTCCTTCTCATCACACTTGTCTTCATCACACCACTCATTGACGATCACAAATTTACATGGTGTTTCTGAGTTTGTCATGTTAGTCTGCTAGTTCGTATAATGTGAATAAGAGTGCTACAATCTTCCGACTAATCTAGTCTTCATCTAAATTAGAATAATTCTGATTGGTTGTTGAGGAACTCATTGTTAAAGAACTATAAAAGTTAAACGATTGCAACGCTTCTCATTCACATTATACGAACTAGCACACCAACATCACAAACTCTTCTCCAGCATTGGAAATCTTCAATAAAACCTTTGAAGTGATCAATGACTGGGATGAAGACAAGTATGATCAGAAGGAGACTTGCGACAAAGGCAAGATTGTACAAATTGTGCGGAGTAATGGTGATTTCACACCAGAACCAATGCGCATAAGAAGAGTGCCAGGTGCTCCCAAACGTCCAAGGTGCTACAAAGTCTACAATGACTTAAAAGTGATCCCTTTGAACTTTTCCTCGCTATAAAGTATATCCGTTTCAATTGTAAATAATCCTACATGCTACATGTCTTTGTTTTGCAATGCATTGATCTAGAAATGGAAGTAAATGGAAGAATTTAGGTATGGGGTTAGTTGCATTTATGGTTGTGAATATCATCACATTAATTATCTGTCTACTTTTCTATCAAAAGAGATCGTACCATTAGAGAAGATAGAAAGTGATTTTGTATACGTGTGGCGCAAGAGTGGCCTCCCGTTTCATCCCTTCATCATTTAGCCTCAATGATAGAGGCAGTTGTTAAGAGAACTCATGATTTATTCTCAGATAACGTGTGGAATGGAGTACTTATAAGGAAACCTGTGACAGATAGCTAAATGCCGCTCATGACTTTTAGAGTGCTACGTTGAGCACAGAGACCACAATGACCGTTGGAAAGTCGGATTAAGGTAAGTTTCAAGCTCGTGCTACACTCCTCACTACGGGTTTCACCGCTATCTCGAAAAAACGCCCGTCAGCAGGAAGTATCATACCGAAATTCTCCGTGCCATGCAACGTTAAAGTTGTCTGATAACATATACAACTTTATGATTATGTTTTTTATTTTGGTGTGATGGATTCAGTCAGACCAAAGTCTGTCAAGAGCAAACCAAGAGGAGGTACTATCACTCTTGCTCCATGTGGTCCTTAAAAGAACCGTTTGTTGCGTTCTCGGATGCGAATGCATACCTAGATTTGGCCGATTCCGCTGAGAGAGACTTTTAATCTCTCCATGTCAGCGGCATCGACCTCCTCTACTATCAGCTGACTGTCAGAGGGCGGCATATAGCCCAACTCTGTTTAATCGGCATCATCATCGGTTGCTGATGAGCCAATTCGAGCAAGATTATTAAATATTCGCTCTCGCTCCTCCATCTGTAAAATCTCATTAAATAAATTTTTCGGTTTAAGCCGAGGCTTGTCAGGAGAGCTGACTAGCGTGTTCGGTGTTTGCATGATGGAGTATAGAATGAAAATGAAAGAGAGGCAATGGTTTATATGCCTCTCTGATACAAAGACATGACTCAGTCCTTCTAATTATGTGATGGATTCAGTCAGACCGAAGTCTTTCCAGAGCAAACCACGAGGAGGTACTATCACTCTTGCTCCATGTGGCCTTTAAAAGAACGGTTTGGGACGTTCTCGGGATCAGTGCGATCGTACTGCTGATGTAAAAACTCTGACAGGAAAATAATAGGATATAAGATGTGGTGGAGAAATGATCATGTTGAAGCGACTTACTGGGAACTTTCTTTCTGACTTTTCGGACGACGAAGTCCTCCAGTTCGTCATTGATGTGCAGACATCGGACTCCGTCGCCCTCATAACACTGCTGCGTCTGGTTTAAACTGCCAGTGATTGTTGGGGCATTCTTTCCCGCCGAATCCTCAATCGTCGTCACTGCAACTCTCACCTCTTCCATGTCCATCAAAACTCCCTCAAACTTCGACTTAAACCCCTGCATACTAATATTGCCACTAGGGCACTGGCTATGGTTCCTGATGAACTCTACATCATTCTCACTCTCACATAACACTTTGTGATGTACACACACCCTCAATAACACCTTTCTCACATCCTCGCCCACCGTCCCCTCTTTAATGTGTTTCTTTAGTTCGCTGCCTCTGGCAATGAGGCCGCAGCTGCACTTTCCGATAAGCATTCTTGCATTAGGCGACTTAGTCATGATTGCGATTATGTAAAGATAAATTAAAAATTTGATAGCAAGTGTTTATGGGATATTATTTGCTGACATACATTGAAAGACTAGGTCCCCAAACATTTGATAGCAGTCGTCTAGGCGTTAGGCTCTTGAATCCGTTACAGGCATTACTCAGAGGGGATCTTATCCCAGCTCCAAGGCCTGGACCCACAAATCCAACCTCCCGCGGACAGAGCGTGCGTCATATCACTGTGTTGGTATTCGGACCCCGATTTTGACATGAAAACCGGTGGAGTTATTTACAGGAGGAAACGTCCCAAGTCACAGAAACTCATAAACGACTGCTTTTTATTTAAAAACGTTAATCATCATCATTAAACACGAATTTAAATTTCCGGTATTTTAGTACAACTCATAAAACGTTTATAAGTAGTCTGTCACCTACACCACTAAAGGACCAGTCTAAAGGACTTGTAGAAGCAAAGCTATAGCCGTTTGAAGATTTCGGCCTACTATCATCAAATGGTCAGTCATGCTATACTGACTAACCTATAAGTCTGACACCTTAGCTGATATCAGCAATGAAAAGTCAGAAGTCCGATATCGCAGCTCAAGAGAAACGACCTACCTGTAGTCAATTTCTCAACTTGGTGAGATTCCTCTCCCGGACTCGTACTTATGTATCCTGTGAATATGCAATCGATGAGAGGGGGAGACATTGGTTATCCAAAATTGGTATCAGTTTTCTCGTCCGATGCTTCGTTCGCCCGCTGGGGCCCAAAAAACAAAACTCAACCTCTGACAGCTCTCTAACATGGCCAAAAGTCTCAATGTCACTCTCAAGCCTCGGCAAAGAAAGTATGGCCAAACTGTGCTTTCCAATGAATTTGTGGCACTGTTAGCTTTCAAACTAGCTATTGGACGACTTTCTACGATCTCTAGAACCAAAGTTGGAAGAAACGCTGCCGAGGGGGTCGAAGTTCTTCATTCTTTGGCCTACGACTTTGGAAACAATTCACCTAAACCCAAAATTGGCCAAAAAGCTCAAATCCGCCGTCCATTTTACCGTATGATGCTTCGTTTAGCCGCTACAGCCATTTTCTCACTCAAAAACCCTCTTAAAACAACCTAAAGGACAGAAGACCTCCACCTACACCCATGAAACTCAACATGTCGACGCAGAATTTCATCAGGAATCCAAATCTAATCACGACTCCCACCTACAAACACTCCTACACACCAAAAACGTAGATTGCCGCCCAAGACCATCCCGGACGGTCGACCACGACCTACCCAGACGGTACACCCAAACCGACAACAACCAACTCACGCTCCAGAGGGGGGGCGCTGTGCGCAGTTGGGAGGATTCCTTACTACTGGAATTGTAACTCTATCTAATATACCTACTCTATGTGTCTATGATTCTATTATGAGAGCTGTGTACGCAAGCCCAAGCGTACTTGAATTTGCATTAGCATTATGGTTGAAATTATAGAACAAACATTTTTCTAGCTGTTAATAGAGTGACAATTAATGATAATCATGTGCACACAACAGACGTCAGTTTATTGATTTACGTCTCAAAATGAAATTGAAAAGAGATAATCAATTCACAGATAGACAAGCTTACCATTGCACCATCAGGTCTGAAAACCATTAATATGTGACTTCAAGAAACCTTTTTGAAAACTATTTAAATGGGGTGTCGAGAAACCATCAAAATGTGACTACGTGATTATCCACTGAAAAGCCATTTAAATGGTGTTTCAGGAAACCATTTGACTCGAAACCCCTATTTTCTCCTCAGAAAACATTTTTTACACCCTTTTATCTGGCAGAGTATTTGCATAAGCATTCAAATATGGTTCACACTACCCAGAAGTACATCTGTATGTTTCAAGTGAATTGAATAAAATGTGCGGCTTCTTATTAATATTTTAATCTTTTTCAGCATAAGCGCACCGAGGCAGATTTGGAATTTATAAGGCTCGTTTCTACAATGGTCTGCAAATTTCACCTGATATACAAGAGCCTATATTTGGGAGGAAATTTAAAATATCTGTGTGGATTGTAGAAATCCATGACTCATTCGATGAACTACATTTCGTAACTTAGGAAGCTTTATTCGCTTTTTGAACCAAAGTTTGTAGCCAATCTCTTTTTTTCAAACATTTGATTTAATTGCATGTATAGGCAATGCACATACATGGGACCCAATGAGTTGTGAAATTTCCAATATCAACTCGAATATCACTGTAGAAAAGACACTATTTATGTTGCATGCACTACTAATGTCGATGCGTGTAGCGGAACCACTATTTATTGCAGCAAGATTCTATTCAAAATAGCTACTGCTATATCACTTTCAGCTTCTTGATCACGAATCTGGGTTCAGATTCCGCAAATTTGTAGTCGCGGTCGAGAAATTCAAGTTTACAGATAAATGTGGTTCCGTTATGAAGTTAGCGGAACCAGCTTCTTAGTTTCGCTGATAAGGGCAGTAAATCAGTTTTGTTCTGTTACTACTGGTCTGCTGCGCTTATCACAAATATATTCTTCATATTTCACAAAAATATACGCAGTTAAAAGTGGCAACATCGCAACACATTCATGTACGTGTGTGAAGTTAGCGGAACTGCCCAACAGAACCATCATTTATTACAGTGAGATTCTATTCGAAGCAACTATCTACTATGACATATCATCATGACGGAAATAATTCGTCATCACTTATTGATTACTTTCTCCTTAATGACAATCTGAAAAATGATGTAGATGAATGTAAAGTGTTGATATTGATGTAAAGTGTTGTTACCCCATCCAAATGCTGTATTTTAAAGACCAGTCTTAATCTCATTTCTGTTCCGATCGAATACTATCACAGTGAAGTCCAAAGACAAAAACCATATTGATAAGTCCATCCCAATCCGTTATGACTGGTCTGATGATATCAAATGTTCAAATTATCGGAATTTACTTGCTGCATTGTTGAAAAAGTCAGAAATGAAAAGAGTTGATTGCTCAAAATGCTTCTCTACAGAGGAAGCAAAAGATCTACTTGATAAACAGTTCGACACATTGACATCTACGATAACTATTTCAGCTTATGAATCAGGTTGTGTCAAGAAAATTGTCAGACGTAAACAATTTTGTAAAATCCGTTGGGCCCCTGAATTAAATTATTTAAAGAAAAGTAAGATAATCTGGTGGAAAATATGGAAGGAAAATTATAAACCGTAATACGGATTAATTTACAATATTTAAAAGGATGTTAAGAAGAAATTTCGTAAGGCAACACGGAGACCGTCCAATAGACACATAAAAAATAAGTATAATTCCTTGAATGGCTTATTACTCTGTGGAAACTCACGGCAATTTTGGAAAAATCAAAATAAAGCAAGCTGATACGTCATCAATTTTAACAACGTCTGATCTTACATCTCATTTCACTAAGTTATTTCATAAAGAATCGACGTTAGGGGATAGTTTCCATTCAAGCATTGAAACTACTGTAGATGAAGAATTTAAGAAGAACAATCAGTACATGCCTTCAAATCATATATCTATTTCTACGTCGGATGTGAAACTGGCTATAAAACAATTGAATGCTAAGTCTTGTCCTGGAAATTGATGGAATAACGGTTAAACATCTGAAAATGGGTGAAAGTCTAATATTATTGGAATATTTAGCTAAACTATTAGGTTGTATAATTGATTCATCAGTCACTCCGTCTAATTTCGACTGTGGCAACTGTATATAAAATAGGTAAAATTTGTATCAATACAAAATAGGAACCATTTTTGCATCAAAAAGTTGCAAAGATCCAAACATGGCCCCTAATACAAGAGGTATAACTGTCAGCACAGCACTTTCTAAAACTCTTGAAATTATCATTTTGAATGAATTCCGGAAAGAAATACCGATAAGTTCTTCTCAATATGGATTTCGGAAAAATACTGGCACGGATATGGTCTCCATAGCAATAAATGAATGCATTAAGCACCATTATGTAAATAAATCTCCATTGTATATAGCATCATTAGATGCTGAGAAGTGTTGGCAGGATGGTTTATTTTACAAACTCTTGGATAAAATCAAGTGCAAGGATTCCGTAACGAGGCAATTAAATCTACGATTATGGGTGCTTCTCAAAAGATGGTATGATCAATTGTATATTAAGATATCTTGAAAAGGAGAGTTGTCTACGAGTATGCTGCCATACCTGTGAGACGTGGAGTGCGCCAAAGTAGCATTCTTTCTCCCTGGTTGTATTCGATGCTTGCCGGACATTGTACGATGATGACCTACCCATACTGAGTGGAACATCTCATGGCCTTCAAGAACAATTACGACTACCTTATGAATATGCGACAACCTCATATTTCCAAAAACATTCGTAATATGAAAGGTGATTCGGAGCATCAAGGCAATAATATTGGCTCAAAGGAAGGGCAGGCGTCTATACCTTAGGAAAGCATGGTATACAGTATATACAGGTGGCTTACATCCATATGCTCAAACCATTGTCTATAATATGGCTATTCAACCCATTCTTCTGTATGGTCTTGCCCAGACCAAGAAGTGACACCGCAAGGAAACTTGATGGTCTTCTCTGCAATCGCATATTAGGTCAGGGAGAATATGCTCACCACCACGTGACTCGAGAGGTGTTAGAAATTCATGATCCCATTGACTTGATTAAAGCAGAATACGGCTTGTATTGCCGCCTAATGCGTTCTTTGTCACCTATAGGAGATATCTACAGATAGATGACGATGGACTGTCATACCAACGGCATTTGCGCTGATGGTGGACTTATCAGTCGCATTCTAATCCATGATATTGATCTTATCTTGATAGCATACATATGTAAGATAGTGGCACTGTGTAAGAACGCGCCCACTTCTCGCTAATCGGGCCTAATAGATACTATTCGGTATTTGCTTCAACAATGTGAACCTTACTTTGACTTGATTGACCTATTGTTAAAGTTGTGACTTGTAATCTATGTATTGTGCTTCCTATGCATTTCTTCTATATTGACAGCAATAGAATTACTACTACTACTTCTACTAACTACTACTACTACTACCACAGACGCAGTTGCTACGTCTGGTGACCAAATCGTCAACTTCAAACTGACTTTGAGAATGTTCTTTCAATTGTTACTCCTCACTGGCGCTCACAAGGTATTTCTAGATCCTCAATTCGCTCTGCCATGCGACGCGTCTATTGCCTTACTGGTCTCAAGCCGCACTGGTCTCCGGGATTTCGATCTTGTGATGGACAGCGATGCAACTCTTGTCAGTTGGCCTCCAATTGTACAGTCTTCCGCAGCCAGTCCTCAACCATTGTACATCCAATACTTTTTTCTATTACCTGTGCATCCACGAATTGTGTCTATGTCATCCAATGCCGTCGGTGTATGAAGTCCTACGTTGGTCAAACATCGAATCCCTTGAGACAGCGAATTGGTGAGCACATCAGGAGTATCATGGGTGGTGGCGAGGACTCTCATCTTTCTCGTCACTTCCGTGAGCAATGTGATATCTCTGACTTTGCTTTTTTCGGCATCGACCGGGCTTATTCGATTTCAACTCGTCTTGCGAAGGAGTCGAAATGGATCCGGGTGCTTCAGACAATATTTCCTGTTGGTCTTAATGATAGTAGTGGCACTTCCCCTGATTGTGTCAATCTGGTTACGTATCATTCTAACTGCACAGACAGACTCAACACTTTTATTCGGGGAATCTGCAGGGAAGAATCGATTGATGTGCGACTAAGCTATAAGACTGACCGCAACCTCTCTAACCTGCTCAGATAACTTTTGGGCATTGTGTTTTAGCTTCTCTATCCTATTTTATTTGATTATTGCACTTTACTGTATTTCATGTATTCCGTCTGTTATTATTTTCTCTAGTCACTTACCTTGACTTTGTCTTTATTGTACTACTGCATTCATGATGAGGTCTCTATTGTTTTCGCACCGAATTGTGCATGTCACCAATCTAGCAAATGTACAGCATAGACATGAGACATTGCTAGTGACATCGATGTGAATAATCATCATCTGTATGCGTTGCTGTAAGTTCTGCAGTACATTCTCTGATGTCATCGTGAAAGCCCGATCAAGGCGAAATATTTGGCAACTTCACAAATATTACTTCGATTTTTTGAAAGTGATTTTTTGTTTTGATTCCGCCGTCTGGGAAGCAGAGAGAGTGGCATGCGTTCTCAACGCCATTCATCATCAAATACTACAGCAAGTGGATTCGCACCCTCCGCTCTATCCGACCTAATGGTCCGCGGCCGGATAAATTTCCGCGGTCTGTGCAGTGTCTCCGACATGACTTTCTTCGCCATAGACAGGGCCTTCTCGGAGCAGACCAGACTTGCCAAGGAGTCCCGATGGATCAATAATCTCCGCACAGTCTATCCTCAGGGCTTGAACGACAATGCTGGTTCAAGGCAAGACTGTGAATTTATTAACTTTTAAATCTGACTGCAACGACCGTCTTACCTCGCTTATTCGTGAGGCTTGCAGCGCAGAGAGCATCTCACTCCGTTTATGCTTCAAGACGGACCGCAATCTCGGCAGCTTACTGAGATAATTTTGATAGTTTCTACATTTACTTTGAATCTTTGTTTGCCCCGCTCGTTTAATTCGTTTACTTTAAATTTACATTACTTTGCATTTTTGCTTCATTTTATTACATTTATCTTGTCTTTGTTAATTGAATGTGTGAAGCCTTTGTCTGCGAGTCTATTGTTATTGTCCATTCATGTGGCAGTCATTGTCCGCCAATGCAATGGAATCGCACACTGTCCAGTGCTTGTCACAGACATCCATGTACAATTTCTGTCCATGCTGTTACATAGTGTGTTTCGCAACTAGTGAGAGACTCTCAATCTGCAGTTCATTGTCAATTTCATTTCTAATGCCATCGTCAAAGTCCCTGCAGGACGAAATATTTGGCTGACTTCTACTATTGGGTTTTTTGTATTTCCGATAGAGAGGGGCATGCGAAATCAGCGCTTTTCACCACACACTACTACAGCAAGTGGATTCGCACCTTCCGCTCTATCCGACCTAATGGCCTTAACTGCAATGCTGGTACCACCAACCCCACTTTGAATTTGGTCACTTATCCAGCAGCGTGCACATCTGAGCTCAACAGCGTTATTCGACAAGTCTGTATCAGTATTAGAGACGTTTTCGTCCGTCTTTGTTATAAGACTGACAGAAATCTCAGGTCTTTACTACGCTAGCTTTTTCATTTATTATTATTTGTATTCCTTTAATGTTCTTACTTTTACTTTAACTTTTATGTACCTGCATCATAACGTCAGCCTTTTTTGGCTCCTTGTCAAGCACTTAGAAGCCTTTAGTATTGTGCTATTTGCTGCCCACTTTCTTTGCCCACGGTTCTATTCTGTAAAGTTCATGACGTCATGGCAGCAGTTACTGAACAACTTGTGCATTGCTGTACTAAAACTCGAAAAATTTCTATGCAATGACGCGCATTGATTTTATTAACAGCCGATGTGATGTAAACTGGCATTGTCACCACGGTTGAAGCCTCTGCAAGGCGAAATATTTGGTGCTCCAATATACAACGTCAGAATTACAGGGTGTTTGGGATTTGGGATGTTCAGACTCGTCAAGCTGTTTTTTCAATTATAAGCAGACATTTAAACTGAACTACTCGAGGCTAACGGCCCAACAACTAAATTCTGTTGTGGTTCTCTCACCAAATGTAGCGGTTTCTCCTACCCTCCTGCAGCTACTAAGTCGACCAACCACTTACATTCCCACTCCAGACGCATGTCAACATCGTCAAGCCTTCGCCTATGTTTTAGACTTTGTTCGGAAACTTCAGTGGAGATCAGCGATGGGTGGTCGTCAGGTTGCTACTACGCACTGCCGCTTTGGTTTTCAAGGATCCTCCCGTTGGCCTCCAAGGGGTTTGGTCCCTATGCGAATACAGTGCCTCTCCAGGAGAATAATTTCTTCGGCTCGTTCAGTCTTCTTCAATGATCACATGTGCTCTTCGACCTCCAATTTGTCTGACCATGAACGACAAACTCTAGCTGACCTTCGAATGGATCAGTCAATCATCATTCGACCTGCGGATAAGGGAGGCCGTTGGGTCATTATGGATGCGTCACAGTACATGGAGGAGTGTAGTCGACAGTTGCAGGATTCTACATTCTATTCACCAATACCGTCAAGTGTCTCATCGTCATCCTCCGATCGCCTCAGCTCAATCCTCATTGATCTTCACTCAAGGAATTTCATTAACAAGAAGGAGCTAGCTTTTCTACGTCCACCGGATACGTCTCATCCTCGTTGTTTTGGCTTATTACCAAAGCTTCACAAGTCTGTGTGGCCGTCAACTGCTATGCCTCCTGGACGACCGATCATTTCGGATGTCAAAACGGAATCCAGTAATGTGGCCCGTTACATTGATTTCTTTTTGAACCCTTTGGTGCGGCGCATGAACAGTTATTTACGTGATTCTGGACATCTCATAGCAATTTTACGCTCAAATTCTTTGGATAGTGAATCTATTTTATGCTCTTTCGATGTTCGGTCTTTATATACCAACATTCCGATCTCAGAAGGCATCTCACGGGTAGAACGGGCATTCCCCCGTCAGGCAAGGCTTTTGGAGGGTCTTTTGCCAATCTGTATCTCGCTGAATGGGAAGAAGCGATTCTGGGATCTTCAGGGTATCATCCACGCTTATGGGTCAGGTTCCAGGACGACATATTTTTTGTCTGGGACCATGGGCACTCGGCACTGGTCGATTTCCACAACTTCGTGAATGAGCAGGACGTCCACATCCAGGTGGACCTGCAACATAACAGCCATTCTATGAGATTCCTTGACCTTCTCATATATCGCTCACCACTCAACACCTTCGGTCATCAGATCGAGTTCAAGGACACCGACTGTCACAGACTCTTATCTAAGGACTCGCATCATATTGGTCATGTTCATCGATCCGTGATATTCTCGCAGTTGCTACGTCTGGTGACCAAATCGTCAACTTCAACTGACTTTGAGAATGTTCTTTCAATTGTTACTCCTCACTGGCGCTCACAAGGTATTTCTAGATCCTCAATTCGCTCTGCCATGCGACGCGTCTATTGCCTTACTGGTCTCAAGCCGCACTGGTCTCCGGGATTTCGATCTTGTGATGGACAGCGATGCAACTCTTGTCAGTTGGCCTCCAATTGTACAGTCTTCCGCAGCCAGTCCTCAACCATTGTACATCCAATACTTTTTTCTATTACCTGTGCATCCACGAATTGTGTCTATGTCATCCAATGCCGTCGGTGTATGAAGTCCTACGTTGGTCAAACATCGAATCCCTTGAGACAGCGAATTGGTGAGCACATCAGGAGTATCATGGGTGGTGGCGAGGACTCTCATCTTTCTCGTCACTTCCGTGAGCAATGTGATATCTCTGACTTTGCTTTCTTCGGCATCGACCGGGCTTATTCGATTTCAACTCGTCTTGCGAAGGAGTCGAAATGGATCCGGGTGCTTCAGACAATATTTCCTGTTGGTCTTAATGATAGTAGTGGCACTTCCCCTGATTGTGTCAAACTGGTTACGTATCATTCTAACTGCACAGACAGACTCAACACTTTTATTCGGGGAATCTGCAGGGAAGAATCGATTGATGTGCGACTAAGCTATAAGACTGACCGCAACCTCTCTAACCTGCTCAGATAACTTTTGGGCATTGTGTTTTAGCTTCTCTATCCTATTTTATTTGATTATTGCACTTTACTGTATTTCATGTATTCCGTCTGTTATTATTTTCTCTAGTCACTTACCTTGACTTTGTCTTTATTGTACTACTGCATTCATGATGAGGTCTCTATTGTTTTCGCACCGAATTGTGCATGTCACCAATCTAGCAAATGTACAGCATAGACATGAGACATTGCTAGTGACATCGATGTGAATAATCATCATCTGTATGCGTTGCTGTAAGTTCTGCAGTACATTCTCTGATGTCATCGTGAAAGCCCGATCAAGGCGAAATATTTGGCAACTTCACAAATATTACTTCGATTTTTTGAAAGTGATTTTTTGTTTTGATTCCGCCGTCTGGGAAGCAGAGAGAGTGGCATGCGTTCTCAACGCCATTCATCATCAAATACTACAGCAAGTGGATTCGCACCCTCCGCTCTATCCGACCTAATGGTCCGCGGCCGGATAAATTTCCGCGGTCTGTGCAGTGTCTCCGACATGACTTTCTTCGCCATAGACAGGGCCTTCTCGGAGCAGACCAGACTTGCCAAGGAGTCCCGATGGATCAATAATCTCCGCACAGTCTATCCTCAGGGCTTGAACGACAATGCTGGTTCAAGGCAAGACTGTGAATTTATTAACTTTTAAATCTGACTGCAACGACCGTCTTACCTCGCTTATTCGTGAGGCTTGCAGCGCAGAGAGCATCTCACTCCGTTTATGCTTCAAGACGGACCGCAATCTCGGCAGCTTACTGAGATAATTTTGATAGTTTCTACATTTACTTTGAATCTTTGTTTGCCCCGCTCGTTTAATTCGTTTACTTTAAATTTACATTACTTTGCATTTTTGCTTCATTTTATTACATTTATCTTGTCTTTGTTAATTGAATGTGTGAAGCCTTTGTCTGCGAGTCTATTGTTATTGTCCATTCATGTGGCAGTCATTGTCCGCCAATGCAATGGAATCGCACACTGTCCAGTGCTTGTCACAGACATCCATGTACAATTTCTGTCCATGCTGTTACATAGTGTGTTTCGCAACTAGTGAGAGACTCTCAATCTGCAGTTCATTGTCAATTTCATTTCTAATGCCATCGTCAAAGTCCCTGCAGGACGAAATATTTGGCTGACTTCTACTATTGGGTTTTTTGTATTTCCGATAGAGAGGGGCATGCGAAATCAGCGCTTTTCACCACACACTACTACAGCAAGTGGATTCGCACCTTCCGCTCTATCCGACCTAATGGCCTTAACTGCAATGCTGGTACCACCAACCCCACTTTGAATTTGGTCACTTATCCAGCAGCGTGCACATCTGAGCTCAACAGCGTTATTCGACAAGTCTGTATCAGTATTAGAGACGTTTTCGTCCGTCTTTGTTATAAGACTGACAGAAATCTCAGGTCTTTACTACGCTAGCTTTTTCATTTATTATTATTTGTATTCCTTTAATGTTCTTACTTTTACTTTAACTTTTATGTACCTGCATCATAACGTCAGCCTTTTTTGGCTCCTTGTCAAGCACTTAGAAGCCTTTAGTATTGTGCTATTTGCTGCCCACTTTCTTTGCCCACGGTTCTATTCTGTAAAGTTCATGACGTCATGGCAGCAGTTACTGAACAACTTGTGCATTGCTGTACTAAAACTCGAAAAATTTCTATGCAATGACGCGCATTGATTTTATTAACAGCCGATGTGATGTAAACTGGCATTGTCACCACGGTTGAAGCCTCTGCAAGGCGAAATATTTGGTGCTCCAATATACAACGTCAGAATTACAGGGTGTTTGGGATTTGGGATGTTCAGACTCGTCAAGCTGTTTTTTCAATTATAAGCAGACATTTAAACTGAACTACTCGAGGCTAACGGCCCAACAACTAAATTCTGTTGTGGTTCTCTCACCAAATGTAGCGGTTTCTCCTACCCTCCTGCAGCTACTAAGTCGACCAACCACTTACATTCCCACTCCAGACGCATGTCAACATCGTCAAGCCTTCGCCTATGTTTTAGACTTTGTTCGGAAACTTCAGTGGAGATCAGCGATGGGTGGTCGTCAGGTTGCTACTACGCACTGCCGCTTTGGTTTTCAAGGATCCTCCCGTTGGCCTCCAAGGGGTTTGGTCCCTATGCGAATACAGTGCCTCTCCAGGAGAATAATTTCTTCGGCTCGTTCAGTCTTCTTCAATGATCACATGTGCTCTTCGACCTCCAATTTGTCTGACCATGAACGACAAACTCTAGCTGACCTTCGAATGGATCAGTCAATCATCATTCGACCTGCGGATAAGGGAGGCCGTTGGGTCATTATGGATGCGTCACAGTACATGGAGGAGTGTAGTCGACAGTTGCAGGATTCTACATTCTATTCACCAATACCGTCAAGTGTCTCATCGTCATCCTCCGATCGCCTCAGCTCAATCCTCATTGATCTTCACTCAAGGAATTTCATTAACAAGAAGGAGCTAGCTTTTCTACGTCCACCGGATACGTCTCATCCTCGTTGTTTTGGCTTATTACCAAAGCTTCACAAGTCTGTGTGGCCGTCAACTGCTATGCCTCCTGGACGACCGATCATTTCGGATGTCAAAACGGAATCCAGTAATGTGGCCCGTTACATTGATTTCTTTTTGAACCCTTTGGTGCGGCGCATGAACAGTTATTTACGTGATTCTGGACATCTCATAGCAATTTTACGCTCAAATTCTTTGGATAGTGAATCTATTTTATGCTCTTTCGATGTTCGGTCTTTATATACCAACATTCCGATCTCAGAAGGCATCTCACGGGTAGAACGGGCATTCCCCCGTCAGGCAAGGCTTTTGGAGGGTCTTTTGCCAATCTGTATCTCGCTGAATGGGAAGAAGCGATTCTGGGATCTTCAGGGTATCATCCACGCTTATGGGTCAGGTTCCAGGACGACATATTTTTTGTCTGGGACCATGGGCACTCGGCACTGGTCGATTTCCACAACTTCGTGAATGAGCAGGACGTCCACATCCAGGTGGACCTGCAACATAACAGCCATTCTATGAGATTCCTTGACCTTCTCATATATCGCTCACCACTCAACACCTTCGGTCATCAGATCGAGTTCAAGGACACCGACTGTCACAGACTCTTATCTAAGGACTCGCATCATATTGGTCATGTTCATCGATCCGTGATATTCTCGCAGTTGCTACGTCTGGTGACCAAATCGTCAACTTCAACTGACTTTGAGAATGTTCTTTCAATTGTTACTCCTCACTGGCGCTCACAAGGTATTTCTAGATCCTCAATTCGCTCTGCCATGCGACGCGTCTATTGCCTTACTGGTCTCAAGCCGCACTGGTCTCCGGGATTTCGATCTTGTGATGGACAGCGATGCAACTCTTGTCAGTTGGCCTCCAATTGTACAGTCTTCCGCAGCCAGTCCTCAACCATTGTACATCCAATACTTTTTTCTATTACCTGTGCATCCACGAATTGTGTCTATGTCATCCAATGCCGTCGGTGTATGAAGTCCTACGTTGGTCAAACATCGAATCCCTTGAGACAGCGAATTGGTGAGCACATCAGGAGTATCATGGGTGGTGGCGAGGACTCTCATCTTTCTCGTCACTTCCGTGAGCAATGTGATATCTCTGACTTTGCTTTTTTCGGCATCGACCGGGCTTATTCGATTTCAACTCGTCTTGCGAAGGAGTCGAAATGGATCCGGGTGCTTCAGACAATATTTCCTGTTGGTCTTAATGATAGTAGTGGCACTTCCCCTGATTGTGTCAAACTGGTTACGTATCATTCTAACTGCACAGACAGACTCAACACTTTTATTCGGGGAATCTGCAGGGAAGAATCGATTGATGTGCGACTAAGCTATAAGACTGACCGCAACCTCTCTAACCTGCTCAGATAACTTTTGGGCATTGTGTTTTAGCTTCTCTATCCTATTTTATTTGATTATTGCACTTTACTGTATTTCATGTATTCCGTCTGTTATTATTTTCTCTAGTCACTTACCTTGACTTTGTCTTTATTGTACTACTGCATTCATGATGAGGTCTCTATTGTTTTCGCACCGAATTGTGCATGTCACCAATCTAGCAAATGTACAGCATAGACATGAGACATTGCTAGTGACATCGATGTGAATAATCATCATCTGTATACGTTGCTGTAAGTTCTGCAGTACATTCTCTGATGTCATCGTGAAAGCCCGATCAAGGCGAAATATTTGGCAACTTCACAAATATTACTTCGATTTTTTGAAAGTGATTTTTTGTTTTGATTCCGCCGTCTGGGAAGCAGAGAGAGTGGCATGCGTTCTCAACGCCATTCATCATCAAATACTACAGCAAGTGGATTCGCACCCTCCGCTCTATCCGACCTAATGGTCCGCGGCCGGATAAATTTCCGCGGTCTGTGCAGTGTCTCCGACATGACTTTCTTCGCCATAGACAGGGCCTTCTCGGAGCAGACCAGACTTGCCAAGGAGTCCCGATGGATCAATAATCTCCGCACAGTCTATCCTCAGGGCTTGAACGACAATGCTGGTTCAAGGCAAGACTGTGAATTTATTAACTTTTAAATCTGACTGCAACGACCGTCTTACCTCGCTTATTCGTGAGGCTTGCAGCGCAGAGAGCATCTCACTCCGTTTATGCTTCAAGACGGACCGCAATCTCGGCAGCTTACTGAGATAATTTTGATAGTTTCTACATTTACTTTGAATCTTTGTTTGCCCCGCTCGTTTAATTCGTATACTTTAAATTTACATTACTTTGCATTTTTGCTTCATTTTATTACATTTATCTTGTCTTTGTTAATTGAATGTGTGAAGCCTTTGTCTGCGAGTCTATTGTTATTGTCCATTCATGTGGCAGTCATTGTCCGCCAATGCAATGGAATCGCACACTGTCCAGTGCTTGTCACAGACATCCATGTACAATTTCTGTCCATGCTGTTACATAGTGTGTTTCGCAACCAGTGAGAGACTCTCAATCTGCAGTTCATTGTCAATTTCATTTCTAATGCCATCGTCAAAGTCCCTGCAGGACGAAATATTTGGCTGACTTCTACTATTGGGTTTTTTGTATTTCCGATAGAGAGGGGCATGCGAAATCAGCGCTTTTCACCACACACTACTACAGCAAGTGGATTCGCACCTTCCGCTCTATCCGACCTAATGGCCTTAACTGCAATGCTGGTACCACCAACCCCACTTTGAATTTGGTCACTTATCCAGCAGCGTGCACATCTGAGCTCAACAGCGCTATTCGACAAGTCTGTATCAGTATTAGAGACGTTTTCGTCCGTCTTTGTTATAAGACTGACAGAAATCTCAGGTCTTTACTACGCTAGCTTTTTCATTTATTATTATTTGTATTCCTTTAATGTTCTTACTTTTACTTTAACTTTTATGTACCGGCATCATAACGTCAGCCTTTTTTGGCTCCTTGTCAAGCACTTAGAAGCCTTTAGTATTGTGCTATTTGCTGCCCACTTTCTTTGCCCACGGTTCTATTCTGTAAAGTTCATGGCGTCATGGCAGCAGTTACTGAACAACTTGTGCATTGCTGAACTAAAACTCGAAAAATTTCTATGCAATGACGCGCATTGATTTTATTAACAGCCGATGTGATGTAAACTGGCATTGTCACCACGGTTGAAGCCTCTGCAAGGCGAAATATTTGGTGCTCCAATATACAACGTCAGAATTACAGGGTGTTTTTCGCATAGTAGAGTGAGCGGCACGCACTTCTAAAGTGCTTCAAACTAATGTCTACTGCTACTACTTAACTTTTGACGCCATTGATAAAGTTTTCAAGACGAAATCGCGATCTGGCGCATAACTCTTGTTTTCCTCTTGTTAACTCTAGTTTCTTGTTTGACTTCATCGTCGCGGCTTCTCATATTACAATACTACTACTACAGATTGTTTCATAAAAAATGGATCACCCTTAAACATCGCCTTAACTTAAACTTTGTCTAACTCCGCCAAACTTGAACGAATTTCTCTGAAATTTGGAAGATATGTCAGTTGTGCTTACTTATATCATTGTTGGAAATTTCAAGCATGAATATTGAGTTGTTTTCCTGTTATAGAAAAAAAAGTAGTAGATAATTTGATCTTCATTTAGCAACGTTACACAAAATCATACCTCACTCTTATAAAATTACATTTGTTTCCTTTGTTATGTAATATCTTGTTCTACAAGCCAAAAGCTATCAAGCAAAACAAAAATAAAGAAAATCGGTCAATCAGAGCCAGTATTACACCATTATTCATCAACAATAATGTAACTGCTACATGTGATTAACTGGACTTCATGTTCCATAGCTTCCTGACTTCGTTGCGGTGGTGTTGGCAGCACTCCTGATTGCTTTCAGCTAGAAATCTATCTCTTACCGGTTGAAAACAATACAAAGCACTAATGAACAATAAGGAGATCGCATTCACAAAAGGCAAAGTGTCAGCCTTGCTAGAACTAGGGTTTTCTTTGCGAGCTACAAGCAAGCGACTAAATGTCCCTTACACAAATGTGCATCGATGGCATAATGATGACTTTCGACTCTGTCGTAAAGAGGGCTCTGGCCGTCCACGCAAAACATCCAAACGTAGAGACCGCCTAATTTTGAGATTTGTTAAAGTTGATCCAAGTCTCTCGTTAACTGAGATGGCTGCACTAGACTCGTCTATTTCTAAGTCCACTATTCGTAGAAGAGTTATTGAGTCGAATTTCAAGAGCTGTAAGAGGCCCTCTCAGATCGAATTATCAGATCAGCATACAAAAAAGACGTCTAAGATGGGCAATGAGTCATTGTCACTGGCGAAATCAATGGGATCGGTTTGTCTGGTCTGATGAGGCATCAGTCCGTCTGAAGGATAGTGGTGGTCGATTGAGATTATGGATAAAATCTGATCAGGAAATTCCGAGACATTTACATCGTCCCCGGGTACAAGGTGGTGCGACTCTACTGATTTGGGCTGGCATTTGGACCAATGGCCGCTCTGAACTTCACATGCAGAATTCTGAAACCATGAATTCTGAACGCTATGTGAATGTTTTACGAATGAACATTGGCCAATTGCCAGATCAACTTGGTGATCCATCGACTTGGTTATTTATGGATGACAATGCTACGTGACACAGGAGTAGTAGAGTCAACTTATGCAAGTCTCAATTAGGACTTAGGACATTATCTTGGCCAGCTCGTTCTCCTGATCTGAATCCCATAGAAAATGTATGGAGTATTCTAAAACGTAACGTTCGTCGTTCACTGCTACCTACAGATGGCGTATCACAACTTGCGTCACTGTTAAAAAGAGAGTGGAGAAAGTTAGATCAGTCAAAAATCAACGATATCATCGAATCAATGCCTAGACGAATTGGTAATGTCATTGACAATAAGGGTAGGGCCACACAATATTACCTTCTTAAGAACCGTTACTGTATCATAGCTTATCAGATTATATAAGGACATTTAAATATATTAGGGACATGAAATAACATGAAAAATGCATTCTGTAACATACTTATGTTTTATTTAGTCAAATTTTAGGATGATCCACTTTTTATGAAACGGACTGTATATCAACTTCAGCCTCATGAACTTTCAGCGCTATCCTGACCCTGATCGACCTGATTCCGAAATACGTTCACTCCTACGTCTATCCTTGTATGGCAACGACTTCAAATGCAATGATTGCTGGTTTTTGCAAGTGTCGGGCGTGGCAATGGGAAAAGCCTTCGGTGGCTATTTTGCGAACTTGTACCTGGCTGAATGGGAGAATAGCATCATCAGCACTTCACCAACTCGTCCAAGGACTTGGCGCCGATATCAAGATGACATATTTTTTGTTTGGGATGATGGCCCAACCGCATTCAGAGAATGTCATGCCTTCGTCAACAACATAGATCCCAATATACAGGTTGATCTACAAAGCAATCCCGATTCCATGCGGTTCCTGGACCTAACCATCTATCGTACTTCGATTCGTAAGTTGGGATACCGCGTGGGCTTCAAGGACACGGATTGCCATCGTCTTCTCCCCATGGATTCCTACCACGCCAGTCATGTGCACCGTTAGATCTACTACGCCAATAGATCTCTGGCATCTTCTTCCTCCATCAGCAAGATCAGTGTCTGTCTAAGTCATGTCGATTCACGCAACAGATTCATCACTTTGACAACTTCACTGAAGTGCTTTCTCAGCAAATGCCATGTTCTCTTTCAAAACGCTGTGATTTTTGTGATGCTCCCTGGCTTTCCGTCATCATTATCAAATGAAGCTCGTCGCAACCTGCAGGAGTTTTGTGTTTTTATTCGCACGAAGAATCCTTCTCGTTGCATTCCTTTGTCTCCTCCGCATCCTTTCGTTTGTAATGGCGATTCTTGGTCTATGTCTACGAGGGAGTGCATGTTTTCAAGCTTTACCAGGCATTTAAACTAGATTTCCCGACGATACCGGCGCATTTCTTAAGCAGTGTTTTTGTGCTCTCATCAAATGTTACTGTCAGTTCCGATTTACTCACACTGTTTTCTCGCCCTACGACGTTCATAGCTTTACCAACTGTATGTCGACATACTGAAGTGTTTTTGAACTTCGTTGAATTCGTTCGCAAGCTTCAGTGGAGCATCTGCAGCATACGTTTCAATTATCGCCCATCAACCGACTGTCTCAATCTCAGCCACCGGATTGCCTTCAAGGAGACAGCTTGTCATCGCATCTTACCTCGCGCCTCTCATCACACCTCGCACGTTTTCAAGAGTGTGATTTACTCACAATTTTTTAGATGGGCCACTCGCTCTTCTACACGGGAAGATTTCCACGCAACTGCGAGAACGGTATGCTCTAGCTGGAGAGAACAGGGTGTGACACGCTCTGCCATTCGTGGTGCAAGAAATCGGGTCCTAGTTCTGACTAATCTTGGCGCAGAATGGATACAAGGTTTCTCTCGGTGCAATGGCCCTCGTTGTCAAGCATGCGACCTTGCTGTCGAGAAAAGTTTTTTCGCGAAGACAGCAAGCGACCTCTATGCAATTCAGATGAATCTTTCATGCGCTTTGACTTGCTGCATCTACATTATTGAGTGCAAACTATGCGGCATCAAATACGTCAGTCAGAGTTCCCAGCCTCTTAGACAGCGTATTCGCCAGCATGTACGTGCATGCAGTTCTTGGTCGCGATGATGCTTCTCCAGTGGTCCCGCATTTTTCTGACTTCCATTCCGCAACTGACATGTCTTTTTACGCCATTGACCGTTGTTTCTCAACCCAACGAAGACTGATGAAAGAGTAGTCTAAGTGGATCAACAGACTAAGAACGGCCCGTCCTGTTGGACTCAACAAGTCCACCAGTGGTCATTCCAACACAGTCAACCTTGTGACTTTTCATGGGGACTGCACTTCGAGGCTTAATAACTTTATTCGCCAAGCCTGTCGTGAGGTTACTGACCTGAACATTCACTTTTCTCACAGGACTGACCGAAACCTCTTGTCTTTGCTTCGTTGACTTTGCTCTACTTGTTTTACTTCACTTTTTACTTGTTCTGATGTTAACAACATTACTTTTTATTGTACATTCTTTATTTTAGTTATTTACTTACCGGTCTTCTTCGTGAATGGCCGCTTTCATTCAGTCTATTGTTCATTACCGTCATGGTCATCAATCAATACACCGTGTCTTCACTCATGTGTCCGCTAGCATGTGCATGCTGTATGCGTGAAGTGATCACCATTTAAGCTCGATATCTTTAATGCATGCCTTTACTTGTAAATTTGTCACCATTGAGAATGTCACCTGATTTCTGCATCAATTCGTTCCGTGGGATTTAGGCAGAGCGTGTGGCATGCGTCGTCCTTCACAGGGGCGCCGCTTAACTCAACCCTCTACTGCTGGCCCTGTGTCTGCCTGGTCCTCGTCTTCAATCGGTCGCTGTCCTAACTTGACAAGTACTCGCCGTCCGAATAGCATCTCTAACATCAGCCGTGAATCTCGAACTCTATCTTCTGGGCATGCATCAACTAATTCTTCGTCTACCCGTGCATTGATTCCTTCGCTCCATTTTGTTTCTACGAAGGCACATTTTCGAGTGATCAAGTGTCTACATCATTTTCAACAGCTCCGTATTCAACCTCCGCCTTCACTTCTCCGAACCAGGGACAAGCTTGCTGGCTTCCTAACTCCTGCTTTCCCGTCATGCGATTTCAGGCGTTCAGCCTCCTCCTTGGCACAGTTGTGGATGGATTCTAGCTTTGCCGCCTTAAAGCAGCACTACCACGATGTGTTGGAACAGACCCTGTCCTTCATGCGTGATACTGCACTGCCGTCCTCTCTTTTGGACTCATCAGTGTCACTTGCTTGTTACTGGGCGAGACAACAGTTGGGACGGAAACTGAAGAATGAGGTCTTGGATGGCGCACTTTCGACTATTCGTCAGAATCAACTCCTCTGCGAAAGCGATCCGTCCACTTACTCCAACACAGTCGCTCCTTCTGAAACAGCTACTGTCTCCACGGATCGACCGGATTCCGAACCATCTTCAGACACCACCGGACCCACTCTATCATCACATGTGTCTCCGTCTGCGACTGCAACTCCTGCAGCTCACGTGCAAGTTCAGTAATGGGCAAAAGACCGTTCCAGGACACCATAAAATTCAAAAAATAGTATCTTTAAAAACGACATAAATTCATGAATTTTGACCCTTTTTCAGGTTTTTAAGACCTAAATTCATGAATTTAGTCGTTTTTAAAGATACCGATTTTTCAAAAAATGGTACTTTTTAAATGGTCTAAATTCATGAATTTTGGTCATTTTTCAGGCTATGAAGACCTAAATTCATAAATTTAGGCGTTTTTAAAAATACCCAATTTTTCAAATTTTTCAAAATCTCAAATTTGAGAATTACAATTTTAACTCCCAAAATCATGACCGTTCCAGGACACCGAAAATCATAAAAGTTAAGAATCTCAAATTTGAGAATTACAATTTTTACCTTGAAAATCATGACCGTTCCAGGACACCGAAAATCATAAAAGTTGAGAATTTCAAATTCATGAATTTTATCCATCTTTCAGGTTTTTAAAATATATCATGTGACTAATAATATTTCTTTAAAAATGGAAGAAACAAAAGTGGATGAAACAAAAGTGGAAGAAACCGCAAGAATATATCCTTCGTTATCTCAGTTAAAAATAAGTGAATTGAATAAAGAAAAACACAAAGATAGAGTACGTTATATGAAAGATAAGGAATCTCAATTATTATTAAGATTAGAGCATTATAAAAAATTAAGAAAGAGATGGACTAAAGTTAAGAATGTAACACAAGGAATTGGCATATTCTTAACAATAAGTTTAGGTGCTTTAACAATTGTTATATCTTCAGGGTTTAGTAATTCCAGTAGTTGCTACAGCTTTAACAGGTACGGATGTTTTTGCAACTTCACTTGTTACAATGTTAGAAAAATCTTTAATATCAAAGAAACGAAAATCATTAAAAACTAAGCATTTACATATTAAAGAAGTTTATGACAAATTACACTACTACTTTCAAAGAGTATGTGATGATAATGTTATTACGTTAGATGAGATTGAAAAATTTGATCAAATAGCTAATGAAGTAAATCAAATATCATTTCAATTACAGTCAGAAAAAGTTGATGATAAGAATAAACAGGATGATAAGAATAAACAGGATGGCAAAATTTCGAGTGATGGTAAAATTTCTAATGAAGAAAATGATAAAATTTTTTAGAAGAGCTAAAAACTTTAAGCGAAAATTTAAGCAAAACTTTATTAAACAAAACTTAAAACGAGAAAACTTTAAACGAAAAGATGTCAGACAACAAAACAATAAAAAAATAATTTGTTCAGTAAAATGTTTTTGCTGTATTCCAATGTTACCACAAAATTCAAATATTATATTTTAAAAATGGATAAAATTAGAGCTGATAATTTTAAAAGAATAAAACAATTAGAAGAGTTAATAAAACAAAGAAATATTATGAAAGAAAATCATCTTCAACATAGAATGATAAAAGCTGGTATTCAATCTGATATGTTTGAAAAAATGCAGCAAACCGAGCAAGTAAAAACTGATTTTGAAAAAACTATGAAACCATTTAAAACTCTTGAAAAAGAACTTGCAAATAATGATAAACAAATTAATATAACAGATCCAGAGCACAAAACTGTATTAGATGACTATGGATTACTAGAATCAAACATTAATAAGAAATTACCAAAATCTATGCAATTTGAACATTCTATCTCATTTATAGATGGAAAAACAATACCTAGATTTTATCTCGGACAAAAAGAAATATTTCCACAACCTTTTCGAGGTTTAACTTTTTCACCAGATAAATCTCCTTTTAATTTAGATAGAAATTTTGTTGATCTTTTAAGAGGAGCAGATTTAAATAATTATGCTGTAGAAGATCTCATAAAATCTAAAGCTATGTTAGATAGAGTTGGTGCAGTAAAATCTCTTAGACGTTATAAACAATTAGAAAATTTATTATCAACAGGAGTTAAAGTAGGAAAAGGTTTTAAAACTGAAACAACTGTATTTTTACCAGATGATCCACAAGAATTACTAAATAGATTAAATATTTTAATATCGGCAATAAAAGAAGGACATAATTCTAGTTTCAATGAAATTCATGCTATATTAAAAAGACTGTTAGAAAAGAAGATTCTAAATGAAGAGGATTATAAAAGTGTAGCTGAAATATGTTGTTGTTTTTAATTTTTTTATAAAAAAATATTTATTCAAAATTTTAACTAAAAAATGTGTTCAGCAGATTTAGACAAAATTAATAATCATTTAGAAAATTTGACAGAGATTTTGGGTTCATCAAAATTTAGTACGACGTTAAAAATTATAACAACTACTTCATCACACACTTGTAATTTAGAACCCATTCTACATTTGGAACAAAATAAAAATTATCAAATTGCATTGACTAGTTTCTCTACATTTAACACTATTCAAAACGTTATCAAAGATGTGAATGATCAATTTAGATATTCTACTGATAAAGGCAAAACGTGGAAAGTACTAACTTTTCTTCCTGGTTCTTACGAAGTTGAATCAATATCAAATGAAATTAAGAGACATTTAGGTATACCATTTAAAGATAAGAAACAATTACATTTTGCAGTTGAACCGGCAGTTAATAAATTTTCTCTTACTTTAGACGAAAATCATCAAGTTGATTTTAATCATGATAGATCATTGTCAAAGCTATTAGGATTTAATAAACAAACCTATAGTCAAGGTTATCATTTAGGTGAGAAGATTCCAAAAATAACTGAAATAAATTCAATTGTTGTACATTGTGACATTATTGAAGGAGGATATATAAATGGTAAATTGTCAAATTTAATATTCAGTTTTCCAGCTTTTACTGTACCCATTGGTTATAGACTAAATGTATTTCCCCGAACATTAATATATTTCCCTATTACAAGAAAAACCATTAACAACATTAACATTAGAATCACTGATGAGAAAGGACAAGAAATAAATTTTGGAGGTGAAGAGATTATGATAGATCTTTTGGTTCGGGAGGTATAAACTCCCGTTCGGGAGGTATAAACTCCCACGCGAAGCTAGAGAAGTTTAATTTTCTTCTTATTATTATTATTCTTCTTTAGAAACAAAAAATTAAAAAATTAAAAATAAAATTTTTTAATTAAAAATTGAGTGAAGTACTACCATTAAATAAAAACAACTTAAATTTAATCATCATCCAAATTTATCTAATAAAGTTTTGTCAGTTATTTGTGGAAGATCAGGATGTGGAAAAACGTATCTATTGTTTAAAATTTTAACGACTCTAAATTTTTTGGATTATAACAATCTTATAATTTATACAACAACAGCAGAACAACCCGTCTATCAATTTTTAAAATATGGATTTGAAAATAATCTTAAAAAAACAGCAATTGCTTCATTATTCAAAGAATATGAAAAATCTGAAGATGAAGAAGAAATAAGTTCGTGGTGTGAAGAAGCAGCAAAAAGTAGTCAGCTAGTAGAATCCAATAAAAATAAGCATATAAAGATACAATTAATAGATGATAGTGATAATATGCAAGATCCTAGTAAACTAGATAAAACAATGAAACATTGTGTAATTTTTGATGATTGTGTTAATGATAGAATCAGTCAGTTCAGAGAAATTATTTCACAAGAGGTAGATATAATAACTGCAGTGTTTTTTATTTAACACAAAGTATGTATTCATTAGATGGAAGTGTTATTAGAAAGAATGCAAATATATTTATACTATTTGAAATAAATGCAAGAAACTTAAGTGATTTGTTAAGAGATTTTTGCGTAAGAAATAAAGATGAATTTAAGCATTCGTGTAATAATGCTTGGTCAAAAGATTATGGCTTCATTACAATTAATATTGATAAAAAAATTCATGAAAAGTTATCGAACAATTGTTCTCTGACTGAAAGTCGATAGAAGATTTGTTTACTGAGTAATAAATAATAAAATTTTTATTCTAGACTGATTTAAATAATAAAAAAATTTTTTCTAGACTGATTTAAATAATACAAAATTTTTCTAGACGGATTTAAATAATAATAAATAAACTTTAAAAAGGTGAAGTAGTTATTCCATCAGGCAAAATCTTTCTATTATCATCAAATGGATCTAATGCTAATTTATGTTCTTTTTTTAAATACATTTTATGTTTCTTTGAATTAAGTCTATAATTACATGCTGTTTTTATGCATTTTATAATCTTGAAATGTTATTTGATTAGCCACTGATGCCTTTGAAATTCCTTTTAATGTTTTATGTGTTTTAATATTATTAGTTGTATTATAACAATAACATTTAGATTTTAAAAATATAGCTTCTGTTATGAAATCTTCATTTCCTTCTAGTTCATCTTTTACTTTACATAAATCAGAAGGATGAATGATATCTTTTATTTCATCTATTTCTTTAACAAGCGTAGAATTACACGGTACTGTTAATTCTAAGAAAACGGAATCCGTATCTGTAAAGTGTAATTTATAGTTTTTGCCATAAGCAGGTGCTAAATAATCATATATAAATTTATACATAAATAGTTTAGCTAATTCTAATATAGTGAATCCAATAAAATTAAACTTATCATGTTTTACGCTAATTCGACGTAAATGTACAGCACATAGTTCGTCACTAAATCTAGTAGTTCTTTTATATGTAGGTTCCTTGTTAAATTTTGAAACCTATCTTTATCATAAACTATTTCAATATTTTGTCTATTACGCACATTTTCTAAAGTCTTACCATAAAATGCATTATTCATTAATTTGAAGAACACGTTTCCAAAATCATCTTTATTTCTTTTAGCTATTTTACGTTTTTCAATATTGAACTCTATATGATTTTTTAACCATTTAGATTTTTGATAAAATCGTTTTCGATGTATTTTGGTGAGAATCATTCCATGTTCTAAATACCAATCTAGCATTCTTCCTTCAACAACATACTTTCCTTTATTACTTTGTGTTAACATAAGTTTTTTTGTTGGTCTGTATTTCTTAGGAATTATAGATTTTTGATAATCTGAAAAATCTTCTATATTGGGAATTTTGTTTTCGGGACAGAAAGGAAAATATTTTGTTTTATCTTTTATTTCATCAGGGTATACTAAATCAACTTCATATCTATAACCATGATTATAATTTCCATCATATGTTTTTTGATAATCTAGAATATTACACCATGACATTTCACCTGTTGGTAATTCTTGTATCATGCAAGAAGAATATAAGCTATTAAAATCATAATATAACAAATAGTTTTCTCTCATGATTTCATCAACTGCTGCTTGACTCTCTTCATTTGATATAAGTCCTTCTATATTTTGATTAAACAATTTTATAAACTGATCACTTTCTTCTGGAGATAAAGGTTTCATTATTCCATAATCATCAGGATTTACTTTTTTATTGTAACACTGTACATAACGATTACCTAAAACTGATGAAACTCCACCTCTAATTCCAGATTCAAAAAATAATAATTTATCATATGTATTTTCTTTATAATGTTTAAGTTTAACATTTGTATGTTTTAATCCTGCTAACCATGTTAAACCTGGTGTAGAATAACAATAACATGGATCTATTCCGTAATATTCGAAACACATGTCACGAAAGTTTTCAAAAAGATCAGCTAGTATTAATACATCTATCTGAAGATATTTCATTGTATAATCATACATTGTTTTACAATTTAACTCTCTCCAATTTTTTTCAGCTTCTGCATAATCTTCTTCAGATAATTGTGATTGTTTTAATGTTGATTTAAATTTATTTATTGGAGGAAGTTGTTTTTCTTCCATAATTTTATTCACAGAATTAAAATCTCCAGTTAAACCAGTCTTCGACTGTGAACCACAGGTTAAATATTCATACTGAAATATTCCTTTTAAAGGTTTTAAATTATATTTATTTAATATTTTACATTGTTCAGGTTTCAAAGTTTTTCCCATAACATCTAATGAATAAGGAGTAAAAAATCTAAATGCATCTAAAATTCTAATACAACCTAATTGCATTGAAAAATATTCTTCTTCTGTTTTACATAGTACATTTATTTGTTGTTGTTGTAATTTTTCAGATGAAAATAAATCTTTCATTACTAGATGGAAATCATATTTAGAACCATTGTAGAAATATGGAGGAACAAAGTTATATTTAAATTTATTAGCATTAAGATTACAAGAATTATGTGCTGCACCTCTATATAATCCATTTAGATGATCATGATCTTTTACCTTATCAAGATATCTACCTTTGCCATTTTTATAATTTTTTGTAAATTCTTTTCCACAGTAATAACAATTTGTTTCATTAACAAAATTAATTTTTTCTTCATCCGTTAATGGAATCATTGGTATATTTGTTTCAAGCAATTGTGAAAAACGTCCTTGTAATTCTTCTACTTTCTTTGTAAACATTTCTGAACTATCTTCACCATAGTACTGAAAATATTCTGATTTAAATAATTCAGGATAATTTGAATGAATGTACATTCCCCAACATAATGATTTTTGTTCAAATAAATATTTTTCTTTACTTTGTTCAGCTGCACTCTTTTCATATTTATAAACCAAAGGTTCTAGGGCTTGGCCCGTACCATTTTCAGAATTATCATTTTCAGAATCGGGCGAAGCCCTAGAACCTTCGGTTCGATTTTGTCATATTAACATTATATGCTTCAAAATCACAATAAATAGTAAAGGGTACTTTATTTTTAAAATACCATTTATTATATTCTAAATAACCATCTTTAGGAAAAGTATTTTCAACTGCTTCATTTTGTTGACAATTCTCCAAATGTCTATTCCTTTCTTCTAAAGTTCTAAAACTTGTCATACATTGAAGACAAGGAAAATTTGTATTATCTGAAGTTTTTGTAAATATAGAAACATCTTTACACAATATAAAATGACCCTGATAATATAATATATTCGCTTGTGCTGGTTGCTTTGTTTGTTTTAATTTTTCAAATTTATCTTTATATATTTCATGTGTTTCATCAATTTGTCTTTGTAAATCTTTTTCAGACTGATGATAATTTTGATTTAACATTTGTAGCTGATAAATATATTCTTTATCATATTGTTCTTTATATTGTTGTTGACATTTTTTTAAACATTCATTTGATGCTTCATTATTTAATTCTTTATTGTCTTCATTTAATTCTTGAATCGTTTCTATCTTATTTTGATATTTATGGTGATATTCTTGTACTAATATTTTTGATTGTTGTTGATAATCTGTTTTACATTTTTGTAAAATTTCATTTAAAGTTTGTAAGTTTTGTTGATATTCTAAAGATAAAGATAAATAATCGGAATCATAATCATAATTATAATTACGTCCTTTATAATTATTATGATTAATCATTATTGGTGATAGTGTTTTAACAATTTCAAATTTTTCAGTACATATTATACTTCCTTGGTAAAAAATATTATGATGCATGTAATTTCCGCTATCATTATATACTATTTCTGATTGACATAAATTTTTATTATTCAAATAAAATTTTTTTGAATCTGAGTAAAATGGAGTAATTTTACCAATAGAAACATAATTCACATTTAATTCAAAAACATTTACTTCAATTAAAGTTTTATTCTTTTTATGAAACTTTATTAACCTATTATAATCATATGGAAATTCATCTAAACCATCCGAAAGATCAAATTCCTTTATATATTCTTCTTTATTATAATGACTTAGTCTTTCTTTATGATATTCTGCAGGATGTAAATGTGCTATAATACTCCACAGAAAACAATAATCATCTTCATTTTTTATGTTGATTATTTGTGGTGAACTGAAAGGTAAAGGAACATAACTACCACCAGTATTATTTTTATATTTATCAATTACTATTTTCTTAGATAGTATTTTAACAAATCTCCAACCAGATTCACGTAACTGGGCTTCAATTATACAATTTTCTAATTTAAGTATCATCGATTCAAATATGGGTTGTATTTCATTTACATTATGAATTTCTTGTGAATTTGTAAAATGTCCTTGTATTATTTCTTCAGGAATTCCATCAGGTCCATTTTTTGTATAAAGTACTTCTACATTCATATAACATTTGAAAGATTTCTTAAATATTTTATAAAAGTTTGTTAATACATTATAAAAAGTTTCATCGGTTTCATTATGTTCAACGGGCGAAGCCCTAGAACCTTCGGTTCGCACAGACTGATTAAATAAATATTTTATATCTGTTACAGCTTCATCAAATTAATCTATTTTGTTAAATTCATCAGTATCGCTAAATAAATATCTTCCATCTGGTACGGTCGAAGCCCTGGAAGACATCTCCGATGTCCCGTGTACATGTTCATCTTCCCTATTAAAAACTTTTTTGTATTCCGAATGTGAATAATCATCAAACATTTTTTTAACTTTTATATCAGTAGGTAATGTTTCTAGATAGTTTTTATAACTATTTAATTTTAATATATTTCCTTCATCAACTCGATCTACATTTTGTAAATGCAATTTACTATTTAAATGAGATTGATAACTTCTTTTTGTTTGCAACTTTTTTTACATAAGACACAATAAAACTTGGTATTTTCCATTTTTTTATTTTTTAAAGAAAAAATTGTGTTTTAATTTTAGATATAAACATTCTAATAACAAGGTCTTGAGAGTTATTATATATTATTATATATTTCACGTTCTTAAGTTATTTTATTTTCTGTATCACATTAAGTTTTATCATATAATGTTTTATCATATTAAGTTTTATCATATTAAGTTTTATCATATAACGTTTTATCATGTTAAGTTTTATCATATTAAGTTTTATCATATAACGTTTTATCAAAAGATAATTTAAATTTATTTTCACTAACTATTGATTCTTCATCATCATCATCAATTGATTCTTCATCATCATCATAAATTGATTCTTCAACGTCATTAATTACACTTTTTGGTAGAGGATGCCATTCCCTGATAGGATACCATTCTCTTATTGGAATATCTAACTCTAAATTACATTTTTTATCTGATAATAATATAATAGAGAAAAATATTAGTCTTTGATCTCTTTTGGAAAATTTAATAACACCACCATAATCTGAATCACTTTTAGTTTTTATTAAAGATGATAAAATTTTAAATTGATTAGATGTAAATCCTAATTTAAATTTTGTAGACCCGACACATAGTTGTCTAACAGTATCTTCAACTATACCATCATTATTATTTTCAATTGTAAGAAAATGAAATTTAGATAAATTTTGATTATATGTAGTATTAATATCATGTACATCAGTATGAGATATAAATTTTTCTTCACTTAAATTTTCATAATTACTAATATTTTTATAATCTTTCTTTACCATTTACACCTTTTTCAGATGTTTCAGAATCATCATTTATATTATCATCATCTATATTATTATCATTATTATTATAAGATTCTTTAAGATCGGGCAAAGCCCTAGAACCTTCGGTTCGTTTATTGTTATTGGATTCTTTTAAAATATTATGATTATGATTATGGTCATTGTTAATAGTATAAGGTGTAGTCCACATATAAATTTTCTCTTGTTGAGCTAAACCATTTATATAAGATTTTAACAAATTAATATTTAAGTTTGAATATAATCCTATATATGTATCATCATCATATCTTTGTGGCATATCAGAAATTTCTTGTTTATAAATTGTGTCTCTATAATAAACTTGACATAATAATTCTTCGTTATGCTTTTTACTCTCTATATGAATATTATATTGGTCTTGTTCATCAACAAATAATCTTATTTTTTCTTTGGAAAAAGATTTTGATTTTTTAACTAATTCTTTAATATTGATATAATTAATAATTTTAGTTTCTATCCAATCAGTATTACTAATTGGTAATACTGCTCTAATAAAACCATAAACATTATTATGACCTATTATAACCATATTTTCTTTATTCAATTCTACATATGCAACATCATTATATTTACTTACAATCTCCATAAATTTAATAAATGGATCTCCTGGGAAAATACAATAGTTAGTTTCTATAGAAGGTAAACCTTTAGTCTGTTCTCTAAATATTTCGGCTTGTAATTCAAATAAAATATTAATATCTATACATGAATTATTATTATTATTATTATCAAAACATTTATTTTCAAATCCCGTTGATCTCGTCGAATAAGAAGAACAGGATGATGCGGACGAATATAATTTTTTTAAATTTGCTTTTTCTATTTTTTTTTATTTTATTAGACAAAAATTTTATTTTTTTTCTCATTATATAAAAAAATTACTTTTTTATTGTTTTAAAAATGATGTTACCAAATGTTGGTGGAGGTGCATATATCCCGAATAATCGTGAATTAGAAATAGAAATAGAAAATTATATCATGAAAACTGGAGACGTTTTATCTGGTCCATTGCATCTTTCTATTCTTCCGCAACAAAATACAGAGTTAACAAATAAACAATATGTTGATACACAAATCAATGACTTAAAAGAAAAATATATAAACGATGTTTTGGTTCCACTGATGAATGAATTAAAGTTGCTTAAACTTAATGACAAATCATTAAACGAAAAATTGTTTAAACTTGATAAAAAGGATAGATAGCTAGAAGCAGATATAGCAAAACTTTTTAAAAAGATTTCAGAACAATCACAAATTTTAATATTACTTTCTTTAAATTTGAAATCTGCTGTCATTAAAAATAAACATCAGATACAACTATTGAAAGAACAATTAGAAGATGAAATAGAAAAGCTACCTGAAAGAATTAAAAAAAATTAAAGCAGTTACAAACTACATTCCAAAAAAGTGTTGATGAATTGAGTTCTAAAATTACACAACAAATGAAAAAGATGAATAGAATAATAAATGAAGTAAATTCACTTAATGAAAAAGTTGATAAAATGAAAACTCTTAAAATCAATTTAGAAAATGAATTAAAGAAAAATTTACAAGAAAACTCTAAAGAAAATAAAGAACAGTTAGATTCTGTTAAAAGACAATTAGATGTTCTTAAAATTAAGTTAAATGCTCTTAAAGCGGCGTTGAAGATGAATCAGGAGAAAATGCAAGTTAATAGAAAAGAAATTAAAGTACATCACACGCTACTTGACGCAATAGATAAAGTGCAACAGACAATTAATAAAGTTATCTCGAAGTTGTTGGACATTCACAAACGTAAATCTTGATCGGACCAAAGGTCCTCGAGGGTTTAGCCGATCGGACCAAAGGTCCCCAGGTTACTAGCCAATCGTAAATATTTTTCCTAAAAGTCAAATTTATTCCTAAAAAATGCCTATAATTTATGAACACAATCTTAAACATTTTGCTTCAAATCAAAGAATTGCTCATGAACCACGTATGAATCCTGTTTATCATTATGATAATATAGAAACAGTTCACACGGAAGGAGCTGGCATCTTTTCTGGTATTGGAAGTATCGTTAACTTAATTAAAAATAATAAAGATTTGATTACATCTGCTGCAAAAGGAGCAGCTGCTATAGGTAGTACAGCTAGTGCAATATCAAATGCTGTTAAGTCTCAAAACGAATTAAAACAACTAGAAGCTATTCGTCAACTTAGGAATGATTCTGAAGAACTAAAAAATTTAAAAAAACTTTCAGAGGAAACAAAAAACAAAATTGCTAACATAGCTGTGGGGGAAACCTTGAGGAGCGGAGCTCCGTCTGATAGTAAACATAAGAAGAAATCAGGCGAAGCCATAAAACGTTCAATTGAAGAAATAAGAGGTAATGGTCTAGCAAAATTCTAAAATATATTTTTTAGTAAAATTTTTTTAAGTAAAATTTTTTAATTTTTTTAGTAAAATTTTTTTAGCAAAATTTTTTTTAGTAAAAAAATTTTTTCTGTGTGTGAGAAAAAACAAAAGTCAAATTATTTTTTATAAAAATATCTTTGCTAATTGAAAATAAATTTGAATTAGATAAACCACCAGGTGTTAGTTATAATCAAAAAAAGAATGACTATATAAGAATTGCTATGAATCCCGGATCTTCTAGTAGAGTAAATATTGGAGGTGATTTAATTTTTGAAGTTGATAATCAACAAAGTTATTTATATTTATCGGATTCGTTTTTACACTGTGAATATTCTTTATATAGTGATAGCAATTTTACAACACCATTACCAGATACCGATAATATTGCACTAGAGAATAATTTTTTTCCAAGATTATTTACACAAATGCGTTTAGATGTTGCAACTCAAAATATAGAAACAATAAGTGATTCTCCAGGTGTAATTGATACAATGCCTAGATTTGTAACAATTGGTGAAAATAACAGAAAGTATGAAATCGAAGGTTGGTTTCCTGATACTAATGATGGTATAATTGTTGATGATTTAACTCACGCTGGAACAGATGCAGCAGGAATTGCGAAAGATGTAGAAAATATTGCAAATCATTTAAATAAAACAAATAATAGTGCAATAGTTGCAAACACTATTGCAAAAAGATTAAATACTAACAAACCAATTCCAGTAAATTTTCTAAAGCGTACTGCTAGTTCAGTAACTTTTTCCGAACAAAGATTTAACTGGCATTTTACTAGAACTGCGAATACTCCAAGATATTTATTACTAACATTTCAAAGAAATAATTCTCCAAGTTTTGATAAGAACAACAATCTTTTTCATATTAATACAATTCGAAGTTTACAAGTTTCATTAAATCAAACCCGATATCCAATTGATCCATTAAGATTCGATGATACCAATAATCAATTTATGGAAGGATATGATTCTTATCGAAATCTTTGTATAGAATTTGGAGTTGAACCACAATTAACTCCTGGAGATTGGAGACATTTATATCCTGTTTTCTGTATCGATTTAAGTGCACAATCTGAAGATACTATCAAGACTGGTTGTGATGTAACAATTAATATTGAAAAGAAAGATTCCACAACTTCACTGATGGCTTATGGTTTATTGCTAGAAGATGTAAAATATTCTATTGAAATTCTTAATGGAAAGATGGCTAGGATAAGTTAATTAAGTCCTTAGATTAAATTTTTTTAGTAATTAGTTATAAATTATTTTTGTAACTAAAATAGATTAAAAATTTTTGGTAACTTAAAATTTATTCATAACTAGAATAGATTAAAAAAATTCTTAGATTAAAATTTATTCATAACTAGAATAGATTAAAATTTTTTGATAACTTAAAATTCTTTTATTAAAAATGTCGCAAGCGAAAAGTAATAATAATAAAACTGTTGAATTAAAATTACGTAATATTGTTGACAAAAATACACGTAAAACTATTACGATTAACAAAAAAAAAGTATTACATAAGTAAACCAATGATAGAGAATATTCAATTACAAGAAGAAAAGAATGGTGGAATTCTCCCATTAATTCCACTAATAATAGGAGGCATAGCAGCAGCAGGAAGTGTTGCAGGTGGGACAGCTGGTATTGTCCAAGCAGTAAATAAAAATAAATCAGAGAAGGCAGCATTAGAAGAACAAAAACGTCATAATAGAGAGTTAGAGAAAGTTGCTAGGGGTGAAGGAATAGTAGATAATTTTATTAGTAAATTAAAATTAGTTGATGAAGGAAAACGAGTTCTTAAAAATATTCTCCACAATGTTGATAATTTGATTGAAATTAAAGAAACAAAAGATGGTTCTGGAATATATCTAAGTCCTAGTATGATAAGGTAATAACCTCAGAACCTTTGGTTCTATCGGCTAAAGCCTCAGGACCTTTGATCCGATTCGGTAAAACTTTTATTTTATCTTTTAAAATTTTTTTATCTTTAAAAATGGATTCCGCAAATTCTACAAATTCTGAAAATTTAATTAAATCAAAAATTGCTAATTTAGATTTACTAAATTGTCTATTACACAAAAATGAAAACTCAAATTGTAAAATTTATGAAGGTAACGACATACAAAAAACATTAGAAAACTTTCCTGGATTTATTTGGAGTAAATATTCGAAAGAAAAAGATCTTCCTGGTCATTCATATACCGGTCCAGGAACTCGATTAGATATAAGACTAGATGAGAATAATAATCCGAAACCAGGTGAAGAACCAATAAATAGAGTGGATGCCGCCGCTTATAGACATGATTTAGCTCATCGAAATCATGACCTAAGATCTCGTCATGCAGCTGATAAGAAGATGATTCAAGAATTACATAGCATTAAAAATCCTACATTTAGTGAAAAAATTGAAAGAATGTTTGTTAAGAAAGCTTTACTAGCTAAAATATTATTCGGTGAGGGTTTAAATGAAACGACAGCAAAGCTGTCTGAGAGCAACGCTCGAACCTACGCGTCTGAAATTCATAGGGAATACAGAAGGCCTAAATATTTATTGAAAGTAAAAGTATTTAATAAAGATGATATTTGGAGTGCTGATCTTATTCATATGCCGAATGAAAGAGGGTTTAAGTACGCATTGACCGTTATAGATTTATATACACGATACGCTTGGGTAAAGCCTTTAAAAAATAAAAGTGGTCTGTCAGTTAAATATGCGTTTGAAGAAATCTTTAAAGAAAGTAAGAGAAAGCCAAAAAAATTGTTTGTTGACAAAGGGTCGGAATTTTATAACCCAAACGTTCAGCCACTATTTGAAACAGACGAAAGTCATCGCCAAGGCTCAGTTTATTCAACTGAAAATGCAGGGAAGGCCGTAGTGATAGAAAGATTCAATCGGACGTTAAAAAATAAATTATTCAAGAAATTTACTGAGCAAAGAAATCAGAAATGGTTGAAGATATTACCAGGAATTGTAGAAGAGTACAATAATAAAGTTCATTCTGGTATTGAAGAAACCCCAAAGAATGCTTATGACGACCCTGATTTGATAAGAAAAAAAACATTCGAGAATAATTATTCGAATGGGAGTAATCCGAATTTGCAGAAACTTAAGCCGAAATTTAAAATTGGTGATAGAGTTAGAATATTTAAGTATAAGAATAAATTTGAAAGGGGCTTCGTCGGATACTGGACGAAGGAGATATTTGAAGTTTGTAAAATAGACCAAACTTATCCGATTACTTACGAAATCAAAGATTTAGATGATGAAAATATCAGAGGCCGATTTTATCAAAATGAATTACAACGAAGTGATTTTTAATTATCATTATCATTACTATTGGAACTAACGTTCCGGGAATTAAATTCCCTTGTTCAATTCTAACATAATATCAAGAAATGGTACTCTTTTTTGTAATTTAAATAAATTATAAAGACATAATTGACCACAGTTAGTAGTTCCTGGTTTTTGAATTTCAAATGTATTATAAGTTCCATTGCCAAGTAATTTTTTACTTCATTTGTTGGAGGCAATCCATAAGAGTCAAAATAGTAATTATCTCCACTTTTATTAGACATACCTGCAGACCAATGTACACCTTTTTGATCTGACGTATGAAGATTTGTTATGAAATTTATAGTTATTGTTGGCTTATTTTTTAGGAATTGTAATTCGTCTATCATCAATATGTGAAAATTCTTTATTCCCAATTGATTTGCGATTTTCTTTAAATCGAAATTTGTAGCTGTTTGCGTTCCATATAATTTCAAAAACTCTTACCCCTAGAAGTCAGAAGGGAGGGGGTATTGATTTAAAACTGTTCTCTAATGATGACTTTCCTTACTACTTAGTCAGAAGGGAGGGGGTATTGATTTAAAACTGTTCTCTAATGATGACTTTCCTTACTACTTAGTCAGAAGGGGGGTAATGATTTAAAACTATTCTCTAATGATGACTTTCCTTACTACTTAGTCAGAAGGGGGCATTGATTTAAAACTGTTCTCTAATGATGACTTTCCTTACTACTTATTCGATTTTGAAATCATTTAATTTAATCTAAATTGAAAAGGTACATTTGTAAAAGATCGGTTTATTAGCGGAGTTAGTGTTTCGCACATCTTTTATCAGTAGTAATTCATCCCTCATCAATATGTGAAAATTCTTTATTCCCAATTGATTAGCAATCTCATTTAAATCGAAATTTGACGTGGTTTGTTTGCCGTATATTTTTAGGAAGTCTCAAATGTTACTCATTTTAAATGAAATAAAATGTCTTGTTTAACAATGTTCCATTTTATTTTTATGAACTCTCATTAAGAGGATATTGTTTGTTTTATCTGTATTAAGACAATAGCAACATCTGTTACCACATTTCTTAAACGGCATGATTGTTTTAGGGGATTATACGGGTTGTCCATTCATAACATAGCGTTAATAACATAAAAGCAATCTATTAATTCATTCTCTGCTTTGAGGGAATATTCTGTTGCTATAGCAATCATTCAATACAATATCGCAGTATCGATAGTCGAGACCGACTGTCGAACCAAAACCGCAACTTTTATGGTTTTGGTCGGTGATCTGGCTCGCGTTTTGGTCGATGAAATGATTTACAATGCGGTGCAATTTCCCCATTGTCATTCAAGTACATTTAATCATACGCGTCATGTCATACCCGTATGTTGTCAAGCAAACTTCATACACCTACAATGCCGCTTTGCTTAGATCACCATTCATAATTTTCACTTGCACAACACAATTCATAAAACGTGTCACATTACAATCTTAGTTTAAATCTTATCATCACAATGGTTGGATCTACTGAAAGATCTGTTCGATTGGAGACAAAGCGGAGAAGAATTCAGAAGTTAACAAGAGAAATCATACATCTGCAAGCACAAAGTAAAATATTCTTACACTTCGATATGAGAAGAATTTTTGAATACATCGGAGACTCGCACATCAATTATAGGACATGATTTAAGAAAGAGAAAAAATTGTAATTCTCAAATTTGAGATTCTTAACTTTTATGATTTTCGGTGTCCTGGAACGGTCATGATTTTGGGAGTAAAAATTGTAATTCTCAAATTTGAGATTTTGAAAAATTTGAAAAATTGGGTATTTTTAAAAACGCCTAAATTTATGAATTTAGGTCTTCATAACCTGAAAAATGACCAAAATTCATGAATTTAGACCATTTAAAAAGTACCATTTTTTGAAAAATCGGTATCTTTAAAAACGACTAAATTCATGAATTTCTTCTGTTGCGCCGGTTGCTCTGGCCTGAGGCTCCGCTACGTCTCGTACCTCCGCGGTCATCACTTCTCATCAGCTTTCCACCACTGAATCGCCATTACTGCCTGCTTCGGTGCATGCTGCTCCTACCTGCCTCGTACTGGGCGATAGCAACTTGAGTGATTTCAGCGATGCACGTTGTCGAGTGATTGCCCTCACCAATGGTCGATTATCTGCTCTTCGTTCTCACCTTGCTCATTTGCCTCCAGATGACAGCATCACGAAAATTTTCGTTTGTTTAAGACTACTTGACCGCAGCAATCGCTTTGTGACCAACTTCTCAAACATAAAGAGTCTTCTTAGCCGTTGTAACTGACTTTTCAACGTTTCCGCCATGTTTGCTTTGCTCACTGGCTGCCCTGATGATTTTTCGACATCTGATCGAGCAGCATTACATGAGTCATCTTCTGCCCTGCGAAACAAACATCCTTCCAACAGCATTATCTTTGCGGCGCCGTTTCCTTTCGTGAGTTTCGGCAATATTTGGTCTCCGGCTACGAAACAACATGTCTACCAGAAAATAATCGCCCATTTAAACTAGACTTCGGGAGGCTTACGCCCCACGTGCTGTCTGCTACCTACAACCTCTCCTGCAGCGTGAACACGTAATTCCCTTTGTTATCTCTTCTGTCCCACCCGCCGAAATTCATTCCAACTCCTCGAGCTTGCAATCATGATCTCACCTTCAGCTTCGTCGTTGACTTAGTAAGAAAACTACAGTGGAGGACCTCTGGTATCTCTTCAAGCAACCCACAGATATGTCGCTTCGGTTCTCAGCCCTCTTCAGCCTGGCCTCCTGCTGGCCTTGTTTCTACTAGAATTCAAGAGCTATCCCAGCGCATCCTGTCAGCTGCACGTTCAATTCTGTTTAGCAATTATTCCTGCTATCACTCCGACAATTTGTCTCAACGTGAAAAGGATTGCCTTTACGCTCTAGCCAACAATCGTGACATCGTGGTTCGCCCTGCCGACAAGGGTGGTCGCTGGGTCCTGATGGATAAAGACGCTTATGTGCAAGAAGGCTTAAATCAGCTCAATGATGACCTATCTTACCGTCATCTCTCCTCATCATTACCTGCCAGCACTGTGCCTTACGAAGATGTGCTATCAGATCTTTTGCGTTTTGGCTGGATCAATCGCAAGGAGTCCCGTTTCCTTGCTCCTTCTGCGACTGCATGTGATCGCCAATTCTACCTTCTACCAAAGGTGCATATGGACACTTGGTGCACACGCATGCCACCGGGGAGACCTATTGTTGCAGATGTCAAGTCTGACGTCAGCAACATCGGATGATTCATTGAGTTTTTCCTTTTTCCTCTCGCCCGCCGTCTCCCCAGCTATCTTCGTGACTCGCAACATCTCATCGCTAAACTACGCAGTGTACTCCTTCAGCGCAATGCCATCATTTTTACTTTCGACGTCAAGTCACTATACACAAGCATCCGTATAAGGTCCCCCTCCCATCCCTAAGGTATTCGACGTGTAGCAAGAGGATTTGAATCTCTGCCTGATGACCGTCGACCTGATGACCTCGTTCTTCGCCTTCTCCGACTTTCTTTGGAGCACAATGATTTTTGCTTTGAGGACAGTCGTTGGTTGCAAATCTCCAGGGTAGCCATGGGCAAGTCCTTCGGCGGTTCTTTTGCAAATGTGTACATGGGTGAATGGGAGCGACAGGCCCTGGAATCTTCTTCGCTCCAACCGGATGTTTGGGTTCGCTTCCAGGATGACATTTTTGCAATTTGGTCTCATGGCATGGATTCCCTCCTTAATTTCTATAATCACCTTAATGCCATCGATTCGCATATTCAATTAACTATGTGCCACCATTCGCTATCCATTCATTTCCTTGACCTGTTGATTTATCGCCCATCAACCGACTGCCTCATTCTCAGCCACCGGATTGCCTTCAAGGAGACAGCTTGTCATCGCATCTTACCTCGCGCCTCTCATCACACCTCGCACGTTTTCAAGAGTGTGATTTACTCACAATTTTTTAGATGGGCCACTCGCTCTTCTACACGGGAAGATTTCCACGCAACTGCGAGAACGGTATGCTCTAGCTGGAGAGAACAGGGTGTGACACGCTCTGCCATTCGTGATGCAAGAAATCGGGTCCTAGTTCTGACTAATCTTGGCGCAGAATGGATGCAAGGTTTCTCTCGGTGCAATGGCCCTCGTTGTCAAGCATGCGACCTTGCTGTCGAGAAAAGTTTTTTCGCGGGGACAGCAAGCGACCTCTATGCAATTCAGATGAATCTTTCATGCGCTTTGACTTGCTGCATCTACATTATTGAGTGCAAACTATGCGGCATCAAATACGTCAGTCAGAGTTCCCAGCCTCTTAGACAGCGTATTCGCCAGCATGTACGTGCAGTTCTTGGTCGCGATGATGCTTCTCCACTGGTCCCGCATTTTTCTGACTTCCATTCCGCAACTGACATGTCTTTTTACGCCATTGACCGTTGTTTCTCAACCCAACGAAGACTGATGAAAGAGTCTAAGTGGATCAACAGACTAAGAACGGCCCGTCCTGTTGGACTCAGCAAGTCCACGAATGGTCATTCCAACACAGTCAACCTTGTGACTTTTCATGGGGACTGCACTTCGAGGCTTAATAACTTTATTCGCCAAGCCTGTCGTGAGGTTACTGACCTGAACATTCGTTTTTCTCACAGGACTGACCGGAACCTCTTGTCTTTGCTTCGTTGACTTTGCTCTACTTGTTTTACTTCACTTTTTACTTGTTCTGATGTTAACAACATTACTTTTTATTGTACATTCTTTATTTTAGTTATTTACTTACCGGTCTTCTTCGTGAATGGCCGCTTTCATTCAGTCTATTGTTCATTACCGTCATGGTCATCAATCAATACACCGTGTCTTCACTCATGTGTCCGCTAGCATGTGCATGCTGTATGCGTGAAGTGATCACCATTTAAGCTCGATATCTTAAATGCATGCCTTCACTTGTAAATTTGTCACCATTGAGAAAGCCCGACGGACGAAATATATTTGGTGCTCGTATTTCCTGATTTCTACTACTACAGCAAGTGGATTCGCACCTTCCGCTCTATCCGACCTAATGGCCTTAACTGCAATGCTGGTACTACCAACCCCACTTTGAATTTGGTCACTTATCCAGCAGCGTGCACATCTGAGCTCAACAGCGTTATTCGACAAGTCTGTATCAGTATTAGAGACGTTTTCGTCCGTCTTTGTTATAAGACTGACAGAAATCTCAGGTCTTTACTACGCTAGCTTTTTCATTTATTATTATTTGTATTCCTTTAATGTTCTTACTTTTACTTTAACTTTTATGTACCTGCATCATAACGTCAGCCTTTTTTGGCTCCTTGTCAAGCACTTAGAAGCCTTTAGTATTGTGCTATTTGCTGCCCACTTTCTTTGCCCACGGTTCTATTCTGTAAAGTTCATGACGTCATGGCAGCAGTTACTGAACAACTTGTGCATTGCTGAACTAAAACGGCTTTCGGTACTGAGACTCCTTGGTCAGACTCCGCTCTTGCCGCTCCTTCAACTGCTCCTGTATGTGTTTCCGCTGTGTCGGTTTCGGCTTCCCGTACTGAGACTCCTTCGTCAGACTCCGCTCTTGCCGCTCCTCCAACTGCTCCTGTCTGTGTTTCCGCTGTGTCGGTCTCGGCTTCCGGTACTGTGACTACTTCGTCAGACTCCGCTCTTGCCGCTCCCACAACTACTCCAGCCCCTATTTCCGCTGTTACTTCCGACGCTGCTGGTGCTGTTATTTCTGCAGATGTCTCCGCTCCAACCGTGCCTTCGGCTGCTCCAACCCCTGCTTTGGGTGCACCTATTCCAACATGCATCATTTTTGGTGACTCAAATCTGGATGACTTCAATGACAGCCGGTGTCACTTAATGACACTCCCAAACGGTCGCCTATCGGCCATTCGCTCTTTGATACGCGGCTCTCCAGCTGATCAGAGCATCAACAGAATTCTCCTTTGCTTGAGTCTCCTCGACCGGTCCAACCGCTTTATCACGAACTTCACATGTTGCAAAAGTGTTCTGGCTCGTTGCCATCAGCTGTATCCGTCTGCTACGCTCTTCGTTCTTTTGCCAGGTTTCCCTGATTGGCTCTCTTATCCTGAACGCTCTGCAGCGCAAGAGTTAGCATCCAATTTACGGGCGAAACATCCGTCCCAATCTACTATCCTCACAGCCCCATCACCATTTATTTCCTCTGGAAATGTTTGGGATTACTCGACAAGGGCCAGAGTTTACAGCAAGATTACAGCCCATTTAAACTGACTTACGGGAGACTTACGTCCCAAATGTTAAGCGCTCTCCACAATTTATCATCTACTCTACCAACTTCCTTTCCGCTTTTGCAACTGATGTAACATCCCCCAGTATTTATTCCTCAGCCGGAAAGATGTCAGCACTCAATGCTCTTTGGCTATGTTGTCGATTTCGTTCGGAAATTACAATGGAACATAGTCCTCCGTGATCGTCACTCTTCAAATTCATGCCAATTTTCTCAGATTTTGTCTGCAGCACGTTCGATACTTTTCCAAGTGCACGAGTGCTTCCATGGATGCAATTTATCTGCTTCAGAGCGACTTTGTTTAAATCAGTTACGTGATAATTCGGACATTGTCGTCCGTACCACTGACAAAGGTGGCTGCTGGGTGATTATGGATAGCATAGCCTGCAATGGTGAATGTCGCAATCAGCTGAGCAACGACGATTTTTACAGGCCGCTAGATCATCTCATTTCATACAACGATCAGGAATTTCACAGCATTTTGAATCGTCTCCACACCTCCTGTTTCATCAATCGAAAGGAGCTCAACTTCCTCACTCCACCCATGAATCCAAAGGAGCGACGTTTTAATCTGCCGCCAAAGCTTCACAAGAGTGACTGGCCTTCCCCGAACATGCCACCAGGTAGACCTATCATAGCGGATGTCAGTATAAATACCAGGAACATCGCCAGGTATATTGAATATTATTTATTTCCATTGGCAAGTCGGCTCCAAAGTTTCATCTCAGACTCGCAACATCTTATAGCTATCCTGAGACGGCACGTTCTCCATGCAGACTCATTACTGTGTACATTCGACGTGAAATCTCTCTATACAAATATACCCATTAATGAAGGGCTTTCGCGCGTTTCGAATGCATTCATCCGCCATCTTGATGCACGACGCCCTGATAGTGAAATTCTCAGACTCCTACGTCTTTGTTAAACCGGAAATGATTTTCTCTGTGACTCTCAACGTTGGTTGCAAACTTCAGGAGTTGCAATGGGCAAATCTTTCGGTGGATCTTTCGCCAATCTTTACTTAGGCCAATGGGAATCCGCTACCCTATCATCCTCGCCTTTGCAACCAGACCTCTGGGTTCGGTACATAGACGACATTTTCATGATGTGGCGCCATGGTCTTGATTCTCTGCGAGAGTTCTTAAGTTTCTTGAACACACAAGACCACAATATCCAGCTCCTTCTGAATCACAATGAGACTTCGATTCATTTCCTCGATCTCCTAATTTACAAGCCTTCGGCAGACAGTCGGCGACTTCAACATCGGGTGGCTTTTGAGCAGACAGCATGCCATCGCATCCTGCCACGCGAATCACACCATCCTCCCCATGTTCACGCGGGTGTGATTTATTCGCAGCTTCTTCGATGGAGTGTCATCTCATCCACCAGAGAGGATTTCGAGAACACGTATCACGAAGTTACACGCAAATGGAGATCTACTGGCGTTTCCAGATCGCTAATACGAAATACGAAGAAGAGGTCTTCACTCTCACGGGTCTAGCCATCGACTGGCGCCCTGGTTTCAGGAAATGTGATGGTCCGAGATGCTCCACATGTCCATTCGCCTTTGAGACATCAGTATACGGGACAATCAGCAGCTCACGCCTTTTCCCTATCCGCTATAATTTGACCTGTGCATCAACCCACACCATTTACCTTATTGAATGCCGCCGGTGTCGAATTCGCTATGTTGGGCAATCCTCTTGTCCTATCAGACAACGGATAGCGCAGCATCTCCGTGCCATCAGATCAAGTGACAACTCATCACCATTAGTCCCGCACTTTTCTGAGATCCACACAATTAATGACTTATCTTTCTTTGCTTTTGATCGCCGTTTCCTCGACTCAAACAGACTGCAGAAAGAATCAAAGTGGATCAGAGTGTTAGGGGCATCTACACCTCAAGCGTTGAACAGAACAACTTCTGCCCCGATTAACACAGTCAATCTGGTGACCTTTCCTGGAGAATGTACAGATCGTCTTAACTCTTTTATCAGGGATATTTGTCGACGTACTGCAGATATCCGTGTACGCATGTCTTACAGGGCGGATCGCAATATGTACAGTGTTTTACGATAGCCTACTAACTTCTTACTTAGTATTTATCTCTTTGATTTCTTTTAAATCTTTTATCATTGATTTCACCGTTTTCACATCATGTAAACTAGCTGAACGACATTGTTCTTTGAAATACACGCACGTTTTGCGGTCTATCGTTAGACGATATCTATGCTTCAGGCATCGTCTGTACAACTACTGATCGATATTTGTGTTTGATCACTAATGCATGTATACACCTACTCTCATTCACCACTGACGAAGGCCCATAACGGCTGAAATATTTGGTGTCTCCGAACTTGTGACTTTTGATTTTCGGGACGGAATTGGGGCAGCGACAGAGCGCGAGACATGCGTCGACATTTCAGTCGACGCATTTTCTCTCGAACTACTACTACTACAGCAAGTGGATTCGCACCTTCCGCTCTATCCGACCTAATGGCCTTAACTGCAATGCTCGTACCACCAACCCCACTTTGAATTTGGTCACTTATCCAGCAGCGTGCACATCTGAGCTCAACAGCGTTATTCGACAAGCCTGTATCAGTATTAGAGACGTTTTCGTCCGTCTTTGTTATAAGACTGACAGAAATCTCAGGTCTTTACTACGCTAGCTTTTTCATTATTATTATTTGTATTCCTTTAATGTTCTTACTTTTACTTTAACTTTTATGTACCTGCATCATAACGTCAGCCTTTTTTGGCTCCTTGTCAAGCACTTAGAAGCCTTTAGTATTGTGCTATTTGCTGCCCACTTTCTTTGCCCACGGTTCTATTCTGTAAAGTTCATGACGTCATGGCAGCAGTTACTGAACAACTTGTGCATTGCTGAACTAAAACTCGAAAGATTTCTATGCAATGACGCGCATTGATTTTATTAACAGCCGATGTGATGTAAACTGGCATTGTCACCACGGTTGAAGCCTCTGCAAGGCGAAATATTTGGTGCTCCAATATACAACGTCAGAATTACAGGGTGTTTTTCGCATAGTAGAGTGAGCGGCACGCACTTCTAAAGTGCTTCAAACTAATGTCTACTGCTACTACTTAACTTTTGACGCCATTGATAAAGTTTTCAAGACGAAATCGCGATCTGGCGCATAACTCTTGTTTTCCTCTTGTTAACTCTAGTTTCTTGTTTGACTTCATCGTCGCGGCTTCTCATATTACAATACTACTACTATATCAACTTCAGCCTCATGAACTTTCAGCGCTATCCTGACCCTGATCGACCTGATTCCGAAATACGTTCACTCCTACGTCTATCCTTGTATGGCAACGACTTCAAATGCAATGATTGCTGGTTTTTGCAAGTGTCGGGCGTGGCAATGGGAAAAGCCTTCGGTGGCTCTTTTGCGAACTTGTACCTGGCTGAATGGGAGAATATCATCATCAGCACTTCACCAACTCGTCCAAGGACTTGGCGCCGATATCAAGATGACATATTTTTTGTTTGGGATGATGGCCCAACCGCATTCAGAGAATGTCATGCCTTCGTCAACAACATAGATCCCAATATACAGGTTGATCTACAAAGCAATCCCGATTCCATGCGGTTCCTGGACCTAACCATCTATCGTACTTCGATTCGTAAGTTGGGATACCGCGTGGGCTTCAAGGACACGGATTGCCATCGTCTTCTCCCCATGGATTCCTACCACGCCAGTCATGTGCACCGTTCTGTTATTTATTCTCAGTTGCTGCGACTTGCGACGAGGTCATCAACAGCTGCGGACTTTTTATTGGCTTACCACGAAGTTTCTCCTCGATGGCGGGCCTATGGGATCTCCCGTTCGGCGATTCGATCGGCTTTGAGGCAGGTTCATCGACTGACCGACTTCCAGACCAGTTGGTCGACTGGTTTCAGAAGTTGTGGAGGCCAACGTTGTACCACCTGTACTGTCGCTTCAGACTGCTCAGTCTTTAAAGGTCGATCGACAGCTCCCCTTCATCCGATCCTATTCTCTTTGTCTTGCGCATCCACTCACTGTGTGTATGTTATTTGATGTCGACGATGTTGGGCATCTTATGTTGGACAGACGTCAAACCCCCTTCGTCAAAGAATCAGTGAGCATCAACGGCAAATACGAGGCACTGGTGACACTCGCATTTCACGTCATTTTCGCGAGTCCTGTAATCCCGCCGATTTCACATTTTTCGCCATCGATCGTGCTTTCAAAGAGTCCACGCGTCTGCGAAAGGAATCCAAATGGATTCGCAGCCTCAACACCATCTTCCCTAATGGTCTGAATGATAACGCTGGGACCATTAATGAGACTATTAATTTGTTGACATTTAAGTCAGATTGCACTGATCGCTCAATAGTCTTATCCATGAAACATGCAGAACTGAGTCCATTTCCGTTCGCCTTTGTTATAAAACGGATCGGAACTTGAGAAGTCTTTTGAGATGAGCATGTTTTGCACTGTTTGTATTTATTTATCATCTCTCTATTTATTATTACTATTTTAATTGCTTTGATTACTTTTTGTGATAGCTTTGCATTTAATTCAGGCACATCCAGCTATTTCTATGTCCTTATTGTTTATATAGTCTTTATTGTCTTGTTGTATCACACTTCCATTTCTATGCATTGCTATTGTTGATGTTTTACATTTGTCATAGAGATGAGAATTTTACATTTTATGCATGGTTAGCCATGTGAACAGTTTTCGCATCTACGCTCATTCCGTGTCTATCACTTCAGTTCTGCCATTGAGAAAGTCTGTTCAAGACGAAATATCTGGCAATACAAGATAAACACTCAGCAAAAGAGAAAACAGGACACCCGTATCTCTCACTCTTGCAATCTTGACTTTCAGCGGTAGCACTTGATTATTGTTCAATTGCGATCTGTGCCGTGAATGACAGCTGACTAATTAGTATCAAGACAGGCGCATCGAATCTCTTATCAACTCGTTTGTCATTGATAGATAAATTTGCAGGCATTGTTGCAAATCAAACATTAATGAAAGAAAGATGAGACATATGACAACTTCTGAGCGATGGCAAGCCATCGGAATGCTTAAGTCAGGTCGGTCCTACCGCTATGTGGCGAGGTTCTTTAAGAGGTCTCCGAATACTATACGCAACCTGTGGCTTAAAACAGCAGCGACAGGCACTGTAGAGCATGCTGGAAAATTAGTGAAGCGTCGACAAACGACTATGAGGGCGGACAGAAGGTTGGTGAGGTTGGTCAGGGGGAATCCAACACTTCCGGCTACCCTGCTGCGTATTCAATGGAGAGAAAGGAGTAAATGGGGCAGCAAATTATCCGCACAGACCATAAGAAATCGTCTGAAGGAGAATGGATTGCGATGTCGGCGAATGCGTAGAAAACCCCGACTCAGTCCTGCTCATGTGGCTAATCGTGAACGCTGGGCCATGCAGCGGATTCATTGGAGGGTTCAGCAATGGCAGCGGGTCATCTTTACAGATGAGAGCCGATTCAGAATTTTAGAGCCGATTCAGACTTTTTAGAGCCGATGGACGCATGCGCGTGTGGAGGTATTCACGACAAGAGCTTCTCAACCAGCATGTCCGAATCTCCGAAAGTCAAGGGCCTTCTCTGCATGTTTGGGCAGGGATTTCCCTCCGTGGCAAGACGGAGTTAGTGTTTCTGAGAAACAATGTGACAGTATCAACATATGAAGCGGTTCTTGGAGAGCAAGTAATTCCATTCATGAACAGAGCATACGGTGGAACTGCCAATTGCATTCTGCAAGATGATAATGCCCCGGCCAGCTTCAGTGCAACTTCGGAAGGATCAACTGCAAGTTCGTACTCTCAAGTGGCCATCCCGCTCTCCAGATATGAATCCTATAGAACATGCCTGGAGTTACTTGAAGAGACAGATACAGAACAATGCTCATCCTCCACAGAGCATGCAGCAGTTACAACAATCAATGGTGGACTGCTGGAATAATATGCCTCAGACGTTTATTCGACAATTGATTTGTGGTATGTCGCGAAGAGTGAGTAGCCTCTTGCAAGCCCGTGGGGCTATACAAAGTATTGATTTTTTCAAATAAATGTGACTTGGTTGAGAACTTTGCTTTCATTTTTTTTATTTTAGACTACATGTACAAAATCCTGTAAGTTGTAACAGTTGATTAAGATAGAGACTAGAACCACAACTTTGCTTTCATTTTTTTATTTTAGACTACATGTACAAAAATCCTGTAAGTTGTAACAGTTGATTAAGATAGAGACTAGAACCACAATACCGGTAAGCAATTAACGCGAATTCATTGTCTCTGACACGACAATGAGCTGTCGTCATTTACCTCGACACGGTCTAGCTGACTGATGCCACGCTCACGTGATTATGCAATCAATCAAACATGCTGCTAAGAGAGAGAGAGAGAATGAAAACCGAGGTGTCCTGTTTTCTCTTTTGCTGAGTGTATTTTTGACTTCATACAGCGTTATTTTGGTTTCTGTGCGATCAAAGGGAACAGAGAGAGAGAGAGAGAGAGAGAGAGAGAGAGAGAGAGAGAGAGAGAGAGAGAGAGAGAGGAGAGAGAGAGAGAGAGAGAGAGAGAGAGAGAGAGAGAGAGAGAGAGAGAGAGAGAGAGAGAGAGAGAGAGAGAGAGAGAGAGAGAGAGAGAGAGAGAGAGAGAGAGAGAGAGGAGAGAGAGAGAGAGAGAGAGAGAGAGAGAGAGAGAGAGAGAGAGAGAGAGAGAGAGAGAGAGAGAGAGAGAGAGAGAGAGAGAGAGAGAGAGAGAGAGAGAGAGAGAGAGAGAGAGAGAGAGAGAGAGAGAGAGAGAGAGAGAGAGAGAGAGAGAGAGAGAGAGAGAGAGAGAGAGAGAGAGAGAGAGAGAGAGAGAGAGAGAGAGAGAGAGAGAGAGAGAGGAGAGAGAGAGAGAGAGAGAGAGAGAGAGAGAGAGAGAGAGAGAGGAGAGAGAGAGAGAGAGAGAGAGAGAGAGAGAGAGAGAGAGAGAGAGAGAGAGAGAGAGAGAGAGAGAGAGAGAGAGGAGAGAGAGAGAGAGAGAGAGAGAGAGAGAGAGAGAGAGAGAGAGAGAGAGAGAGAGAGAGAGAGAGAGAGGAGAGAGAGAGAGAGAGAGAGATGAGAGAGAGAGAGAGAGAGAGAGAGAGAGAGAGAGAGAGAGAGAGAGAGAGAGAGAGAGAGAGAGAGAGAGAGAGAGAGAGAGAGAGAGAGAGAGAGAGAGAGAGAGAGGAGAGAGAGAGAGAGAGAGAGAGAGAGAGAGAGAGAGAGAGAGAGAGAGAGAGAGAGAGAGAGAGAGAGAGAGAGAGAGAGAGGAGAGAGAGAGAGAGAGAGAGAGAGAGAGAGAGAGAGAGAGAGAGAGAGAGAGAGAGAGAGAGAGAGAGAGAGAGAGAGAGAGAGAGAGAGAGAGAGAGAGAGAGAGAGAGAGAGAGAGAGAGAGAGAGAGAGAGAGAGAGAGAGAGAGAGAGAGAGAGAGATATTTAGTAATAAATTAAATGAACTGAATAAAGTCCAATTACAATTTTATAAGAAATTCTATTTCTTGAAAACGTCCACAGCTAACTATTGTATATATGGCGAATTCGGAGGGTAAAATCATTTAAATACCATTTCTACAAAGCTGCAATACGTTTTTGGATTAGAATAATTAGCAGCAAGAGACAAAACTTAACTTGGAAATTCTATGAGCATATCATGAGCAATTTACATGATGCTACCTGCACAAATACATGGACTCATCATATTAAAAAATTGCTTTTTACATTAAATTTACAACAACTTTGGTTTAATCAAAATGAGTGCGATAAAAATAGCTACATCAGAATCGTAAACGAAAGATTACATAATTTTTTTAGAGAAGAATGGATAAACTCCGCAAAAATCAGCCATAAAGGATTGTATTATATTGAAATGTGTAGATTTGATAACAACTTGAAGCCCTATCTCAACATGATGTCAGATATTAGTGAAGAAACGTCAATCATATTGAAATTTCGAACTGGGCATCATAAATTAATGACTGAAATAGGCCGTTATGGCAACAGACTTGAATATGAAGAATGTTATTGTCCATTCTGCCCTGAAAGAATTGAAGATATCTATCATTTCTTAGTTGAATGCCCAAACTATAATTATCTGCGGGAAGATATTATACCAGAATTCATAGATATCAGTAGAGCAGAATTTTACGGCATCTTTGACACCAATCTCGGCAGTAGAATAAAGTCAGTAGCAAAATTTATTAAATCAGTCAACGAAGAGAGATTAATTATGCACTGCTGATAACAAAGACATCATTGATTAGTCTATTGAGATCAGAAAGGTCTAAAACTGTTAACATAAAAATTATATAGCTGAAGACAATGATGAAACAAAAGCATAGATATCCATGATCGATGACAATGGTTAATTCCAATGCCTTTTCTGTAACCTCATTTCCGAATGCAATAGATATTTAACCTAGCAATTGATACAAAGAATTTTCGACATCAAAAGTCAATAGATAACAGCAAGAAGCACCCATATCAAATCAGTATGTGTTCGACTAAAAATGTTCTCGCAATTAGAGTAGAACATATCTTTATTGATTGATTTCTATCAGTCGTAAGGTATGCCAAATCGCAGCAACGCGCGGAACCAGTGAAATGATTAATTCTCACAGCGATAAAAGACACAAACTTCCAAATGAATAAACAGTTCAATGTTTGCTTGACTAACTAAAGGACGGAGATCGGTCAAAATCAACGTATCACTGAATTCTCAATCTTTCAAATTACATTTACAGGTGAGAATGAATTTAGCATACATAGTATATCGATGCATAAACTCTTTTGATAGACTTCTTTAAATTTGTATATGCCATGTTATTTCCATTGACCGATCTCCAAACTTAATAAAGCGTGTTGCTTTTGACTGTTGTAAACTTGGTTGATGATGTACTCTATATGATCTATCAATATGATAATATAATATTTCCATCAATGTTGATGATATTCTCGACATGAATGTTTAATCACTTCCGAATATGCGTCTCCTCCCCCTCATATTAACTGCTCTACCGTTGCCACGCCAAACTGACCGATCTCATGTACATGCACGTTCATCTGATTATCATCATCTCTATAATTCATCATCTGTGTTTACCTTGCCTCAACTAACATTTGATCTCATCAGACATTCTTTGTATATGCTCATCAGTTCATATTTGTCACCTTCCTTTGTACTTTTCAGGGTATTTTTCCTTAAGAAAATAAAACCCATTGAATTTTGAATTTTGAATTTTGAATTTTTGAATTTTGAGAGAGAGAGAGAGAGAGAGAGAGAGAGAGAGAGAGAGAGTTCAGTCAGACATAGGTATAATATCAATCAAGCAATTAAACCATTTAAAATGATCACAAATCATGATTCAAATAAATTTAATGAAGCTCTAATAGCAAAAAGTGCAACACTAATCAAAAAGATAAATGAAGAAAAACCAAATTCAATAGAAATATATAATTATCTGATTAGCGCATGTAAAGAAATATGTATCAAAGCAGAACCGAATAGACAAATAACATATTCTAAAGATACAAGAAATCTTCGTAAAACTTACAATGCTGCTATCGAAACTTATAAACAAAATTCAACAGAGGAAAATCTACATGCTCTGCTACGAAAAAAGAAACAGTACAACAAAAACTTAAAATCAGAGAAACGAAATTTGCAAAAGTTGAAATTATCTGAACTTCAAAATGCGAAAACAAACAATGACTCGAAAAAATATTGGGAACTGTTGAATAAAAGTAGACCTAAGAAAAGTAAAAAAGTCAAAAGTAAATTAACCGCAGAAAATTTTAGAGACTATCTTGAAGATAGAAATCAACAATTTATGCAATCAAAAGTCAATCAAAATGAAATTAATCCTCATCTATGCACAAAAATCGAAGATAGCTCTCTAAATAAAAAAATCACTTTAATGGAAATTGAATGAGCAGTTAAATTAACAAAAAATTCTAAATCCAGTGGCCCAGACAAAATAATATATGAAATGTTTAAGAACAATCCAAATCAAATAAAGGTGCTTGAAGTACTTTTCAACAACATCTTGCATGATAAAACCACTCCATGGGAATTAAGCTGGACAACTCCCATCTTTAAGAAAGGAGACAAAAATGATGTGAACTCATATCGATGCTTAAATTTATCATCATGTATTGAGAAGATTCTAACGAAGATACTGAACGATAGACTACATACTTGGATAGATAAATACAGATTACTTCATGAATCTCAAACTGCGTTCCGAAGAGAACACTCAACCATAGATATTATCTGGATGATCCGAGAAATTATTCAAATTCATAAAAATGACAGACAGCCCCTTTACATATGTTTCATTGATCTTTCAAAGGCTTTTGATTCAATTCCTAAATTTCATTTAATCAACAAATTAAGAGCTATTATACCGAAAGGCGACTATTTGTCCTTAATGGAAAATATAATAAATAATAAAAAATACAAAATATTATTTGATGGAAAAGAAAGTGGAGAATTTAGATTAAATAATGGAATTCCACAGGGAGACAGTTTATCACCAATATTATTTTGTCTTTATATTAATGATTTGCTCTGTAAATTTGACGCAAATATGAAAAACATTGATCCAGTTGAAATAATTGATATTAAATTAGCATCACTAGTATATGCTGATGATCTGGTATTATTGAGCAAATCCCAACATGGATTGATCAGACAGCTGGAATACATGAGAAAATTTTGTAATGAAAACGGTCTAACAATAAACTATGAAAAAACTAAAA